>JAHLJT010009436.1:39726063-39958630 GCA_031308135.1 Acheta domesticus | reverse complement strand
ATTGCAATTTTCGAAAATTCACAGTACAACGCAAATGAAACCTGCGCCGTTTTAAGCGTCCCTTGCTCTTATCATGAACAATTTAAAGAAAAGAATGTTGAGCCGTTTACGAGAAAAACCTTCTAAATTACCTTTGATTGAAGCAAAAATTACTGAAAAACTACTCGTTTTTTCCAAAAAGTTGTAAATGGCCTTATTGGAAGAAACTAAGTTTTTAGTTTTCAGATTACACTAAGAAAACGAGGTGGTTTAACAAATTGTTCAGTTTGCTTCAAATATCACATTCATTCATCTGCTTCCCTGACTCAAAAAGATCCATGGAATAGTTCCTGAAGATAGACCTACTTAATAGAAATGAAGAAAATCGGTTACATAGCTTACTCTTTGATTTTAAAACGAATTTAAGTTCATGGAACAGTAGGTTATTTTTAACAGAAAGAATATTGTTATATTTCATAACTAGCAAAAAGTCACAAGGTTTGCAAGTTTGTTTTATATTACAGAAAGCATTCAGAATTGGCTGTGTGTTTTCATACTACTTAATGCAGATCTCACCTCTTTGCAAAATTTCGTGTTACGTTCTTCAGTGAACGCAAAATGCAGCTTCATCATTCACTGTCAGCCGCTAAAGTCGTTCACGTACGTCAACTACAACATTTATTGTTTCTCTTTTGAAAATTTAACGCAGAGGGAGGAATGAGATGCACTGCAATATCTTCTTTTGCAACAAAAAACACCACACGAACCGATTACAGTTTAAAAACTACTCCATGCAATGTCTTTGAAACATAGTCAGTGCGTAAGTAGTAAACATAGTAACACAACGAGAACCAATATACTGTAGCGTCGTGGCACGCTCAAACGGTGACTATCTGCGGCAGATGGCAGGATGTTCAACAAAAGGCGCAGATGACGCATTGGGAATTTCTGCCTAGTGCGGATACGGCGCGGAGGCAATAGGGGCGGCGGAAGGCCTATATAAAGGCACGAGACAATGCTTCCTCCTTCTTGCTTCTCAGCAGCGTCGGCGTGCTGTTGTGTGCAAGTTTGTGCGAGTGGCGCACATGGGCAAGGGGCCGGCAATTCATTGTCGTGACGAGCGACACATTCATTAGGTCTCAGATGTAGAGCGGTTTGTAGTAGCCGTTCGATTGAAATCTCTCCTAATAGTGGGATCTATTTAGTTAATTAATTGTAAGCAGTGAAATTTGTTATAGTGACTATGGTCTAGTTTATGAATAAACTCACTGTTATTACAACCCACTCTCGTCAGTGTTTGATTACACCCGTATGACGCCACAATACCATCATATTGTACTATTCTTTCAATATTCCACACCTGAACCACATCATTCACCTCAGTTAATATTCAATGACCGCCATATTCATAAATTTCAGCTATTTAATCTCGTCAGAATAAACACATCGTTCATCCAAACTTCTTGTCATGGTAACTTAAAAAAAAAATATTCATCAAGGCTTTGAAAATTTTTCAGGTGATACAAGGTTTTAACAATACACATCTGATTTTAATAACTACAATAACTATAACAATTGACAAAGTAATACAAGGAACCCTGAAATATTTTTACTTTCTCGCCTTACGAATACTTCGTAAGAAGAGAAAGTTATGTAATCGTGCGCCGGAAACGTCGAATTTTCGCCAGAAAAACTCTTATCGCTGGGGTCTGGTAGCGAAAACGTGGATTTTTGTCTGGTAACGCTAAATTTAGAAAAAAAATCCTCTAACTCGTGGTGTACCAAATCCATATTCTGTTGTTTCCTGATACTGAAAAATAGATTAACGGCAAAACGTCTGTCCGTCTGTGGTCAACGCTAGCACCAAAACCGTTCGGCCGATTTTCTTCAAAATTTATATTCACCCATCGATTTGGCTATTGTCAAGGGTCTTGGAATTTGAAACCGACTTTTTTTGGAGGGTACTTTACATGAAGCCGATGGATATTTTCAAAGTTTTCAAAAAAATGGCTTTAATTTTTTTGATTGAATTTTGTTGTTGCTGATCACAGACCAATTTTTTGATTGAATTTGTTGTTGCTGACCACCACTTTGCTATGCATGGCATGTACACTTATACAATAGTAATAGTGTATGGGTGTTTTATTTCTAGCATTAGGAAGCCTAAAAAGCCAGAGAATGCGAAACAAAATGTCCTTTGGGCGCCCAAAGACTATCTGGAAGATCATAATTCATAACAGAAAAACTAGTTCAAATTATAGAGATTAGGAAAACTAAGTTCTGCGAGAAAGTCTGTGCCATTCTATAGCACCACTAGTCGTATGATATAACGAGTAAGACCGTAGCGATGAAGAAGTAGTGATTTTTTTGTGAATTGATCTAGCAAATTATAGGTTGCAATAGGTCTGTGGAGAAATCAGTTTCAACTCTCGTTTTTTTTACTGCGACCCAATGTCCACGTTACACTGCCTACTGATTTCGGGTGGCTTGTATCGCTGCGACCAGCACTCTATATGTCAACTTTGTTACCGAGAATCTAACTCCTGTCAATCCACGTGGAATTCGCGAAGGACACAGCGAATTCGCGACTCGTTTACTTGGTGTTTCCGCGTTTCCCCTGCTCGGAATCCACTATTGATCACCATGGTTCATATCACCATCGTCATCGTCCCCTTCATCTCTAATCTATTCATTATCGTTGGGATAGGCCACGAACTCGGGTATAGCTCGTGCGGAAAAATTGGATTTTTATAATCTGTACATAAGATCAGCTACGTGAATCGTCCACGGTTTTATCTTGAAAGGAATCCTTTATTCTTGGCAAATGACATATACCTGCTGACTTGTAAAATATAGTAGGTTACTGCTTGTAAAAGGGTAAATTTTCTAATTATATTTTTCAGTTCACTAAAAACGGATTTAATTCATGCATTATTTGGGTACCGACGACACGAGTCCAGAGGTTTGCGACAAAGGAGACAAATTTCAAGATGATGCAAATGTTGATGATAGTTCAAATCAACTAAGTGCTACAATTTTATATTATGTCCCTTAGATCTGGATGCACCAAATATACAGTTGCTTTTAAATTCAACACTAAAGTAGTGGTTCAGAGGTTTTGCTGGGTACCTACGTAGCATACGAGGCTGAGGAAGATCTTGAAAGTACTTTGTGAGGGGGCAATTTCAATTCTCTTGGTCATAAATATTTTTGAAATTAGAATTTTCTTGAAAAATTTTAAAAATTAGCTCTTCGTAATTGGAATACTTCTTTGTAAGTTATGCGAACATTATGTGATACTTGTTCTGAATAGATTGAGACAAAATACAAAAAAATGTTTACTTTCTGGTTGTCATGGCCACCATCCCCTCTTTAGGGTACTTTACGATTTAGAATCTTCACAATTTTACGAGGGTTCCAAACACAAGGAATCATTGCGCAGAACAGCTTCCCATTTTACAAGCAATTTGTGTTAGTGTTTCGTGGAACCGCGAAAACGGATAAAGGTCATTAGTCCCGTAATGTAGTGCGTCTTTTTATCACGGGAGGTGGCGGTGAACTTGCCCGCTGGATGGCGAGATCCAGCGCCGACCTACCGTCCGCTTGCGGAGTTCTCCCCAACAAGGTATCTCCCACCAGCCTGGCACCTCTCCATCCGGGACACGCTCTAAGCTCCTGACCGGTATCCCGCCGTTTGTGATACTGTAGTGCATGTGTTAGTGTATGTGTGTCCAAGGAGTGAGGAAAGAACAAGGAAGATGTAGGAAAGATTGCGCGTGGCCCGTTTGTTAGGGTACTTCTCCGGTATTCGCCTGGTGTTGATCGGCGAAACCACGGAAACTACGATCAGAGCAGCCGGCCGCTATGAATGAAGAATGAACGAATGGCGAAGGTTGAAGCTCAAGAACGCAAATTTGTACAAGAGAAGTGGCTCAAACCTAGCGCGCTGATTTCGCGTTCGGGAGACCCAGGTTCAATCCCCGTGCCGGTCATTTTGACTGAGGGTTTTGTGGTTTCCCTCCGTCATCCAGGCGAGTGCTGGGTGGTTCTACTGAAAGGCCACGACCGCGAAACTGGCGTCGTTTGTCGAATTCGTTAACTGTATGAAGTCACGAAGGTTAAGCGAATTCGAGACATCACTAGAGGACCGGACTTTTATGTAATTACATATTTTTTGTCTTTCTCCTTACCGTTCTCAAAATTGGAATCTTTGCGAATCATAGCCCTCCTAACGCAATATCAATTTTTTCGTTACATAGTTTTACATATTTAGTGCTATATTACATATTTTGCTGTTTTCACAATATATTTTCTTATTTTATCAATTTTCTTCTATTTAATTGCATATTTTTTTATGAAAAGATGTATTTCTTTAAGTCAGCATTTTCCCTTCATTACTGGGGGAAATCTAGGTGTCCAAAGTCTCACTGACACCGCGTTTTGTGATCTGTAACCTTAATTTGCGAGAAAAATTTGCGATCGCCGACGTGTAACACTTCAGTGAAGATGCTACGGTGTATGTTTGCTGGTTGTAGATGTCGCCAGTTTGTGCGATGACTTCTATTGCGATTAGTCTGGCTGCTAATCTACGGTCCTAAATTACAATAGATGAAGCATTTACTACTGACAAGAAAGTTGGATGATGTAAAGTGAGCAGCTTTTCTAAATGCTATGTAATTGGTTTTCAATTAGAGAATTTTTAATATTACACATTACATCCGATTTTCCATATTTATTACATATTCTTACCATTTTCATTACATATTTATGTACATATTTTGACGTTTAATACTTCGTATATTTCCGGTCTCTAGACATCACAGTTCTTGGTTGAGTGGCCGACTACGAACCGCGGGATCTACCGGCCTCGAGGTCAACTACCGCCTACGGGTCATGTAATAACAAATACAAATGCAAGTGTGTGGGTTCGAATCCCGGATAAGATATGTAGTGGCATGGTGTGCATCCTATCACACCATGTATCACCCTTGCTCTTAAATCCTCTCCTTAACATCCTTCTCTTCCCAGGTAAGTCGCGAAAAAGACTAGTTGCGCAACATACGCCGTCAAGCAACCTGGATGTGGACTATCTGCCTTCTTTAATGCAGGGACTAGCGCGATGAACTCGAGAGCTATGCTTTTCCGACCTTCCACGAACAATAAAGACCCCTGAGCTAGAGAAACGACATTGCGAAGAAAGAGCGACGTTTCTAAAACACCGATACTCAAAATTAAAATATCGACACAAAACCATCAATGTTATTAAACAACGATGTTTTTAAAACTGGATGAGTAACCACTGAAGTTCACGCGGAAGAGCGGTATCGTTTATTAATTTTAATGAGATTTAACTGAAAAAACCGTGAAAAAGTATCAGGGCAATTAACTAAACTTGGATTATCTGATTCGATAATTCACAAATTATATATGATTCTTTATTGACGGAAAATATATTTTATTCATTTTTCAGCCTTGGTCACTTTGGTCTGAAGAATAGTAAATTTATGGATATCTGGAAATTATTATACAATTTTGTTTTGGTGGTTTGCTTGGTGGTTTTGTTAAAAAACAGTTAAATAAAGAATTTTTCTGTCTTTCAATAAATGACCAATATATTCTGATAAAACTGAAAATAATCTATAGACAGAAAATGAACAGTGATTACAATCGACGCCACATCCGTAGTTACGCATATTATAAAAATGTATTTGTTTTGACCCCTGAAGATGGAAATAAATAATTTCCGAAACGTTGCGTTTACTATAAGTCACATTTAACATTGTTATAAAACAGTTATCTAAAGTATTTTTCTGTCTTCAAAAAGTGACCAATATATTCTGACAAAATTAAAAATATTCTCTAGACAGAAAATAAACGGCAATTACAATCGATGCCACATCTGTAGTTACGCATATTATAAAAAATGTATTTGTTTTGACCCCTGAAGAGGGAAATAAGTAATTTCCGAAACGTTGCGTTTACTATAAGTCACATTTAATATTGTTATAAAACAGTTATCTAAAGTATTTTTCTGTCTTTCAATAAATGACCAATACATTCTGATAAAATTAAAAATAATCTATAGACAGAAAATAAACAGTGATTACTAGGGAGGGGATTTCTATAATTTTGCATATTTTTGTCCGTTGGTCAGGACATAGCTAAGTGAAATTTCTTGAATATGATCCTATATAGATTAACATGTAAGTGCATATTTGGCTGATTTTTCCTGTTAGTGCATTTCGTGTTAGTGCATAAGCGCATATTTTGCATATTTCGTTAAAAAACAGACATCTACAAAACTTTCATCTTTTCAAAGAATCTTCTGTAATTGTCAGCGTTCATTGATTCGAAAGAGCCAGTCAGTTTGCGTTTTTGTTTTCTGTAGACGATAAAATACTCGGACAAATGTAAGATATTTCTTGAGAACATATTCAGAAGAAATTCAACAAGACATACAATGTACTTCACTAAGGTACTTCGAATTTACTTCGATTATTCTTCTCGCGAATTAGGGTAGATTACGAGTATATTACGTTTGCACAAAAAATATATCTTTTCATTTCAGGCAAATTTTCATTTTATTCCAAGAATTTTATCAAGACAGGTTTGCAGAAGAAATGAAATTTGTTAGTTTTAAGTGCATATTAAAGAGTATATTTAAGAATTTTTAGGTCATAAATGCATATTTTCAAGGGCATATTTCAACATATTGAGGGCATAAAAATCCGCTCCCTAATTATTACAATCGATGCCATATCCGTAGTAACGCCGCGGCGTTCACCGAGTGCGGGCCAGGAGTCGCGCGGTTGCCCCTCGCCTCCTCCGAGCCACGTCGCGTCGCGACGTCGCTCCGCGCACAACATCGGAGCGACAGGCGCTCACGTCAGCGCTCCACTCTCCGTTATTGCGCGTTAAACCCCCAACGGCCGCGCGGCCGACGTTGCGTCGCGTCCCGCAGTTAATACCTCCTCGCCAGCGGCGACGCGACCGCCTTCGGGCCACGCGGTTCAAAGTTGCCACAACTCACCTTGCCGAAGCTCCCTTTGCCGATGGCTCGCAGAATTTGGAAGTGGTCGAAGTTCACTGGGAACATACAAATAAAAGTACGGTTACTCTCGATCGAACCTCGAAGGACGGTCATTATGAAAGAAAACGTTCCTACAGTAAAAAAAAGAAAGAAATGGAAATTTTAAAAGTTACGTTGGATATTAAACAAATAAAAAGATTTAATGTAAAGATTTTTGATGGGATGGGAATTTTTTCCTTAGCGAAAATAATGTTCTTTTTATTTGCTTTATTTCGGTCAAGGTTTACTCAAAGTTTATTCTAGTTTGCCAAACCAACACTTTTCCTGTTAGCCTCCACCTAATATTTATGCTACGAACTAACAGTTCTGTGCCAGGATCAACGGATACTCGATCAGGCACTAAACACATTCTAAATGGAACCTTTAACTCACCCTCTTATTGAGGAAAATAGTTGTATGGGGAATTTTGTTCCTAAGCTATGCAATACATAAATTAATTTCACAAGAAGAAACGAAATTCGTTTCCTACACAAAGAATTTAAGATTCCAGTAGTATTACATCCGTAAATTTATTCCATGAGCACATTCATCCAATATAAAGAGTTCGTTAACAAGGTTTGCTAATGTCAATATGATTCTCACAGATTTTCTATGTTAAATTTATGATATTAAAAGAATATTCATTCAGATGTTGAAAGTAGCATAATAACTGAGTGAAATACTGAATATTTTCTCTAAACGACACAATTGCATATTTTACTGCTTTTATGTGGATGTGAAATAGTACTATACAAAATATGACTCTTAATAATAAAATTAGAGCATTTAGCACATAGCTTAAAGGCTCATGTCGCGACGGTTGTTTCTTAGGATTTGTATCTTACAATGAAAGTTGCTTATCTATGCATGTGTATGTTAATAAATGTCATTAGAGATGATGCTTTACATATCAAATGGCAACTATATATACTGGTCGAATTTATTATGTGAAAATACCTCATCATGATTATCATCAAGCGAGATGTAGCCTGTAGCTTTCATCTATACATATCAACTACATTAAACACTAGATATCAAAGAAACAATATCAAACAGAAAATTTTGAACGATCATTTTTATTTACTGATTCTTAGTTGCAATACCAACTCATTGTTATTGATAAACTTTGTAGTCAATTTTCGAAGTATGTTCTCTGCTTCTGATTTGTATTTTAATATTGTATTTTTCTGTTCTACGTTAATTTTCTACAATACTGTAAGTCAGCTGCGTGTATTATATACGAAAGGGTGGATTGAAAGAAGATAACAAAAAAGAAAATATGTGGGCAACAAAATGTTATTAATGAACGAAAGATTAAAAGACAACAATTGCATCAGGAACACGCATCCACACAAATGTTCCTCGTACTTGAAGCTAATCCTCGTTCAACAGGTGTCCCAGATGCAAGGTCGAGAGTAACAGCTAGGGCACGGGGGAAACTCGTTGCGTTGAAAGTCCAATCAGTGGATTGCGTTATCCGGAAAGAGCGGAGACGCGGCTTCCGATCCCGGAAGCTCTCCGTTTAGCTCGCCAGCTTGTGGTGAGCCAAACGAAAGCGGCCTCCAGCAGATTATGTATATCCGGGTTAAACTCGGAAAACGATGTTAAGAGAGCTAGCGCTTGGGAAACTACTGAGTTTTCAGTTGTGTCTGCAAAATAATGCAAGTCCCGGAATAAAAATATTAAATTTCAAGAAACTACTGATGAAGTTAGAAGTTATAAATTGAGAATTCACTACAAATAACCCAGCGTTGAAAGTTTGTTCTTTACAATGCAACCAAGAAACATTTTGGCTTCATTGAGTGTCAAATACGATTTCCTTTCATTGACACTGTAGAAGATTAAAGCGTTTCGTAAAGAAATAAAGGACTGTTGTACAACATATAAAATCAAAAAGTTTGCCAAAATAAACAAACATTTTTTAACTTATCCAATGTTATGGGGAAAAGAGAAGAAGACAGAGGATGTTCTATGTATTTCTCAAACAACACCAGAACTGAACTCGACCAACAACTGCACAGTAGCACATCGTAACAAACTGTCGACCGACAGTTCCGTACCTTCTTCGGATGGCGTCTTTTTGCCCGCAGACCGCCCGGACTGGTAGGCTCCCATGCTGGCGCGCGAGGGCCGAATCAAAAGAGCGTCGCGCGGCCGCCCATGGCCTCGCGTCGGGGCCGCACGTGCACCCACGCGCTCGCTTCCGCAGTCGCGCGCGCCAAAACGCCCCCCCCCCCACCGTCACCAGCGGCACTCTGCGCCTCGACGCGGAGGCGCCAACTGCTATTGCTGCTGGCAGCGGCGGCGGCGTTGGCGCCGGGCGCGGCCGGAAGAGGGCAGGCGGCGCACCGCGCCTCCGCCACTGCCGCAGCGCATTCTGTGGACGCGGTCGCGAACTACTATCACGCTCTTGCATGACTACCGCGGTTTATGATGTTACAGTTTTGTTTTTTTTAATGTTCCAGTGCAGAGTTAACCGTTTATTTGTTTTTATGCTTGTATATTAGCCGAAAATTATTTTTTATTCAATTTAGTTTAGTAAATTATTTTTTATTCAATTCAAGTTTTAAGCTTAATTTTTTTAAATTTATTTTAAGTTTGATTAAAATCATACGACTTGTTGAGGTATTCGTTATTTACAGTATAAGGAATGAAGAATGTATTTTTTGCTATCATTGTTTCTGAAATCAGACTACTGAATAATCCACAGTGTTTTCGGGACAGTTTTCACGCAGCGAGAAAGCATTTGAAATGGAACATCAGATACTATCATTTCAGGTCCTAAAAACGTGAGCGGAAAACACCTAAAAAATACATAATTTGCGATGATTAGGTGCTAGGTGAAAATGGCGTCTGCATTCTCCTGGATAAGGGCCAATATTTCACCGAAAAGAAGCAGCCAGCATCATCAGTGCTTCAGCTGATTGTCGTTGATTTCCAAATTTGCAACAAAAACTACTCGAAAAAAATCCTCCTCAGCTCCCCGTCAGCCACATGCATTACCTGAACCAGAGTTCCAGTGTTTTAAATCATCGTTTTCTGATTTGCATTCTTAATAATTATAAGCTTCAGTAAATGACATTAATTACGCATTGTTTTAACATTTACACTACAATGAAGATTTACGTCATTCTTAAAGTTGCCATTATCTAATAATTCTCATACAAATTATACAATTTCACTCAAGATTGTTTGTAGACGGAAAATATTATTGATATATACTTATATGATCGACATGTGATTATTTACAAAGAGTTTACTAACTTTCTTTAAGAATTTTATTTCTTAGCCATTTCTTGTCTTTCTGACATCAAATTTCTTACACTGAGAATATTTTCATTAAAATGAATAAATTTCGTTACAATAAACAAACTTTCAGAATGCGTGGATTACCAACCGGTTTATCCCATTTCCGCACCTTGACATTTACAAACATTATTTGTTAAGTTATATTTAGAGAATATAAATTTAGGTTTCAATTCTGTTTTATCCTTAGGATATTTATACTTTTTTAAATTGTTAACACGTTTAGAAGCTTCAAGGCTCATGTGTTTGATGGAAGGAGGGAGGAAGAGAGTACGAGAAATCAGAGCCATTTCAAATGATGAAGTTAAAATTATTGTAGTTTTGGAAATTTTACCTTCCATATTTTACCTTACATATTTACATACCCCAAAACTTTGGAGTTTTACCTTACATACAGAACTATGTTCCACATAAAAATTGCTTAACTATTACCACATGGTATGTATTCTTCATTTTTACTGATTCGTTTAGCTCGAATACGCGGCAAATTTGTCACCCCTGATTTCCACCTGCCTAGCTACCCAGTCAGTCGTTCGACAGCTCCCGATCGCAACAGGTGGGACAACTGCTTTCTCCTCAAGCAAACAATTGCAGTGTATGGAAACGCTGTGAAGTAGTAAACCAAAGGTGATGTATGTTTTTTCACAATTCTAACATTTAATTATTCTCTGAGTCGTCTTTCAATGAAGAGGTGTTTTTAACGTATTTAGACATTTTCTTTATGGTTTTTGTAAGATGCGAGAACCATATATTTTTATGTGTGTTTCTTTTTTTTTCATTTTTAATAAGTATTTTCGCGTTTGCTTTTAATTTTAGATTTCGTGATGTTTCGTTATTAATTTCATTAATAAATATTTATTTAATTCACATTGATGTTTAGGATCTAAATATAATAATCTATTATTGTGTAATTAATCTCAGTATTTTGCCCCGTCTCTTACGGTATTATGAAAATAGTGGCGTTTTATTATCAGGTTTTCCTTTATACATTACATAAATAATACACATGAACGTTAGTTTTATAAAGTTAGATTACAAAGTTCGAAATAGTAACAACTTTTATAGATTCTGTTGGAATACATAATAAATTATCTAATGTAGTTTAAATGTACTCCTGTTATTTAGTACTATTGTTAGTAACTACTTTAAATAAATTAATTATGATAATTTAAAAAATGCAATACAAAAATTTTAGAATCATATTTGTTGTATTTTGAATCCCACATCTTATTTCTACATCTTCCTTATGAAGTGTTCATGCTTTTTCAGTTCTGACTTTTAAAATTGAAATAAATTCGTAAAAATTGCTCTACATACTAAGCCCAACATGCCAACAAGGCTGACATGATTCAATATTACTATTAATCAATTATAGATTAAAAACAGTTAACGTTAGGTAAACTTTCAAATGTTGAACTTAAAAAATGTTTCTTCTTTGATTTTTTCGTTAATTCAATGAATATCATGTATTATTATTTTTACTTTCTCGTATAAATACGTATGTGTACACAGACATATGTGTACGTAGTATCGAGAGTTATGAAATGCTGCGGTAGAAACGGCGATTCTTCGACAGAAAATCATGTAATGGGGTCCTAATACATAAAAAGTGGATAAATCTTCTTCCAATATGTAGTAAATTACTTCCTTTAACTCCTTCCTCTTCATGTAGTTAGATTTCACGATTTGTGTTGCCCTTGATACCAAAAATTGGTTTACGCTACCGTCTGTCAGTCAATCCGTCCGTCCGTATGTCAACAATAATAACGCCAAAAACTATTCGTAGGATTTAAATGAACACCCCACAATGAATATTCCTCGGACTGGAAGCTCTGGCGATTTTGAAAAACGTTCTTTAAATTTTGGGATATTTTAGGCCTCTGGGCATTTTTAGTTTTTTTGCAAAAAAAGTATTCCAAATTTAGTATTTAAATGTATTCTAATAATAGAGTGAAATGCACCTATAAAGATGGCATAGGTCCGATTTTCTCTGTTAGCTCCACATTTGTGGTAAATTACAAAATTTGAATTTTTCGTCGTCTTCTTGCAACTACAATATTGAAGATAGCGAAGTTTTTCAAATGAAGTTTGTTCCCCAGAATTAGTTCTTTCATTATCGTCTTATGTATATTTTTTTAATATTTTTGGCGGTTTGCGAGCAATGTATTTAGTGAAATATGGGCAATATTAAGAAATATTAAAAACAAGATTTTCTCAAAAAGACTCCTAATTTTTTCTTTAAGTGTTTTTTACTGATAGTGCTAAATGCACTTAATGACAGGACATACACGTGATTTTGATGTATTTATTTGACTTTCTAAAAATTGCACAAAATGTATTTTTTAAATGCCTCTCACATCGTTAATATTTACACAACCCGGCGATTTGTATACATTATTGCATTTGTGGGCAGAAGTTCTTGAAATGAGTTTCAGAAATGTTTCTCGAAAACTCAAAAGTTTTCTATGAAAATGAGCTAAAAATTGCGCGTTTTCGAAAACACTCAATTGATATTTTCTATACTGCTCCAAATTTTTGAACGAAGATTTACAGCGCCAGGTTTTACTAATCTTCTGCATGCTCTGGAACCCTATCAGTCATATCGCAATATAACTGATAGGGATCCAAAAATTGAGAAAAAGTGACAAATTGTCTATTAGGAACCAATAGATGGCAGCTGAGCAGACCCAGGGGCAAATCTAAAAAGAGAACCCAGACTGAAGAGATAAGGAAACTAACTAGTTGGTATCGAAACTAGCTCTGCTTCTGTACGACACAACTACTAATCAATGAACTTTGAGGTAACTGAATTGTACAAAAATAAAATTTTAATTCTGTAAACATTGGAATGCGTGTAAGAAATCACGCATTTTCACAGTCCTGATTAGCAGCAGGGATTTAACTAAAAATCAGTAGAAAGGAGAAACCAATTATTATTGTAATTTTATCCAATGCTTCTGACGTAGCAAGGCTGCCATGGCAACGCTCCTGGGTGGTGGGGTTGGCGGTGCTCTAAAAATAGCGCAAGGGCGAGGGAGCAAGCGAGGACCGGCGAATCGCCTCAAGGTCGCTAGCGTCTATTCTCTGGCGAACCGCAAAGGGCCCAGGGTTCTAATGGCAATGTTCACGGACAGTTTCTGAGCAGTCTATTTACAATATTGGCACCACACAATTAACAGATATGGGCACATAATCATGTAATATTACTCGCAGAAACGAAAAACCATGGAATTCAATTAATGCAATTTGTTTTACTTCAGGATTAGATTAAACCCTCCGGCGGGCGCGTCCCATCATTTCCCACTAGCAGGCGCGTGAGGCACTCCTTACCGCATTTATGATCTTCGATTTTCACGTCAATAGTTTTTATTTTTATTAGGGAATGTGAAGGAAATTATTTTTTATTTCTGTTTTTATAATTTTATTTCTTAATAACTAACTAAATACCTAATGAAATAACAATATTAATAAGAGTCTGATCCATCACTCGCTCCCTCCGTGTGTTGGCATGTGTTACATATCGGGGAATGAATATGGTGCAAACGTGCCTTCTAACGTTTCTTCGGAAACAACGCTTTTAAATTTGAATTAGTAGTCAATACTCCAAAATCTTTGTTGTAAGCTCAAAAACAAAACTGCAGTAAGAATTCGAATGGATAAAATACGCAAATATTATACATGCATGTCAAGGCGCGTGCGGTACGGAGTACCGCAACCCTTTCAGAGTTCTGATTACTAATGAACAACGGTTGATCAGCAGTGTCTAAAATCGTGATCTGAGAGTCATCAGATACAAAATATAATCAACGAAGAATAACTCTGAGCTCCATAGTGCAACACCAATTATTTACACGAAATCAACAAAAATGCAAGAATGTGGCACTGGCTGCAGCTACGCGCCCGCCGGAGGGTTAAAAACCCTTTCTTCGATTCACCCAGGGAGTGTTATTTGCAATGAAAATACTTGCCAAGAATTAGAGACAGCGTACGTATATGCTAATTTCAGATTGGGTAGTATATTTTTTGTTCAAAACATGATTTTTAAGAATAGTGTTTTCCGTCAATACTGAAGCTGAAATTTCAGAGGTTGCATTCATGTCTTTCAATTTGTCTAGCGTATTTTAGCAGAATCCGGAGTGCCCTAGGGCGCATTTATGCTGATTTGCGAAGAGTTACGCAAGTAGAATTTTTTCGAAAATATTATACGAAATGTTAGGTAAATGAATAGTCTCCCAAGTACAATTGTATAGGAATGTCTTCAGTAGTTCAGTATCCAACTGACACTTCGTAATAAAGAAATGTTCGTAAAACATATTAACGAAACACCAAGATAATCTTGATATTTTATTTATGAACAATAAATGGAAATGATAGCTAACTTATTCTCTGCAATATTAATAATAATCAATTCCTTGAAATCAAGGAGCATCATCTATTAAGTTTCCATCATTTGTTTAAGTATATTCAGCGTGTTTAGAGGTTTCACTAGATTTGTTTCTATGTATCGATTTAATTAATTACTGTATATTGTTAGAACTGAATACCTGCTGCCTAGAAAAGTGTTGCGAGCTCATCGCGATTCGATGCGATGATCTCGACATTTCAAAAACTCTCATACCTCTAGGGAGGAGCAAGACAGAGGAGTGTAGGTTGTCGTTCAAGAGATGTGTTCCGCTGTTAGGGGAGGGACCTGACCGCTTGGTTACGAAATTGAATAAGTCTCGTTTGAAGTCAGTTAGAAATGGTTATTAAAAATCGCTTTAAAGAATACGTTTTGGCTTGGGAAGAATCCATATTGTTGTCCTTTATGCACCGTTTAATTACAATTGATTACTAGTGTCAAAAGAGGGGTTTGTTGTGAATGGGTACACTTGAATGGGTACAATACAAGGGTAAAACAAGTATCTGAAGTTTCGTTTTAATAGTCTGTAGGCTGACTACAGCTTACCCGACTTAAGAATATATCGTTCACTTTGCTTGTGATAAGTTTCAGAGTTATCACCTAACATTCGCTTGAGTTGTTGCGACGAAAGCAAGGCCTCACCACTCTCCGTTTCCACAAAATAGAACAAATTATCGTAATCCTCCTTTTGTGATCTGAATGTGTATCAAAAGCTGAAATCTAAATATTTTCAGCATAATGTGGGTGCAATATTTTTCCTTGATGACTAGTGAGTTTACGAGTGACACTCTTCTTCAGTGAAGTCATTATAAAGATAGTTACCCAGATCCTGAATGTGTTTTCTGTTCATGTGGCCAACACACTTATCTCCAATTAGACGCAACTGAATTGAATTATTTTACAATTGCGTTATTCTATTAATGTGAATTGACGTTCCAACTTCGATATTTTGCAGAACGTGGTACTTTGAACTCTGATATCTGCCTAGTTCGTCTCCCAAATGATATTTATAAAGGAAATGAAATGTGCTCGCTTCAAAATAAATGCAGTACGATCAAAAGACGCACTTGCGAAGGTTGAAGTCGCGAATGTTAAAACTGGTAGCATTTCGCCAATCGCGAATGTTCGGAACTCGAGAATAGAGAATTCGTGGATGTCGAGGGATTATTGTATAGCATTACATCTCATCTGTAACTACAATACGCTAAAGAAATAATTACAGTGATAAATACAGTTTTCTACTATTTATAAGATACCATCGTCACTTAACACTGTAAATGAGCTACCACTAGATTGGCAATTATCTTCCGAAGTCGCATAAATTTGTGATACAATTGATACCATTGATTAAGACAGTGTTGTGCTTGTGACACCATTGATTAAGACAAAAATATAGAATTTCCCACATTACTGTGTTAGGAAAAAAGACGCATATGCAACTCATGTTACGATCGCGCATAACTTGGAAACGATGCGTCCTATGATGTCCCACAATGTGTCCACTCGGCATTCGTATCTCGGTCACACGAAATGGTTCTTATACCGTAATCTACAAAATGAGACCTTCAGCAACAATCTATTACAACTTGCCATCATTCTTTAGTACATATTTTCACAATTTTTTGAAGTTCGCTTCCAGTCTAAAGTGATTTTTCACTTTTAAAACAATAACTTAAAAGTGCAGAAATTTCGCATGGGCCCATCTAGTAGAACTACAGAGTGGCCTCAATAAATGTTACAAATGTTTAGGGTATATATAGGGGTAAGAGATTAGAACTTTTTGACAACGAGCACGAGGAAATTCATTTAACGATATTTTCATAACGTCACTCATTTTCATTATCAAATTTTCATAACGTTACTCATATGTGACATTTGCCCCTGAGTAGTACACAACTCCTCACACTATGATGTTTGGCAAGCCGCCTAAACGAAATCTCTTTGCATGAGAGCGTGACGTGTCTAACACTTGTGCAGGAGAGTTGCATACCATTCAGAGGTAAATGACACTTTGGTTTCACGAAAGGGTACAGCCGAATAAGGGGGTGAAAAGTGTCCACAAACCATGCCGATATTCGCTATACTCATACGAAAGAGAATACAAAATGTAGTAGATTCCAAAAAAATCAACCTCCTGCGGCAATCTGTTGCAGAGACACAATGAGAAACGCGTTTTTCATTTTTATTTTTTTCTCAGCTTCAATTCATTTTGTCAAGACGAAAAAAAATTGCAGAGACGAAGAAAAATAGGTGAATGTGAAGGTATTGTCAACAAATGTTGGCGCCAAATGCAAATAGAAAAAAATTGAAATTAATTTTCGACGTGATAACGCTGGAATACTGTCTCTGTATTTTTCCTCAATAATACATCTCATAACATTCTATCACATGTATTTTTTTCTGATTTTTAAACAATGTGGACGATATATGAAAATAATTAAAACTAATTTTACCAGTTTAAAAGTTTGAAATTCACGCCAAAATGTAATTGAAAAAATGTTCACCAATGTTTCAACAATGTATATTTAAATTATTGAAAAGTGTCACTTACCAGCATGATTTACGACTTTTCACTGACAAATGTTTGTTTTTATATGGAAAATATTTATATTATCGAAATAAAGTCATCGAACCCCTTTTGTTTTTAGATTTATGTATTGCTTCAAAAATAAAACAAAATACGTTTTAATTGTATCTTTGCAACAGATTGCCCTAGGATGCTAATTTTTTGGGAATTACGACATTTTGTATTCTTTTTCGTATGAGTATCGCGAATATCGACTTGGTTTGGGGTCACCTTTCACCTCCTTATTCGGCTATACCCTTTCGTGAAACCAAGATCAATACGTGTCATTTACCTCTGAATGGTATGCAACTCTCCTGCACAAGTGTTAGACACGTCATGCTCTCATGCAAAGAGATTCGTTTAGGCTGCTTGCAAAATACCATAGTGTGATGAGTCAACTACTACTGAGGGGCAAATGTCACATATGAGTAACTTCGTTAAATGAAAATTTCCACGTGCTCGTTGTCAAAAAGTTATCTCTCATCCCCCTTATTCGTATCGCGAATATCGAATTGGTTTGGGGGCAATTTTCACCACCTTATTCTGCTATAGCGTTTCTCACCGCATGTTCATTGACGAAACATTCGACCCCACTGCATGACCTTGAAACTTGTAACATACTTTGGGACATCCTTCTCATGACGCTGATGTTGGGTTAATGTCTGAACCGAGATTTACCGCTCTCTGCAAAGAAAGAATTTTCTACCCATATTTTAATGTGCACCGCAACTTATGAGCACGTTCTGCAGCTAAAGGAAACTAATAATTAAAATATTAAAGTAAGTTATCGGTAACTTGAGTAATGTATTCATGTTTCACTGTATGTTTATTTTTCAGTAATTATGTTTTACTCCTATGACTTACTCTGTCTCCGAAAGGGGGGACGCTACAGTGTAATCTGGTACTCAGCCACCCACAGGAGGTTTCCGCGCAAACAAGATATTAAAAAAGTGAACATAGCGCATACATGGTAAGTATATAAATTTATTTTTAAACACGATTAAAGAGCGGCTTTAATCACACTTTTTCCTACGTTAAAATGTCTTTATTCCTCCCGTGATTAAAGTAACCAAAGAGCAGGATTAAAGTAATTTAAGCCACCAGCGACACCCATTATCATTACAATCTGAGAAAGAAAGAAATTTTGGATATACCGTAAGACTAAGATAATACATATAAGTTAAAAACTAATTTTCAACAATAAATACTTATTGACTTTGAATGAACACTGAGTAATATCTCCAAAGTGATGAAGATCTGTGTGTTTTTTTAAATTTATTGTTAAAATACTGTCAAAGAATACAAAAAAAACTTTAACAATTTCACAAAACTCTTGCAATGTTGCGAAACACAAAATTAAAGGCACACACTGACCAAACGATGCTACCTGACTAACACAGCAAGAAAAACCAAATGAATGTAACATTGAAAGGTTACGAGGCACACATGGCTGGGTTGTCGAACCACACCACTGTCACAGCACCACAGCTCCTACAAATTACACAGCTGTCTAGTAGAGGGTCTCAAATGCAGAAAGCGTGAAAAATGCCCTTCACCGCCGTGGATGCTTCATGCTCCCGGTCCACCATAGCTCCTTCCGCTTGGCCCACACTCCAACAGCTCTGTCGCCCGCTGTCCACCCGTGTTCTGGCGCTGCCCCGGGTTCAGACCCCAGGCAGGGCGCAGGGGGGCGGGCAGCCGGCTAGCTGGCGGCGGGGGGCGGACGTAGGCGGGGGGAGAGATACGGGCGGCGACGGCGCGATGGTGTTGGTGGCGACGGTGAAGGTGGTGATGTAGTGACGTCACCGGTGTCGGCGGCGAGGGTAGCTGATTGTAACCTGGCCGGCGGAAGAACTGTCACATCCATCAAGGCGCGGGGAAACAATGATTCAATTAATGTCTTCATTCCATTTCATTGATTGATTGATTGATTTTTTTTTAAGTGGGACGCGCGAACTTTGGAGTTGGCGCCCCCATAACACACTGGTGTAGCATGGAACTCCCATAATTTAGCGGGATTACCGCAAGGAGTGCCCAGGTGGGCGGAAGTCGCAGGAACTTGTCCGCACCGACCGAAATGTGCTAACAAATACTCAAGTACAATTTCTTCTGAAACTTTTCTTACTTTCCTGTCATTTCTCCATTTGTAGAAATATTCGTACTCTTGTTCCTCAATGCAAACCATCTGAAATCACAGCCACCTAAAGGAGTTCTTCTGGAACCCAGAAATCTGCTTGCCATCTACTGAAGAGATTGCTTAGGAGTGCACACGAAGAAATATTGTTTAAAAAATACATTTTCGTATATAACACGGGGTTTATCTGGGCTTTATTCGGAAGAGTTCGGAATAACTATTCTTCCTCGTAAATAAAGCTCTACTCAAATCCATTGTTGTACAAATATTAATTTACAGCTATAATAGGCTTCAGGTATTAGTAGCTCACTTGTAGCTCGTCGTCGAAAGAATAATAAACTACTGTTACATCGGCACTCCGCCTACTTATGCATGCCCCTATATACAATTGGTTGCCACTATCGAACGAACAATTATTATTAATATTATAATTATTACAATCATTATTCTTCCTCTAAATCACGACTAAAGATGTTATGTGTCGGCTGAATATAAAATCTACTCCAGGTTGCAACCAGCTACCTAAGGGGTAGATCTAGGGACTGTCGGCGCCTCTACAATACTTTGCGCAAAATGTGGGCTGTTCCAAATAAAGCGATTTCTTGCACTTCCCAGTCTTTTGGATTACCTGGGAGTTTAGACAAGTTCTTACACAAATTTTGCGGAACAAATCCCAGAGCTCCGATAACTATCGGTACGACCTGTGCTTTTACGCCCCGCATTCGGCTGATCTCGATTTCCAAACTCTTGTATTTAAGACGTTTCTCTGCCTCCTTGGTAACGACGTTTTGATCGCAAGGTACAGCAACATCGACAAGTAAACACAATTTTTTCTCCATATCCCGGATGACTATATCCGGTTTGTTTGCTGCTATCGTGCGATCAGTTTGAATTTGTTGGTCGTACAATATCGTACACAATCCAACAGACGTCACCGGTTTCGGTGAGTGTTCGTACCACTTGGGGCATGTGTTCGGAACTTCGAGGGCGGTACAGATCTGCCAGTGGAGGTAGCTACACACCCTGTCGTGTCTTTTCAAGTATTCTGTCTTTGCTAGGATTGGACAAGCTGAGACAATATGATCAATGGTTTCTACGTGTTCCTGACAAATGCGACATTTATCATCTTGGGAAATTTTGAGAACCGCTTTATCATAATGTCGTGTTCTCAAAGCCTGATCTTGGGCAGCTATTACAAGTTCTTCCGATTCTGGCTTCATTCTTCCCCTTTTAAGCCACATAAATGATTGATCTTTATTGATCTGCACCTTGTCCATTCGTTTCAAATATTGTCCGTGGAGTGGTTTGTCTCTCCACGATTTCTTTAACATTTTCTGTGTCTCAAATTCATGTTAAGTAGCATCAGAAGTTCAGTGTCTCTGTCATTCTGGGTGTCTTGCATAGTCTTGTTCGCAATGCTTCTTGCTACACTTACAATGCCTCTGTTTCCCAATTTTCGGTCAGATTTCTTGACCTGTCTCATTAGTGGGTCATCTTGATGGCTGACTACATACTTTCCCATCCCGGTTATTGCATTGTGCCAGGAGGCCTCAATTTGTCTGAGGCCTCTTCCTCCTTCTTTACGTGAAACATAAAGTCTATATACATCAGCTCGGGGGTGGGCGACATGATGCATTGTAAGCAGTTTTCTGGTTTTTCGATCCATGGTACGAATTTCCTGTTCAGTCTAGTCTACTAGTCCGAAACTGTATTCGGCTACAGGCACCGCCAAACTACCTATAGCTGATATTTTATTCCTTGAGTTCAGAGCGGACTGCAGGACAGGTCTCACTCGTCTATAATACTCCCTGCGAATTCTCTCTTTCATTGTGTCGTTCGAGATGGTCTCACATTCTTCAATGCCCAGATATTTGTAAGTTTTACCTGGCTCAAGATCTTGAATCACAGTGTGTCTATCAACTTCAATGTTCTCTGACGTCGTCATTTTGCCTCTTTTTAAGTTGACTTTTGCACACTTGTCAAGACCAAACTTCATGCAGATGTCATTGCTAAAATCATTGATGACAGACAGCATTTGGGAGAGAATCGCTTCATTCTTAGCAAACACTTTAAGATCATCCATGTAAAATAAATGTGATACAGGCCTTTCATCACCATGGAGCTTGTAACCAAAGTCAGTGTGCGACAGCTGTCTAGATAGAGGAATCAAACTAATGCAAAACAGCAGAGGGGATAGTGAATCTCCTTGAAAAATTCCCCTGTTAATCTGAATACTTCTTGTTTCTACTACTCCCTTTCCGCTGTGGATTAGTAACCTGGTGCTCCACGACTTCATACTAGCCTTGCAAAACTCAACAAGTCTTGGATGAAATCGATAGATCTCCAGGGTCTTCAAAATCCAATCGTGTGGTACACTGTCAAAGGCTTTCTGGTAGTCAATCCAAACCATGCTTAAATTACGTTTTCGTTTCTTTACATCATTCAAAATTATTTTATTCAGAAGCAAGATTTCCTTACAGCCATAGGAACTTTTACGACATCCTTTCTGTTCAACTGGCAACAGATGGTTCTTCTCTAGGTGCCTATACATTTTGTCAGCAATGGCTGCAGTTATAAGTTTGTACATTACTGGCAGGCAAGTAATTGGCCTGTAGTTCTTCGCCAAAGAGCTGTCTCCTCCTTTGGGTAGCAAATACGTGATACCGCGAGTGAGCCATTCGGGGAGTTCGTTAGGGTTTTCTAGAATTTTATTAACAGCCTTTGCAAGATGAGAATGTATTGCTGTTAATTTCTTAATCCAATAAATCTGGATCTTATCAACCCCAGGGGATTTCCAGTTTCCCATATTCTTCAATTTTTATTATTATTATTATTATTATTATTATTATTATTATTCCTCTGATTCGCAATTTAAGGTATTATGAGTCGGTTGAAAATAAAATCCCTTCAGGGCTGCAACCAGCTTCCTAAGGAGCAGATCTAGGGACTGTTGGTGCCTCTACAATACTTTGCGCAAAGTGGAAGCTTTTCCCAATAAAGCAATGTTTTGCACAGCCCAGTCTTTCGAATAACCAGTCTTTCGTTAGCCATGTTGTTACACGAATTTCGAAGAACAAACCCCAGAGCTCCGATGACTATCGGTACGACCTGTGCTTTTACGCCCTACATTCGGCTGATCTCAATTTCCAAACTGTTGTATTTAAGACGTTTCTCTTCCTCCTTCGTTACAACGTTTTGATCACTAGGCATAGCAACATCTACAAGTAGAGGCATTTCTTTCTCCAAATCCATGCATTTCTTTCTCCAACCAATATCCGCTTTTGTTCGCTGCAATCGTGTGATCAGTTTGAATTTGTTAGTCGTACAATATTATACATAGTCCCACAGACGTCACCGGTTTCGGTGAGTGTTCGTGGTTCGTATCATTTGGGGTACGCAGTTATATGTTATATGTTTTTTGAACTTCGAGTGCGGTACAGATCTGCCAGAGGAGGTAACTACACACCCTGTCGAGTCTTTTCAAGTATTCGGTCTTTGCTAGAATTGGACAAGCTGAGACGATATGATCAATAATTTCTACGTGTTCCTGACAAATTCGGCATTTGTCATCTTGGGAAATTTTGAGAACAGTTTTATTATAATGTCGTATTCTCAACGCCTGATCTTGAGCAGCTATTAAAACTGTTTCCGATTCTGGCTTCATTCTTCCCCTTTTAAGACACATAAATTATTGATCTTTATTATTATTATTATTATTATTATTATTATTATTATTATTATTATCCTTCCTAAGGGTGTGAGGAAAAGGGAAATCGAGTTTCCACGAGCAAGAGTTCTTCAATAAGTACTTTTCTAGTTTACTGCAATTTAAAACTCAAAATATCCTTCTCAAAATGATCTTGTAATTCAAGACTTTATTTCATCTTTCTCAATCTTTCTTTTTATGTTCTTTTCAGTGAAGAGCTGATTGAGTTTATCAAAGTTCCTCCAAAGACAAAGAATGCGTCCAAGAGAATGTCTCTGTACATGGCTTCGGTATTAATGCACGGTGCATGCATGGTTTACAAGGGACAGGTGGTTACATTTCTTGGTAAGTCCTAGTTGTAATAATTACTATGAAATGGTGACTTTCTCGATCTTTGTTTTGTTTCATATTTTTATGCTTTTAATATACACGTCTAAGCATTATTGATATTTTCTGACTACTTTTTAGTTTTATTCATACGTATGACACACAAAATATTATTCGTTTAGAAGTACTTTATCAGTACTTTATGTATTTATAGTGGACTTCCGTCAGCATTTAGTACTGAATATTTCACTGACAAAAATGTGTTCCAAGAAGGAATGAAAATGTAAGGTGACAATCCGAATTGTCTTTACGCTAAAACTCTTCAAACCAATTCAAAAAACTTAAAATAGTACTTTAAAGTGAAAAATTTTAATCATTTAATCTTTTGATGCGGCAATAACTGATGGATCGAACATTTCTCTTCTCGCTAAATTTATTAAAAATATTATTCAAATCATCTGTACGATTAATGATTCATTCACTACTATGGTTACACATGATAAAAATATCACCCGAGAAATGTGTATTATATTTTACTGAATTGTCTCACGTTTGTGTAATTTCAAAAATTTGTGATTTTAAAACTGAATCGTCATGTTTTGTCAGCTTTTTACTTTCTTGCTACGGAGTAGAGAGAAAGTTATGTAATGCTGCGCGAAAAACGGCAAATATTCGACAGAAAATCTCTTATTACAGGGCCCTGGTAACAAAAAAGTGGACAAAATCAGTTGCTAAATTTAGAACAAGAAAATCCTCTATCAAGTGGTGTAGATAGAATGCATATTTTGTGGGTCCTTGATGTCGAAAAATCGAATGACGGCAAAACATTTGTCCATCCGTCCATCTGTGAACAACGCTGGTGGCTAAACTGTTCCGCCGATTTTCTCCAAAATTGATATTCCTAAATAGATCTGGCTCATGTCACGGCCCCTTGAATTTGAAACCGATGCTTTAATTTTGGAGGCTACTTTACAAAATGCTCCAGGGACATTTTTCAAATTTTGAAAAAAGTAGCTCTATCGTTTTTTATTAATTTTTGTTGTTGTTTGATAGTCTGAAGGATAATTAAGAGGATGGTGCATGTCTCAAAACCCGTTCTTCGTTCAAAATCATGATTTTAGAAACTTTCAAAAATTCAATATTTTTGTCGGCCTCTTCGTACAACTACTATTACGAAATTAGATATTTTCCCCGTAATGAAATCTGTTCTTTAAAGATAAATTTTGAAATAAGGTCATGTGCAATTTTTCGAAAATTCGAGTATTTTTCGCGTAATTTTGCGTGAAAATACGGGAGAGAAAGTACGTGTTGCTTTAGCACCACTAGTTAAATAAAGATTAGTTTTCGTACTAATATTGTGGCACGCAGGTGTGGGGGAGGCAGAAGTAGAGTAATACGTAATCACAGTAAGAAACGAGAAGCGAATTCGATAATTTTTAAACAAAATTTTGCATTAGTTTGTAAAACTGAATATATTTTAATATTAATTTTCAAAATTTCAAAAGTTAGAGTTTATTTTGAAATTAAATTTGAATCAATGTAGCGACATCCGCATCCGTCATCATTCAGACGATTCTAAAAATCGTAATGACGCTGATCGGAAGCGGGTGAACGAGCTCGCTGCGGGAGGATACAGAAGCGACTGATTAGCGATGAGAGTGAAGATATTACAAGATACTCGGATGTTAAGCTACTTTGTGCACTTTTTTGATTTTGATCTTAAGATCAATAAAACTTAAAGGAAAGCGAAAGCTTTTAATATAGTTTACCAAAGAGTACGGACCAGGGAACACGTTTACATACATGTTCAATATTGATTATTGTATCAATAGTCCACATCTGGTTCAACTCGAATCAATGCTTGTTCATGCCTAAGGCCTCTCAAGGCATAAATTCGGCCCTGGAAACGTCATTCCGACCTATTCGCGAGCTACACAAAATCTCCAGCCCGCAATTTGGAAAACCCAGGTCTAGATAACTAAGCCTAGAAACAATGGACTTTATTTCTAGGAATAAACAATTCCACGTATCTTTTGCTTCTCATACAAATATATTTTTCTAAACTATCTTATTAGATAACGAACTAACATACGTTTCTTAAAGGCAAACTTTTTTTTAAATCCATTATAATTATTTCAAACTATTTCCCATTAAAAAATATGTTTATTTATCCATATTCACCAAATTATAATGGAGATACTGGTTTTATGAATGATTTTAGAAGATCTCTACCCACTCAATTATCTATCACACTTTTGTTTTCAGATGAATGTATGCTTGTCATGGAAAAATTTTATAGTACTTCAGCAGCAAAACTCGCTGACTCATTAAGGTAAGAATTTTCTTCGGTAAAAATATGGCACAAACTTGCAATCAAATTGATTTTATTGTCTTTCATTTATGAGACAGAAATTTTATTCCCGTTTCAAAGTCTCTTGACAAACCAAAATATGGAGATATAATTTTAATTATCGTCTCATTTAATTCCAGCCAAGTTCAACACATTACCAGATTGTTGCAAATTTAAATTAAGACTGCACTTTTAAATATACTTTTCAGAACCATGGATCCAGAAAGGATTCCAGGGGATAAAGGTCAACCAGGTAAGATTAATAAAAAGGAAAGGCACAAGTTCTAAATACATAATGTATAATGATACTAGAACACGAAGATACTACAATAATAGGAAGGCCGATAAACCTATCAACAATAATGAATATTTGGACGCTGCTTTCGGAAAACCACGAAGTTACAAACAGCGCGAACTTACCCATTAGTTTGCTTGTTAAAGTGAGATTATTGTCTTAGTGTGAGACGTCTTTTATATTCGCGAGAAGTATTTTAGCATCAAAATGCGTTGTAATTTATGCGTTTCACTGACCCGCAGTTGTTCTGTGTTCGCGAATACCGAATGTCGGGATACCTCGCAAAAGTTTAGTTAAGCATCGACTGAAGCATATAGTGAAGTTAGGTCAGGTGATACCGTGTGTAGAAATTTATGTGGAACCAGAAACTACTCCCCTTGTCCCTTACTAGTTTTTGAAACATTCCTCCGGCATTCAGTTTCATGTTTATCGCATGGTAATCTCTGCAATTGCTTATCAGTGTAACGTACATCACTTTCCTAGCCACGTTGTGTTGGCTAACCATCCGCCTATGATCCGAATTATGCTCAAAGCAGTTCATATTTCGGACTTAGCCCACCCATTTTAGATAATATATCATTAATGGACCAGTTGGATAATTCGCCAGATTAATTCTCTAGCCGTAATGCATGTACAGTCGACTCTGGTTACAGTGAAATTCTGGGGACTAGCATTTTTGGTTCACTATGACCGATGTCAAAATTAAAAATAATTTCTCCACAATAATTTATTTTATTAATACAGCAAAATATAACAATAGCACGAACTGAAATTTTCAATATCTGTATTTGGCCTCAAAAATCAATTACATTCAGTTGTTTGCCGGGTAAATTTTTCACTCGTATTTTCCCTAGATCCTTCCATAAAGTTTGTGCTCTCTCCGTACTTGATTCTGCGATGTCCACTGTCTCTAACTATCGTAATACAGTATTGACGCCCTTCAATGCCTCTTGCACTGTTAGAATACCTCCTTCAGTTCTATTGCCTCCATCACTCATCTGTAAAGTCCATATTCCTTTCCGGTGTCTCCATCTCAGGGGAGACTTCTTTGATGATGACCTTTGGCCGACGATATTTTCCCAAGCTGCCTGATGTTGGATTTTGTGGCTCTGAGGAGATATATCTTTTCCAGGAAGAAATAAATTTCCAGGGCGTATTTCCTAGGTTCACTATACGCGAGGTTCAGAATTGGCAAGAATATAACCAAAACTCGTGTTTCTGTGTAATGTAAGTGAAACGGGGCCAGTGACTCAACCCTCCGGTGGGTGCGTAGCGGCACTCAGTGCCACATTCTTACATTTTTGTTGATTTCGTGTAAATAATTGGTGTTGCACTATTGAGATCATAGGTATTCTTCATTCATTATATTTTCAACGAGATGACACTCAAATCACGATTTTGGACACTGCCGATCGACCGTTATTCATTAGTAATTCGAACTCTGCAACGGTTGCGGCACTCCATACCGCACGCGCTTTGTCATGTAAGTATAATATTTGCGTATTTTCTCCATTAAATTTCTTACTACTGTTTTGTTATTGAGCTTTACGACACAGATTTTGAAGTACTTACTACTAATTCACATTTAAACGCGTTGTTTCCGAAGAAATGTTAGTCATTCCCCGACATGTAACACGTACCATGTGACACGTAACACGTACCAAGACACGGAGGGAGCGAGTGATGGATCAGATTCTTATTAATATTCTTATTTTGGTTATATTCTTATTTGGTATTTGGTTAGTTATTATGAAAGATAATGTATAAAAACATAAATAAAGAATATTTCATTCGCATTCTATATCAAAAGTAATAACTATTCACGCGAAAATCGAGGTTGATAAATGTGGTACGGAGTGCCGCACGCACCTGCTGGTGGGAAATGATGAGACGCGCCCGCCGGAGGGTTACGTTCACTACAACCGAGAGTTCACTATGTCCGAGTTCACTACAACCGAATCTTCTTATGCTTCTTTGTAATGTAAGTGAATCAGGACCAGTTACTTAAGTTCACTATAACCGAATCGTCTTATACCTTTTTGTAATGTACGTGAAACGGGGTCTGTGACTTGAGTTCACTATAACCGAGGATTCACTATATCCGAGTTCACTATAACCGAATCTTCTTATGCTTCTTTGTAATGTAAGTGAATCAGGACCAGTTACTTAAGTTCACTATAACCGAATCGTCTTATACCTTTTTGTAATGTAAGTGAAACGGGGCCTGTGACTTGAGTTCACTATAACCGAGGATTCATTATATCCGAGTTCACTATAACCGAATCTTCTTATGCTTCTTTGTAATGTAAGTTAATCAGGACCAGTTACTTAAGTTCACTATAACCGAATCGTCTTATACCTTTTTGTAATGTAAGTGAATCGGGGCCTGTGACTTGAGTTCACTATAACCGAGGATTCACTATATCCGAGTTCACTATAACCGAATCTTCTTATGCTTCTTTGTAATGTAAGTGAAACGGGACCAGTGACTTAAGTTCACTATAACCGAATCTTCTTATACTTATTTGTAATGTAAGTGAAACGGTGCCTGTGACTTGAGTTCACTACAACCGAGAGTTCACTATATCCGAGTTCACTACAACCGGAGTCGACTGCAAATAGCTTCGTTCAAAATAAAACCGTTCTCCTGCCACATGGAACCGAGTGCCTTTGCCCGCGCCTGCCCAGAGGAGCAGCGCAAGCGCGCCGCGCGGAGGAAGTCGAAGGCGCCGTCCGAGCTGCCGCCGGAGAAGCTGCTGGAGATGACGCTGCAGCCGCCGCCGCTGCCCGAGGCCATGGACGACGACGCCATGCTCATGCGCCTGGAGGCCACGCACGCGGCTTCCACGTCCAAGGACCTGGTACGGCCACTCGCCACCAGGCTGCGCCAACATCTGCTCTGGTCTACAGTCCCTAGATGCAGGGACTCTACTCTGTGTCTATTTAGGGCTATTGTCTCTCTATTTACTATTTACTCTCTCTACTTCTCTCTCTGCATACTCCCTCTCTACTTTCTCTCTACTTACTTTTTCTCCACTTACTCTCTCTCTACTTACTCTACTTTCTCTCTACTTACTCTACTTTCTCTCTACTTACTCTCTCTCTACTTTCTCTCTCTATTTGCTCTCTCTTTATTAGACTACTGTATCTCTATTCTCTATTCTTTCTACTATTACTACTGTCTCTAATCTCTCCCTCTATTTAGGGACTCGACTCTGGTCTAGAGTCCCTAGACAGAGTAGCGCAATTGCCGCCATTTAATATCCACCCATCTGACAACCCCCTCAGACACCCATCAGGAACTGAAGGAAAATTATAACATTTGGTGACATTATGAAGACTTTCAAGAATATTAATATTGGTTTGAGGTAGATTCATGGTTGTCAACATACAGAATATTGCACAGTTGCAATTTTCCTGAAAACTGGACATAAAATGGCGGGATCGGTGGAACAACGGAATGCGCTATTCTCTGTATCTCTGACTCTGGTCACCAATTGTCGTGTTCGTGTTCATATTCTTAAAACATTTGGCCACGTATTTATGTTCATAAAAACGTATTGTCCGTTGCTTTTTTTCTAATCAGAATCGTTTAAAACTGTTTATATTTTATGCAAAGCATACCTCAAAATAAATTACTTATAAAATGACGGGTTTGGGCAGTAACAATTTAAGCCATACCAGACAGCACGCATCTTATTCGTAAATGTTAATATCTCGATTTTGGTCGACGTTTGTCTCATCTTTTTACTGTTCCAAGCCCTTCATAAATGGGAAGGGCTTGGGACAGTGCAGGCTCATTCCATGCAAAAAAGTAGGTCTCATGGCCTCGATATATTTAAATTCAAAAATTCTATAGTATGTCATTTTCCATGCCCCAAATCAGTCATAATTTTTAAGTTATATTTGCCATTGAACATTTGAAATACTCGGTTTTTAGAGCGCACACCAATAGTTGTCATCATTTTTGTCACATGCAAATATTTTTTTAAAACTTACAGTACCTAGCCAAGAGGTTAACCCCGCAACCCCGGGTTCGATTCCCCATCGGGGCAAAAATTAACTGTGCGCTTTCCAGTATCCATTGTCCCAGTATCGTTGGTGTGTGACGATGAGAAAGCTCACTTCTCAGGTTGAGAAGACCAGAGATACGGCTGTTCATAGCGATAGGTATGTGCTAACCACGCGTACCCTTTAACCAATGACCACAAGGTAGGTCATAGCTCGTAAAGAGTTGTTGTACCAAAGTACCTACCTATGTACAGATTTCAGCTTGTCAGATATTCGTTTCAGATGACTTCAAAGGGCATTTTTAAGGGTATCCGGAAGGCCCATCGTACATCAAAGTCAGTAAAATAAGCATTGGTTTCAAAATACGTCTACTATACTGCGATTTTTCTATCTTTGCCCCTCAAGGCCACTCAAATCCCATCTTCGCGATGGAATATGTCACGGTATTTCGCATTTTATCAGTCGTTCCGTTAGACTTCGCATGATCGCGACCGTATCAAGCAGTGCTTGCGATCATGCGACTTCTACCACAGTATAACCAGAATGTTCACTCGCGGCAAATCCCATTGAAAAAGTTTTTTCTATCACGTGACGTCCGCCATGTTCTTGGTATAACACCCAGCGCACGAAATACATAATTACTACATTTAAAATTATTTTCTAACATTTATTTTATTCACTAGTTCAATTCATTTTATTATTCTATTCATTTTATTCAAATTCCACGTCCTCTGAAACAAATTAAACACATACACTCAGTTCTCATATCACACGGTGTATGATATCCGAATGTATCTGCTGAAATTCTATTGGCTGACAACCAATAACATGATCGAGGGTCTACCCAGCGCAAAACTAGATTTTGGAGCAAGTGAACATACTGGTTATACTGTGCTTCTACCGACAAGACCGAGAGAGACGCGAAATGCCGTGACATATTCCATCGCGAAAATACGATTTCAGTGACCTTGAGGGGCAAAGTTAGAGAAATCGCAGTTTAATTACGTTGAACTAACGTGAAATAACAGAGAGCGCGGTGTGTGGGGGTTTGTTCGCAGACGCTGCTGCACTTCGAGGAAACGAGACGCTCCGCGGAAACCTCCAGAGAACTGGAGCCACTGCCGGACGACCAGCTCGACCTGTTTGGAGTCACGGACACCCTTCTTCTGTAAGTATTTTCTTTTTAATTTTATTGCAGAATGAGCTGATTATACAACGCTCAGCCATAAGGCTTTTCAGTTGTTAGGAGCGAGCATTTTCAGACGAAAAATATGCGAAGGGGGTAGCTACGGCGACCTCCCTGTAACATTATAATGGTTCAGTACGAGTATTTGAGTGGAGGAATACGTCTTATTGACTGGTATTGGGAGGAGTATTTACTTCGTTATCTTATATGAGCCAGATTACGGAGGAAGATGTGAAAGGGGAGTCGGTTTCTTAGACGAGGTTCTATGGGATGCTCTTTACCTAGATTGAAATGAGATGCACCGGGAACTGAGGGTAGATTTTGGAAGAATGTATGAGAAAGTTTAGTGATATATGTTATAACGGGTTCTATGGCTAGGTCTTTGTGGAGATTTGCATTGCTTGTAAACCAAGGGGCGTTAACTGCAACTCTGAGGGCCTTATTTTAGAATATTTGAATTTTGTTAATTGTGGTGGGGGCGACGTTACACCACACTGGAGAAGCGTACGTGAGTATCGGACGTAAAATGGCTTTAAAAATAAGGAGAGCAGAATGGACCTTAAAGTGGAGTGGCGGTTAATTATTGGTCGAAGAATACCTAAGCGTCTGTTGGCTTCATTCACCTTGGAGGAAACGTGATCTTTTCATGTCAGTCTGGTATCCATTAGAACACCTAGATAACGTATGGGAGCGGTTGTGGAGCACCATGGTATTGTTGTTGAGTCGAATTTTAGTGGGGGTGGAAAGGCTGGAAATGGAAGCGTGAAAACTGTCTATATGGACTTACTTGGATTAATCATAATTTTCCACTTTTTACACCAAGTTTCAATAGTTGTGAGATGTCTTCTGCAAGAAGAGCAAGGAATTCTGCTCAAGGGCGGCTTCAGAAAATGTTTAAGAGGCACATTTAAAAAACGGTAACAGCATTTTTAATTCAATTTATTTGTTGTAATAAAAATTTAATTTCTTCAATTTGTATATTTTAAAATTTACATAATTTGAAAAATCTAAATGATATTTTTGTCAATCGTTTCACTAGCACTACTCTATTTCTTAGAGACAGAATTTAATCTCTGAAACTTTTAAAATTACTGTCTATTGTGTTATTTTTAATATTGTTTGTATTATCAACATATAATATATAATTTTAACATACTTGTGTTGTTTTTATTATTCATGAACAAAGGCTTGATTTCTGGCGGAACGCAACGGAACGGCGTTCTGATATCTCCGGAATAATTATTAAAGTATATTATAAATATACAACTATTTCTATTAAATTAATAATTAATTTGAGGGAGCGTTCCGGACTTAAAAGTTTATAAATCAAGCACTGCAAAAGCGTATCGGTCTGCTTCACTCACGTTCGCGGGTTCAAATCTGATCCAAGCTGTGAATATTTAAGGGCGAAAAAATCCTTCTTACGCCTTTCTCCGAAGGGAAAGTAAAGCCGATTCTCCCATGTAACCCCCCGCAGGGGGGGAAGTGAGTCACGTAGGTGGCCACGACGTGTGGTGGAACTCAGGTGGCTACCCGGATTCCGAGCATGCGGCCCAATGTCAGGTCGTTAGCCTAAAGGTGTATGCAGTGAGTAGGAAAACCAAGCTCCGGTCCGTCGGTTCAACCCGGCGGTCCCTCAGTCGGGCCCCTGGCGCGTTGACCTAGAGTCCGTCCGACCTCATGACAGGTTTGGGTGAAGGACGCCCCTCGGGGTGCTCTGGATCTCACAAATAGAAGTCCGGCTGTTACTTTACCTTCAGCCAGGTTGTCATTGGTAACGTCCCCACCCAGGTCGATAGCCTGAAGTGTAGGCAGTGGGAAGGCGGGTTGGGGGCCCCTGGTCTCCCGGGAGACATCCTAGGTGGTCCCCAGTTGGGCACTTGGCTTCGTCTTGGCTGTGGCCCGATACTCTGGGCATAGAGGAGGGACGCGGTGATCCCATGCGCATGTGAGTGGCGCGTCGTCATATAGGCGATATTGAGTCCGGATAACTGGTAGCTCTGAGCTGGCGGAGCGGCCCCACCCAGGCATTGAATGGGTAGGTTACCGTGAAGGTAAACTGGGTACCGGCCGGATCCGGTTTCCTGCCCCGAAGCGTCCATGTACGCCTACGGGGGGTGAGGATAAAGGCGAAAAGCCATAGGAGCCCACCCCGGGACTTGTCCCCAGGTAGAACATGGCCAGCGGAAGTTGTAGGCCCGCGAGACTCTACTGTCCCATGTAACCAAGGCAACCTGACATACCTACCGTCAGGTTGCCTTGTTTACGGTCCAACCCAGATCGATTGCCTGAAGGTGCAGGCAGTGGGCAGATGGGATAGGGGCCCCGAGCCGCCCGGACCTTATCCTGGGTGGTCCCCAGTTGGGCTCTTGGCTTCGTCGTGGCAGTGGCCCGATACTCTAGGCATAGAGGAGGGACTTGATGTCCTGGCGCATGTGAGTGGCGCGTTGTAATACAGGCGACATTGACTCCGGCACTACCCCGGATAGCTAGTAGCTCTGAGCTGGCAGGGTGGCCTTAGACCCAGGCATGGTATGGGGAGGTTGCCGAGAAGGCTAACTGCGTTCCGGCGGGATCCGGATATTGGTCGGAAGGTGTCCTTGTACACCCGACGAGGGTGCAGATTAGAGGCTAACGCCCGGGTGCCCACCCTGGGGCTTCGGCCCCCAAATAAAGTACAAGTGCTGGGGTGCGTATTTAGGCAAGCACGTTCTACACATATATATGTCCCATGTAGATTTACTGCATGTAAAAGATCAAGTCTAAGAGAATCCTCTGAGCCAAATTCAAATCGCCTGTTTCGTCGCACGAGTGACCTGCGAAAGGATCGCAGCGAAATTCGCGTGGTCAGACAGAAGAGCTTGATGGCTGGAGCCTCGCCACGAAAACGAAGAATCATTGAATTGAATCAAAAACATGCACATAAAATACGTTCATATACATTTGCAAAACGAACCAAGACCGCGGTCATACTAACGGACATTAAAATAGAGCTCTTTCAGATATTGAGACGCTATTGTATATACAGATTCGACTCTGTGAAAATTCGATTACTTCTACAAATGTACTTTGGCTCCACAATGCATCGTATGTCTGTCTTGTCGGTGGCATTCTGGAGAAAGAATGGAGTAAAATTAGAGGATAGTGATGTACAAGTTTAGGGGAAAAAACGCCCAAAACATTTTTTTCGTGAAATCGATAAAACATTAACGCGAAGAAATATTGAAACTCTCCACTTATGTCACAGCTGTTGGCATCGACGTCACTGATCCTTTGCAAGAGAAAGTTATTACGACACATACAAGTACTTGTTCGTCGACTCGTATTTCGAAACGTGCCTTCAGCCTGCAACCAGCATTACACTTCGAACGTTCGATTTCCCGTTCGTAGGCAGACACGTGCTCACTGCCGTAAACAATGGGAACCCAGGTTTGAGGCTCTGCGCATGCGCGAACACTAACATTACGATATAGCTATATCTGAAAATTATTCTCTACTACAATTATCGAGTAAATGGAATTTGCTCCCAACTGTGTCCGACGAGTGCGGCTAACAGTATACTACTTCCATTGTGTTACAATATGTCGGTGGGCACCTTAAGTTCATACTCTCTGCTCTGGTCGAACAAATGCGAATTAAGAGGCCGAGTATAAATTTAATTTAGCGTTAGCATCACATCCTACCATCACAGTTTGGAATGCGAAGCCTTTCGAAGCCTAAGAATGAAAAGTGCAAAACGCTTTTACAACTTGAAACATGTCACGAAAGCAACCACCTGTTCATGGTTCTCTCGGCGAATCATAAAACGAACATTTCGTTTTAAGATTCGCCGCGCGGAAAAACCCTAATGCCTCTTCCAGCAATGCTCGGCGAAGGGGCACGCAAAATCTGTTTCTCTTGGAAGTGGAAACGAAGAAATGGTGAGGATAAATTAAGAAAAGCAAAGGATAACATATGAATAGAAGACGTGAGGAAGGGGAAATCTAGTGAGTACAATGATGAATACGGAGCGGATTTTGATGACCGAAAACATCGCCAAAAATAATTAATAAATTACTCTTAAAATATTTTATTTACAATAAAAAATTATTTCGTAAATATTATTTGAAGCACGTACCATCACAATCAATAAAATAAGTAAAAATGCATTAAAAATGACGGGAAAAGGTAAAAAATTACTTATTATTCGAACTCGACGAAAAATGCAAAAAATGACATAAAAATAGGTAATTTCCTTTTGTCATAACACAAGGTTAGTGTCTGCACTAAACGGCACGTTTTTAAAGTGACAACAAAAATATGACAGTATTAAAGTGAAAAGAAACTTTAAAATCCGCCCCTAATGATCAATAACTTTATTAGGGAAAAGGTAGTCGAGAACATGAGATGGGGATGTGAACTAGGAGTTGTGAAAAAGCGAAAAGAAATTCGATGGAGAGGAAAGTACGTACGTAAGCTGGAGTTTTCAATGAGAAAAAGTTAGTGCCCATCGCCCATGCGCCTGAATCGGTATCATGTGCGAGTGTGAAGAAAGCTGAATGAATAGGGTTGCCACCTCTCAGGGTTTGACGTGGACACCCGGGGTTTTATTTATTTATTTATTTATTTATTTACGTCAAAAAACAGTTAAAAACTGCGTATGACGAGCTATGGGGAGAAGTGAATTTTGTGCACGTTTTCATAATTCTGTGGTCTCTATCCTAAACCATATTTTAGTCGAATTTTGAATACAGAAAAGAGAGGTTTTTTTCGAGTTTTGTTGACAAAATATTCGCTCCTATATAATAAAATATATTTTCAAAGGTAAATTAGCTATAAATTCCTGCCCTGAACCCTCATGTTCTTCATGAAAGAATAATACTTTTTGCCGCGATAATATGAAAAACGATAATTTGAATAACTATATTTCCCACTGAAAGGGAGTGATTTCCGGGCTCCGGGTTACTTTTGAAAATCTCCGGGTCATACAAATATTAAATTAAATATTTTTTACTAAAAAAATGTAGTTTGTGTTTAATAATTTAATTTTATTGTATGTTTTCATAGTAATGACTATATAAATAAAACTTGGACTGCGCGGCAAAATCAGTATGCCATCAGTTCACCATCTCCAGTCGAAAAGTAATGTACTTATTGTTACAGTAATTAATGCGTTATTAACATTATCAATGTATTACTGTTATGAAATAATTAATCCTAAAAAGGCGTACATTATTTTATAATAAATGTTGATTGTGAATTTAAGTATTTACTTTTCACTCCCCCCCTCGACAGTAAGTGATCTCCGGGTCATGTGTTCTTCGAAGATGGGCACCCTATGAATGATTGATTGATTGATTAGTGTTTCCAGGCGCGTCAACTACTTAGGTCATTAGTCCCGTAAGTGTAGTGCGTGTTTTTTCTCGGGAGGTGGCGATGATATTTTCCCCGCTGGATGGCGAGATCTGGCGCCGACCTACCGTCGACTAGCAGGTTTTCCCTCAACTAGGTATCTCGCCCCAGCGGGGCACCGCCCCAGCCGGGACAAGCTGTAAGCTCCCGACCGGTCCCCCGGCATGAGTGGTAGTGAAGTGCATGTTAGTGTAAATGTGTGTGTAAGAGGGAGAGGATATGACAAGGAAGAGGAAGAAAAGGTCGCGCGCGGTCCGTGACCCGTTTGTTAGGCTGTTCAGGCATTCGCCTGGTGTTGATCCGAGAAACCACAGAAAACTACCGACCAGAGCAGCTGGCCGCTATGAATGAAGAATGAACGAACGGTGAAGGTGAGGCTGTTCCTCCTGCCCGTAGGGAGCACGTGCTGCAGGCGGCCGAGACGCTGGGGGAGCCCTCTCTGGCCAAACCCGAAGTGCCCTCCGTGAGGCCTTCCACGCCCCTGGGCCTCGGCCCGGCTGCCCCGGCCGCCCCGGCCGCCCCGGACACCCCGGCCGCCCCCGCCGCCCTGGCCGCCGCCGCCGCCCCTGCCGTCGTGGACGCCCCCGCCGCCGCCCCGGACAGCCTGCTGCCTCCAGCGGAGCTCCCGGGCGAGGACGCCCCGCCGCCTGCAGACGCGGCTGTGGTTCCCACGACGCCGCCCGCGCCCGTCGCCACGCCGCCCACCGCGTCGCCCGCCTTGGCGCCGCCGCCGGCAGGTGAGGAGAGACACCCCCCCTTATGGCCTCGCAACTCTCCGTCAAAAAGGGGACCAAGCTGGAGGGTGCTACTCTCTGAATCTGAAGTTGTCACTGATTCAATCAGTGAGAGCCGAAGTCTCTGATATCTTCAGTCGAAATGTGTAGCTTCGCTGACAATCAGCGAATATGCCAACCTTTTCATAATGACCGCCAGCATTTCACTGGTCGTCAGTGGTAAAAGTGCCGCGCCACCATCACACACTGATCGTCCAGTCGTCACGTTCAATTAGTTTGTCACAGATTTCACTGATTCATACAGTAAAGTTTCACTGATTCAAAAAGTGATTCAATTTTCACTGATTTGTTCAGTTCAATTTACTGATTGTCAGTGGCAGGGTTACAACTGACACCATCAGCGAATAGTCACTCTCAATCAGTAGTTTTTCACTGATTCAGACAGAGAGTGTACTATAGGAGGCGCTAGTGGCATCGGGTACAGCTGCAGGTTAGGCACGCCAACATCCGCACATAAAAATTGGCTTATTTGTGAGGAATACGAAAAGTGTCTTTTAAATGTTCAATTACTCATAATATATACATACAAGACACCGCTAAAAAAAAGCGCGAACATCGGGCGCTATCTTTTGTAACAGTACGCACCTGCTTGCGTTTCGCGAACCCACGCAGGAGCCACGTATCGCTGACAGCAGTTCGTATTTTAGTCCCTGTAAGGTGATAGAGGAGAGCGCACCTCTGTAATGGTCTCCATCACGTTGTATGGGAGTTAAAAGGCCCTGGACCCCCCCCCCCCATCCGCCGTACACATTTTGATCTTCTAAAAATATAATTTTGTCTTACCAGGGACACAGTTATCTTAATAATTCTATTTTATTTATTATTTACACTCTTTGAGGTTTTCAAATCAAGGAAATTGGAATAGAAAACTTGGGTTGTTAATATGGGAATGTAGCATTTCGAATCGAGCCCACGTTCAACAAGTCAAAGGCCGCATACAGGGACAGTCACAGCCCAATTATTCATCAACTCTACTCGTAACAAAAACATGAAAACGCTGTTGGCTCAGTTTTCATTTTTAACGTCCTCGCCTTCAAAAAGTTAAAATTCTCTCTCTGCAAAAGAGGGTGGACTCTACCACATTAGCACTGTGGAGTGATTTAGTGGCTTTACAATTTACAATTGTGGTACAGATGTATTACTCATTCATTTTACATCTGATGTCGGCGGAATTATGAACTACTAATGTTTCGAAAATGGGATCAATAGGAATAGTGCCGAACAATAGGAATAGTGCCATGTCAAACAGTATTTGACCAATGTCAATCAAAATTTTAATGCAATGGAAGTTTTTTCCTAAGCGGTTCACCTATGTCTGTGTGACTGTTCTATGAGGTTGTTTTCGTAAATTTTACTTTTTTAGTCTTCTTTAATGTGTACGTAAGCACGCTCCCAATATTTAAACTGTATATCCTTAATTCTCTCCATCAATTAATTTAAAATTGTTCGAGTCTAGCATGCAATATTTCAAAATGACCTTATTGACGGTTAAGAATCATTGATATCAGAATTTCAATATTATGGTGCAATTCATTACTTCCAACATTTTATTCCTGAGCATCATTCAACACAAAATTTTCCATAACAAAATCAGGCCTTCAAAGAATGGAAACCTCTAATTCTATAAACGTGAGTTAACATTCTCCCCACATATCGGAGATTTGTACATGTAGCTGTTGTAGAGGACCTCCAGTCTCCAGAGAAGACCGAGAGCCGCCTGCAGGTCCCTGAGATTGAAGTGCTGCCTCCAACGCCTCGCAGAACCTTATCAGCTCTGGAATCGCTGGACGTGGTAAGTGCGATCCTGCAGCGGCGTGGGAGCTCGCCCTTCTCGGATGCCATCTCGCCCTTCTCGGATGCCATCTCGCTCTTCTCGGATGCCTTCTCGCTCTTCTCGGATGCCTTCTCGCCCTTCTCGACGAGGTCCCACTCAGATGTACGGTTCAGATGTACTCCGACGGTTCAGACCTCGACGCATGGATGCGTGACTTTGTGTACGACATCACCGGCCTTCCAGTCAATGCTTTCTCACACTACATTCATGCGCCGAAATCAGGAGCCGGCATTGGCCTCCCACAGTCTTGAATAAGTTGAGTGTCGGAGGCAGGGTTGGTGTATGTATTATCTATATCAACTTCTTCCCGACCTACCTTCCTTTGTCCATCCTTAATCGTGACGGAAATCGTACCTGTCACTACGTCGGCCTCTCTGCCAACGACGTGGCGTCACCCGGACAGCCGAAAAGTTAGAGATCCTACTCTCGCTCCGGCTGAGCGCTGAACCATGGCTTCATCTAACCAGGTCGGAATCGTCAATTTGACAACGTCGCTTCACGGTGGCGACATCGATGAACTTTCGTTCGTAATTTTTACGACATTAATATTTCTCTGTGCGACCAGCATTTTGACCAAGTTTACAGAAATTATGAAGAGTTGCAGTGTATATCGGAATCCGTGCCGAAAAGCTCCCCAAGATCCACTCCATATTTTACTAACTTTTATAAATATAAGTATTTTGTCCGTCACTTCTCATAATATCAACAATATGTTTACCGTTTTCACTTCAGAAGCATTGTTTTCTGTAGGAAGTGTTCTTTTGTATTTTTTTTCAATTTCGTCACAGTCTGTATATCACTGGACTTCTCTGCACATTTTCAAGACTCGGAGCGCGGCTGCAGAGTCGGGAAGTCATTAGCATGTTCACTGTCATCCTGACGGGCGGCTGACGAGGCCAGCGCCGTCGCAAGGCAGTCGAAATACGCGCCCCAATTCCGTGACTTCACAAATACACGTTCTTCGTAATATGTATCCGAGAAACAGAATTTTTTCTTCGTCAGTTCTTACAATTAATCATTCTAGTGTACCCGTGCGAGAACTCTCGCGTGTTCTATTTCACCTCTTTCCTAACTTTCCTTTTCCATGTTAAGAGGGGAAGTTGTTAACGAAACATTTATTGGTTTATAAAATTTAAAACGGTAACTTCCAATATACTTACAGGATTGAAAATAACAATAAAGAAAAATGAAATTAATGTTTGAATCAAATTTTGAATAAAGCCCTGCCCAGTATTATATACATTATAATCAGTATTATAGACATGTTCTTGGAACAATTCACAACACTTCCCTAAAAATATTTGAAGTAATTACACGATCTTCCCTGAGAGCTAGCTTTTCGCTTTCCTTGATAGTCACAAAAATATTACAAATCTTTTTACTCTCCAGAAATCTACTTAAAGTTGTCCATGTGAAAATACAGGATCGGGAAAGCATAATCATCTTTGAAATATTATTTAACTTTATTACCGAACAGAGAGGTACATCCGTGCAATTTAATCACCTCAAGTATTTAGTTTCATTTCACATACAGTTGCAGATTCTGCTCGTCATAAATAAACATCGCGTGACGCAGAAATGACGATAATAAAGATCGCGTCCAGCGCCGAGTAATACAGTTGGTATTGAATAATATCGATAAGCGCCGGACCAACAAAAATGTAATATAATGTTCAAAAGTATCTCTTCCTGTAGATTATGGTATGAGGAACTTTTCTTTGAGGCCTATGGCCTCAAAATTTTAGCTTTTAAGGCCATAGTACGCTTCGTTCAGGAGTTATTTAACTGTATGTATTTTGACATGCCGTCGTGTGATGCGGGTTGCATTTGAAATGGATATTTAGCTGCGTTGTTTCCGATAAATCCTGCACTTTTTTTTGTCAAAAAGCTATTTGTAACGTCTCCGTGAAATTCTATTTCTTTAGAGACCTCATTTATAAAGATTGGTTGCATGGGAGAGCCGCAAAGGAAAGGTATACTACTGAAAAAATATAGGAAACGATTCTCAGCGCACTACTCTAAGCACAACCTTCTGGACGTCATGAAGAGGAGAAATCTCAACAAAATAAAAAAAAAAGGCTGTGCTGTAATGAAACCTTTCTCAGTAAAACTACATTAGAAAATAGTATATTCTTCAACGAGCGTAAAATGATAGCTATTATTTACGAGTTGATATTTACGACACGAGCGACCTAGGAGCGAGTGTCGGCATTTCTACGAGTAAGTAATAGCCATTCTACGCTAGTAGCTACGCTATACTTTCTCTACGACTTTCAATTTGATATTTTAATAATACTAAATGAGTACCTTAACCTAACAGAACGGCTACAGAACACGCTATGCTCTCTGACACTAACAAACACCACCTCGCATACTGTTTCGTGGTTCACCTGTCTTTCGACAGTTGTAATCTGCCGCGGCAGAGCACGCAGCGCCTCTGTGGGTGACTGCAAGAACCCTCTGCGGCCTCTGCCTGAACTATGACGAATGTGATTGGTCGACAGCCGTGAGAGAATAATATTCTCGCACGGCTTCTGGAATCGGTATCATTACATCCGATAACGTGCAGAAAAGTATACATTCTGGGGTAGTCGTAAACAAACATTTATTCTTCTAATTGAGCAGACGCCGGCAATGTGTTCATTCTACCTGACATGACGTATCTGTGAATGTTGGAACAATTAGTTGTTACTTTTTCTGTTCAATACATGTAAATATTTTTAACTTGTTAAGAAGAAATACCATTGGTTAATTTCTCCATTCATTCTTCTAAATTTGTGAAGTCATTTTCCAATGTTCTGCTAATTGAACAAATCGAAAGAAATCCGTGTTTCAAGTGTGTCTGATTCCCGTAGGGCGTCAGCGCGGCGAAGAGACCTCGTCTGTTTCCGAGACTGCCCATTTACAAAGAGGACGAGCGGACGAGGATGGAGGTTGCAGATATCAGAGCGTTTGAGTTAGGTAAAAGAGTTGAGGTAAGTAGATCAGCAGTTCATTTCCTTACAACAATATCTAGTTTTATTGATGAAAAGCTCCTTGATTGATTGATTGATTCGTGTTTCCGGGCGCGTCAACTACATAGGTCATTAGTCCCGTAAGTGTAGTTTGTGTGTTTTCTCGGGAGGTGGCGATGATCTTTTCCCCGCTGGATGGCGAGATCTGGCGCCGACCTACCGTCCACTAGCGGGAATTTCCCCTCAACCAGGTATATCCCACCAGCGGGGCACCGCCCCAGCCGGGACAAGCTGTAAGCTCCCGACTTGTCTCCCGGCATGTGTGGTAGTGTAGTGCATGTTAGTGTGTGTGTGTGTTTGTGTAAGAGAAGAAGATAGGACAAGGAAGAGGGAGGAATGATCGCGCGCGGTCTGTGGCCCGTTTGTTAGGGTACTGCTCCGGCATTCGCCTGGTGTTGATTGGAGAAACCACGGAAAACTACCGATCAGAGCAACCGGCCGCTAGAATTCTCCTCCAGACAGCGGCTGAATTCGACCTAGCTGACAAGCTAGTGTCGAAAATCCTGCCGCCGTCGGGACTCGAACCTAGGATTTCCCGGTCAGAGGGACTACAGGAAAGCTCCTTGAGTTTAAGCCAGTTCCAACATTCCATCTACACTAAGTAATCAAAGGTATCCGGACACATGGCTGAAAATGACTTACCAGTTCGTGGCGCCCTCTATCGGTAATGCTAGAATTCAATAGGGTGTTGACCCACCCTTAGCCTTGATGACAGCTTCCACTCTCGCAGGCATACTTTCAATCAGGTGCTGGAAGGTTTCTTGGGGAATGGCAACCCATTCTTCACGGAGTGCTGCACTGAGGGGAGGCATCGATGTAGGTCGCTGAGGCCTGGCACGAATCCCAAAACATCCAAAGGTGTTCGACAGGATTCAAGTCAGAACTCTGCAGGCCAGTCCATTACAGGGCCGTACAGGTGCTCGATCGTGTTGAAAGATGCAATCGCCATCCCCGAATTACTTTTCAACAGTGGGAAGCAAGAAGGTGTTTAAAACATCAATGTAGGCCTGTGCCGTGATAGTGCCACGCAAAACAACAAGGGATATAAGCCCTCTCCATGAAAAACATGACCACACCACAACACCACCGCCTCCGTGTCAGAATACTTTTGATCACATAGTGTATGTGTATCAATGATACGACCATTCATCATATTAGGACGAATAAATGCATTGATAACTGTATAACTAACCTCACTAACCTTCCCAATTTTAACTTCGAGCTCAAGATACTTGTTGATACATCGTAATATAATATCTCATCACTACCAAGAAAATCCAAATATACAGATTACAAAAAAATAATACTTACTTTACGAAAATTGCAGTTTCTCGGTACTACCTCATCATTATTTTCAAACTTTTCAATGCGCGAAAGCTTGCTCGTTTCTTTGTTAAAACATTTCCTCGAAAAAATCAATTTCAAGGTGAAAATCCTTCAAAAATTAATCTGCCGATACAATTAGTTTATTTTTAATTACCTAACAATTATTATTATTATTACGATCACGTTTGATATGGTTATAACGGCTTATAACGGCTTTACTTGATAGCAAGGAAAATAGAGAATGCTTTTAACGGTTTACTTTTTTAATTTACAATGATTAGCTGATGATATGTCTTATTGCATAGAAAATACACATTTTCTAAGCATGTGTTCGAATTTACATCGAAAGGTATTCGTATAAGTACATGTAGAATCTGTATTGTTCTTCATTAGGTGAGTAGTATAAATATGTTTATAAAGTTTTCAACTTTTGAAACGTAATTTATCAATGTTTCTCAGACATATCTGCCACCCGACAGGCGTGTCAGCATCGTTTTTCAATAAACAGCTCCTAAATACTCCGAGGAAGAAATTTGTAGTGCCAAAAGAAAATATAGTTTCATCTTTGCACAAATTTTGCTGCCTAAATGTTTAAAGATTAATCTGCTTCTTTTAAGGCGTATATCAGATGACAGATAGTAGAAAATGCTATGGATGGGGTGTATTTAATGACTAAATTGTCGAAATAACTATACGCATTTGTCATTCAGCGCGCTCAAGATGAAATCATTCAGATTGAAGAAAGGGTAATTGTATTTACACCTCCTGATGAATTCGGTCATCTGCGAAGCAGGGAAGAGTACGTGCGGAGGAGATCGTCCCCCGAACATCTCCCAGAACTCAGCACCGAGGTAAGTCACACGAATATTAGCCACATGTTTCTTTAGTAATTGTTGCGAATGGAATAGGATTTTCTATTAAATATTGTCCTATAAACAAATCATAACATAGGGGATGTCGGGTGGTATCGGCCACCTTAGCTTTAAATATGATTTCTTAATTAAGGTTAGTTAAAATTATTCGTGAAATACAGAATATGAAACTTCAGTATCTTACACACTCCATCAAAGCTGTTTGGTTTGAAAGTAAAATAATATGTTTATTTGGGGATAGTAAAAATCGTTGGCAATTTACATGTCTGAAAAGTGGAGGGTGGTAACGGACAACTAAATAAATAATGGTAAAATAATTTTAATAGAGTTTTTATATCACAGCTATTCACCAAAGATACTCTTCCTACTGAAACAAATATTACAGTGCATAATACAAAGGAAAAAAACGAGCGGTTGCATGGGAAAAGAACAGTTTTTGAATTTAAAAAAAAACATTGCATGAGTATCGGGAGAAATATTGAAGTTTTATGTTGTTTTTAGCTTCACAACTTCCATTTTTGAAGTGTTTTTCTTTTGAAATGACCTTCACATATGGACAGACTTCGGAAAATAATCTGCAAAAAACTAATTTTTTAACTGAACACAGAAAACCTGTATAAAAAACTATTATTTTGAGACTGAGTACAAATATATAAATTTTTAATTCTCCGTATTTGGATAATTTACTAAATCTTTGAAATAGCAATATCAATAATAGCGAAGAAACTAGTTTATTTTCCGCATTACCGAATATAGTGAACCTCTGATAAAATGACCCAAAAATGTTAGCCCCCAAAAGCTATAAATGGAGTCGACTGTTTAAAGAAAAGGATTCGGTCAGAACCTACTTCTCCTCATCATTGTTATATTGTTTACAGAAAGTCGTGTTTTTTGACATTTTAATTTTGTTCTATTATTCAGAATGATAAGAAGAACGGTAAATCTTATATAACAAACACATGATTGTTGTTTCCTTAATTTTAAAACTCTGTTTGTAAAAATATTAAATCGTGTTGCACGTGTTTCAGATTGCTCTTCACCCTCCGATCGGAGCTGTCAGTGTTTTAACTCACACATCTCACTTGTCACCGGCGCAAGTAGAAGAAATAGTGAAGTAAGTCATCTCTCTGTGCAAATATTAGCGATATGCTATTTCTGATTCGAAGTGAAGCCATCTGTACTAAGTGATACAGTTGATATCTACAGTATTTATGATTTGGATTCGAACGTATCTTTTTCGAGCTTTGTTGAGTACTGTTACGAAGATGAAATACTAATAATCGTCTCCTTTATTATTTCAGTCCTTCCCTTTGCGGCTCTCACGCGCAACCAATTTTTTATAAATGAGGTCTCTAACGAAAGAGAATGTCACAGAGACTTGACGAATTGCACTTTGACTTTCAAAATATGAAGGATTTGTTTAAAAACGCATCTAAACATTCATGTAAAATGCAACCCGCAATGCACGGCAGGAATTTTTAATTTCGTTAAATAACTCCTAAACGAAGCTTTCTAGGGCCTTAAAAACTAAAATCTCAAAGAAACTTTATTAACGCCATAATATACAGGATGAGATCTTCTTGACCTTAAATTACTTACTTACATTACTGCAGATTCGATGTTTCTCGATTCTACCCCACCTGTTCAGAGCCTGTACAATCTGCGACTTTATGTGAAATTACTAATTACTTGATATTCTATGCCATTGAATTACACGGTGTACCTCTTTGCTCGATAATAAAGTTAAATAAAAATAGTTTGTATTGACAAGTGTATTTGATAACTGTGTATTATATTGTTACCAATTACAAGGTGACTTACAGAACAAGTGACAGAGGATAAGAGGGTCTTGAAGAAAAATATACATTATAGGCTTAATATGGAACTGGAAAAAAAAGGAAGTGATGGGGGGTATAGCATGCGAGAGTTTTCGCACGGGTACGCTAGTCAGCTTAAAAGAAAACTGGGACGTCTGGGTTCAAAGTAAACAAAACCACAGTGTAAGATATATAGGTGTGTTCACTCCCAGTTTAAAACTGAAGCTTATGTGAGGCTAGTTCTCACAGTTCTCGCATTTAAGCGCTGCGATCTTTGGATCTAATTTGGCAAAATCGTGATTGGTCGTGATCCATTCGACAGCTCTGTGGCCAGCTGATTACTTATTTCAAGTCAGCGATTTGTCGCTTCGCGGTGAAATTGGTAAAGTCCAAAGCGAACAGTTACGAAAATGTTATGGAAATATTATATAAAATTGTGTAATAACCACAGTTTAATATATCTTAAAATGTATATCTTACGCCGCGACCCAAACCGATCGAGCGCACCGTACGGACAAGCGAGGAACTAGCCTCAAATTGGCTTCAGAAAATTTGCCCCAAAGGCGGCTAGTTAACACCTATATATCTTACACCGTGACAAAACTGTCCCGCGGGAACAGCCCGCTCTACCGGGTCAGCAAAACGCAAGGGGCGGGACTGGTACTACGAGTAAAAACTAGTGATATTACCCAGCATGTAATTTCTCGCGTTATTTCTAACGGTCATACAATTATTATACAATTGCATCTTGTATCCTCCATTCACCGATGGAAGTGACTCAGAGCGTAGCGCGCTGACTTCGCATTTGGGAGGCTCGGGTTCAGTCCCAGTGCCGGCCATCCTGACCGGGGTTTTCGTGATTTCTCTCGGTCATTCAGGCGAAAGCTGGGATGTTTCTATTGAAAGGCCACGACAGTGAAACCGCCGTCGCTAGCCGAATTCGTTAACTCGCCAAGGTTATACGAATTCGAGATATCGCGTTTTCCTGGTTTGGTGACCGACTACAAAACCCGGGGTGCGATGGCGCCCAGGCCAATTGCCCTTCACGGGACATATAATACAAATCTTCATCCAACTCTTGAAAAACTCACCAAAAAATTACGCAAAACTAAAAATACTTTGAAACTAGTAATGCTAAAACAGGACGTACTTTCTCGCAATATTGCTGCGTATACACTGAGAAATGAAATGGAATATCCCGGCAAGACTCTTTATAATTCTTCATTTTTGTGATTATTTTTACACAAACACATGCCCAACTGGAATAGCCATTCCCCGCCACAATCCCTTCTATATTTGAGTAATATTCTTTATTTATGGATGGATATCGTATTAGGTTCGCCCATATGATCCAAGGGACTTTGTTTACTTCAGAAAAAAATATTTTATTCGTTGGCCGACAAACTTGTCCACGCGGAGTTACAAGATCAAAATTATCATGTAAGGAAATTCTTTCCAAATAACACATTAAAAACAACTCTTCTTTGTGGCACAAAACATTTATAATTCCGTTTTATTGTGACTTCTGCTTCTCTGACTTCTAAATTGCATAACACAATTGGAAACGAAACTCATCAACAAATTTAATTCTATACTATCAATTTCTCTCTCACACATCGTATATTACCATTCATTCATTCTTTAGTAACACACTCGCTCATGGCTGCTGTTCTTATTGCTTAAATATATTCTATATTATAATTAACAGTCCTTGATCTTCCTACATCTCAAAACCAAAAATAATATCAACAGTTTTCATTTCACTTTCTGCAAGTTTGGACGATGTCATCTCCAGCGTGCTGGATCCCATTCAGTTCAATGTTTTCATTCATCAATTTCCATAAATTTGTACATCAAAACATTTCTTACGAAACTCGCACTGCTTTACCACAATACACTACTTTTACATTCGTCCATTGCTCACGCTCTTCTGACTGTTAGCATGTTTCCACACGTCCACACTGTCATTACATGCGCTGTTCTCTCGCGGCAACTTCTGTTTCGCGCCCTTCACTTGTCTCCCCCCCCCGAGCAGTAGCATCTCAAACACGTTCCTTCTTCATGAATTCTGCGCATTTCCTCTATCGTGTAATGTCAATGCTCTTCCTGTTTTGCTAACTACCCATTTTCCTATCAATCATTTTATTCCTTGATTTCCGGTCTCTTTATAATTAATTCAATTTAATAACAGTTCTCAGAAATTTCTCATGTGTCCATATTGATCTCTAAAACCAACATTATTTTTTATCGTATTATTATCTCCTTTCCTTCTCCTCATTCTTTCGTTGTTTAAATATTAATTTCGCAGTAAATGTCGGCCTACAATGTCGTTGTCTGTAATAATTTCTTTATTTACACTGTTTTAACTGTGTCTCATCGGCCCCCATATAACTCTTCACAACACTTCTTGATCTAATCTAAAATGAAGAAATTAGACGATAATTAAACATTTTCTTTGTAAATGAAATTATTACACAGTATAGAATATTGAAAAACCCTAACAATGCCTGAAGAAATAATAGCCAGGAAGACTGAGTTATCAGCCAAAAGGGATAAGAAGCCTGGGGAGACCACTAAAATGGAGTGAACAATAATTCTAAATGCCGGAACAGACTGAAAAGTGCAGCTAATGATGGTGATGGTGAAGAGTGAGCTAAATTGAGTGATGAAGTCAAGAGGAGTACTCTAACCTGCGTGAACCATGTGTGCGCCATCAAAGATAAGTGTTCGGTCCATTATACAGGTTGGCTTGTACACTACATTTGTGAAAGTTTCATAGTAAAATAATTATTTATTTATTTTGGCCATTATATGATCCGTAAAGAGCAATTGGCCTCCTGATACATGGTAGTTAAACTCTACAAGGGTTGTCCTGTAGTTGGGTTTACAATCCATATACTTGTACACGCGTGTTTCTTTCTTTGTTTTACAATTGTAATTTCATCAATACAATTTTAAAATCTTATGTTTCAGTAAAAATATACGATTTTCTAAACATTTGTCTCACGTATCTCAATAATGACAGTATTTGAGATGTGTCCATTGTTTTATGCCCAGCCAATTTGTGAACTACACAAATTTCTAAATTGTGCTCCATATTTTAGAGAGGTTTGATAATTTTGTATCGATTATAAATATATTTTGTAAAATTCTTCATTTATAAAAATCAATTTTATTATTTGTATTTTAATAAATTTCTGCTCTTTACTTACATATTTGATTTTCTCTTTCAGAGCTGAAGCGGGAATCCCAACTACCCCAGGTATCTATCAATTTCTCTCATAAATGAAGTTCAAATTGTTTTCTTAATACTTAAAACTAAAGGAGTTTTGTTTAGAAATAAGGTTTAGTTTTCTGCTTAAGTTAACTTCGTGATTTTTTTCATTAAATGAAATATAGTGGGTACTAGAACTGTTATCACTTGCTCTTTCTAACCCTTTTATAGTAAAAACAGTACATTTAAAAGAAACAACGCTTATCTGCAAGCAGATTATGGACTTTTTTGCAGCACGTTTGCATTATAGTTAGTCACTGTGCATTTGTTGTTCTTTTCTGTTGTAACTTTTCTACAGTTTTTTCTTTTGTGCGATGTGATTGCACGAGTTCGAGTTAGAATAAAAGATGTATAAGGCCACACTATTCAACATACTGAGGGGCCCGAAATTTGGGTATTGAACTGAAACTCCAGTCGCGTGGCGTCCGCACAGTACGCACGCGCCCGTTCCTTCTTCCGCGTCCGTGAACGCACGCACAAACTCGCTCGGACGGTTCTCTTTCACTACCGTCCGATGCATATGATATAATATACATAGGCATATAATAAGCAAATATTATATATATATATATACATATATATATATATATTGTAACCGCCACCTAGCGGTCACATCTGAAACTGCGATCAACAGACGCAACGCGATGTGTCTAAATAAGAAATTGACGAAGTTACGACGAGCCCACAGAGATGACGCCACAGCATGTTAGAACGTGTATCGCATTTCCACAGTGAATGAGCACAGCCAATCAAGAAGTTTCTTCAAATATTGCGGATTTTCGCCCAGAACTGGAAGAAACCCGACATTTTAGATCAAGACGCCGACGTGGAAACTTGAAGAGCGAAGTTCTGAGCTACGTGGATTTGGCGTATATCAGTATTCTAAAAGCTTAATAAAGGTAACAAATCTTTTATCATGAAGTTATTACTATTGGAAATAGTCTAGAACAAATGCTAATATGTATTAATATTATACTGATCATACGAGCATGTGGTGAAATGATTAAATGTGAAATGCTAATTCAATGAGAGATCATACGGATTGCTAATGTATAATCGGAAGGAACCGTATGTGAATATTATGCGATTTCTAATGGGGCAAATTCGACCCAACAGCTTTTATTTTATACTTGGATGAAGTAACTTCAATGTAGCGGACATCGGCCGGAAGATAGCTGACCTTGCGGCGAGCCACCTGGAGGGCGCAACATATTGCAGACACCGCTGGGGCGATCTGGTGAACTTCAAGAGAAAAAACCTTGAAGGAATTCGTGAGTCTGCGGGCGCTTTCAAACGGTTCCGTTACATTGAGGAAGAACCAATTTGCAAAAGTTATAGCTTTGAAGTAAATGAGAGTAATTTCTATCTGATAATAGGAAGTTACATGCAACTCAAATGCATGGTGCTTTGTACAATTCATTCTATTGTTTAAAACAGACGGTCGTAAATTGAAAATTAGAATATTTTAGTGAACTTTCATGTAAAGACATGAGCTCATAGTCTATTAATATCAAGGCTGGTGAATGATAAAAGCAAGTAAAAGATTCGATTGATATTTTTGTGAAGAGACATTACAATAATTACTTGAAGTAATTAGTAATAGCTATTTGTGGTATAACGAAGGTTTCCAAAAGGAATAATCAGATTCCAGAATTTATAAATAATTTTGTATATAATTACATGGTCTTATACTTTTGAATACTTTAGTTATCAGTAGGGCCCGGATAATTATGTACTAAAAATTAGGAAAATATGTACATATATATGTATTATAATGTATAGAAATATGTACTAAAAAGTAAGAAATATGTAACACTTTAATTTTTTATCAATTCGTTTTAATAAAATACTTTTGCTTGAATGTTGATCTGTAGACTTAATATACTCGTAAAGAACAAAATTAAACCATAATACTAGTCGCAATTCTGTTATTTACATTAATCTTCGTAACAATGAGAAACAAATATTTGTTTCAAATACTTAGAAACTAGTTGAATGTGACGTCGCTGATGCTTTAAACTACCTTCGGTTGTTTAATTTTTTTTTGTTTTTTATTTTTTGTTTTGTTTTTTCCTTCGTCTTTCTTGGTCTTCGTTTTTCGTCGTCTCCTCCTTCTTCGTCGTCTCCTTTTTCTATCATCTTCGTCTTCTTCTTCTTCGTCGTCGTCGTCGTCGTGGTTGTCTCTCTATCTTTCTCTCCGTCGGTATTGGTACTGGAGTTTAATCACCGCCACCTACATCCACCCCGGTGTTGCCGGTAGAAGTCGCATGATCGCAAGCACTGCTTGATACGGTCGCGATCATGCGAAATCAAGCGGAACGACTGAGAAAGATGCGAAATACCGTGACATATTCCATCGCGAAGGTGGGATTTGAGTGGCCTTGAGGGGCAAAGATAGAAAAATCGCAGTATAGTTAGGTGGCGTTGATTTAGTTCGCGGCATACGTACCAAGATCACAGCGCCAAAACATAAAAAACACTTTTTTTGAAATTTATTTAAATTTTATGGCTACATCTGGAAACAAATTATCAGTTCCCCATCAAGAGGCCCAGGCACGTCGAATGACACCTCGTTTGCCTCGATTGGTGCACGGGAAGTGGTCTACCCGTGAGAGAAGTAACGGCTCATCCGCAAGCATGCACACGAGGAGTTTACTCAAATGCTCTATAGGAATGAATTTTTTCCTGTTTACTGTTCAAGGGCCTTGTACCGACTACGTGTTCCACATCGCATGAAGTTACTGGTGTATATGTAAGCTTTGTCCCAACATGTCACTGTTCAATGTTATTCACGGATTAGGGAATAAAAACAATGCTGGTTGATATTTAATCAATTGACTCTTGGCACAAATTCCGCTTCCTTTAATAACGTTACCCAAGCCGGTATTCCGCTATTGCTAGACTACTCTGAAAAGATAAACCAAACTTTACCTGTGGCAAATTTCCAGTCTGCGTTACCACAAGGTTTAAGCCTATCATCGTGAATTATTTTCTGTCCTTTTCTTATTCCAACCTGCAGTGCCACATCAAAGATTTTCACCTCACAGAGATACTTTAAAAACAGGGGTTTAGGCTCCAGTACAACAAACGGGGAAAGAAAACTGTCAATGGCGCTTTCTGAGCTGCGTCGGTGCGTGTAATATTCGCCGAAGGGTATTAAGGTCAAGGAAGACCTCTGCAAAACACCTTGTGGGCGCGAGTTATCGCTTGCTAGATGTACCATTTTCATACACAAAATTCCTTTCTGAGTAGTATTTTGTTCTCTGCTTTACTCACGCTGAAATCTACACACCGGAAGCTTTGAAATGCAACAACGCCTTGCCCTTATGTAGGATTCTGTGTGCTGCAATATCAACATTTTTACGCAAAGCAATAGCGCCATTTCAGAGAGGAGGTTGCAGAAAAATTGTTTGACAATGCTGAATTGTTTGTCTTGGTTATTCCTTATCAAAAACATGTATAATTACATGGATAAATGAAGAATTATACAAAAATAATGCAGAAAAACGAAAATATTAAGAAATATTTAAAAATATGTACTTTTGTGTAAAATATGTAAATATATGTACTTTCGGGTAAAATATGTAAATTTATGTACTAAAAAGTCATCGGTTTTAGGCACTAACCGTCATGAAACGTAAATATATCGTGGTTTTGACTCGATAGAGTTAACGTACGGAAATATGTAATTACATAATTATCCGGGCCCTAGTTATCAGTATTAGTGCAGGGTAATTTTTGTGTGTTTAAGTGTATTTCTTTTGTATACATTTTTTTTCAGGATTATATTGTTTTGCATTAAGTGTATTTTTTGTAATTGAAGGATGTGAAATAGAAACTTCTATCTTTTTCAAAGAATATTCAGTTTATTATAACTAGAGAAGGTCTTTGCCGAACCCAGACCCTAATCTGTGTGGAGTTATTTATAGCTCGCATAGAGAGTATTGTGATTAGGTGAGAAGTAATCATATATCGAGTGTCATTAGGCAGGTCACTCGATGTCATTCGTTCTACTTCGAAGGGATAGAAGGTGTATATACAAATGAAAATATAATAACAATAATAGTAATTTGCTCTATTCGGAAGAAAATAAAGAAAAATTGAAACCGTTTTTGAGAAAATATTTGATAAATCATGTTCCTATACGAAGAAAAGTACTTCCTCTAACACGTGTAGACAGAATCCATGTTTTGTGGGTTCTTGATATCGAAAAATCGATTGACGACAAAACGTCTGTCTGGCCGGCCGCCCGTCTGTCTGTGGTCAACTCTAGCGGTTAAATCGTTCAAACTATTTTTTCCAAAGTTGATATTTTCCGATGGAAGTAAAGGAATTCAACGCCCTATGAATTTGAAACCGATATTTTCATTTTTGAATGTACTTTACATGAAGCCTAAACATTTTCAAAATTTTCTCGAAAAACACTTTTGAACTTTTAGTTACTTTTTTGTTCATTTTGCTTATCCCAGAGAAGAGGGCGAGCAGTAACTCTTCTATTCGTTACGCTTCTTTTAAAAATAGATTTTTTTTTATAAAAGATTGTGGCTGTAACCAATTAGCATCAGAGGAGTTATTTAGACAAAACACTGATCTAGAATGCTTTGTTAAATAAGGTCAGGAAATAAAGGACGAGTATTTAACACATCAGTCCTACTGATTGTATTTATTTGAAAATAATACTTATTTGTATCCGACTTCTAGGTCCGAATAAAAGCTGTATTTATCATGATGTAATACTAGTACAATCCTGCAGTTAATAAATGCTTACTAATATAGATCATTTCTTTTTCAGAACTTGCTGAGACCATCAGTGTGAGTAATTTAATACTTATTATTTACATAGTATTCTCAAAACAGACGAAGACGCGACACGTGACAATTTTAATTCCTGTTATATTGCTTGTTATTGCCTTCGATACGGAGCTTGATGTATACTGCGATTTCTCTAACTTTGCCCCTCAAGGCCACTCAAGGCCCATCTTCGCGATGGAATATCACACGGCATTTCGCGTCTCTCTCGGTCTTGCCGGTCCCGTTAAAATGTCGAGCAAAAATCTTCACGTTACGCCGCCCCAGATATCCTGCTGAATTAAATCTTCACAATACATATATTCCGTGGATCTCCTCACCGATAAAATACTTAGGAGTGTTGCTTGACAAAAGATTAACTTGGAAACCCCACATAAATGCAATAGACAACAAAGTAACTGCAAGCATATCAAAACTCTTCCCTCTAATCAAAGCACGTTCTTCACTGAAAGTCGAATGCCGATTTAAATCCTTAATTCTACCAACTTTGACTTATGCTTGTCCAGTTTGGGGATGTGCTGCGACTAGCAGTCTCCAAAAATTATCAGCCATTCGGAATATATTTCTAAGAAGAACTTTAAATGCCCCCTGGTTCATTCCTAACACCCAGATTCGCAGAAAATTAAAAGTGCCTTCATTAAGCGACCACCTAACACAAATAGCCCAAAATTTTTACCAAAATCTTCACACTTCCCCATGCTCCTTAATCTTCAGCCTAAGTCACAATGCATCCCCACGTATCAAATCCAGGTATCCCAACGACAGATTCAAACCGCCGTAATCCCCCATAACTGTTAATAGATAAATGTGAAACAATCTTCAACCCCGCTTCATTTACTTTAGCACAATGATTAGGTTCTTCCTAGTAATATAAGCCACTGCTTATGGATGGCCATTCCCAAAAAGTCAATAACTATGTACTACATAATTTAACCTCCTCGAAAGATAAGTATGTCGAACGAGAAGAAATAAATTTTAAAAAAAGGGTCTTGCCGGTAGAAGTCGCATGATCGCAAGCACTGCTTGATACGGTCGCGATCATGCGAAATTAGTGGAACGACTGAGAAAGATGAGAAATACCGTGACATATCCATCGCGAAGATGGGATTTGAGTGGCCTTGAGGGGGAAAGTTAGAAAAATTGCAGTATACGTTGCATAACTCACCTGGATTGAGAGGGCAGTTGTTACGAGGGAAATATGAAAACAGTTGAATGATGCTACAGGTTCTCTTATGGATGGATTTATGGGAAGGAAATATAAAAAGACAAATCGAGTCAAATTAACGTCTAGTGAATTGGTAAATTGGAATCATTAATATTGGGTAGAAAATTAAATATTGTGTGTACAACGAGCATTAACTGGTTCTAATGATCTCGGCCGACGAAAATCCCTCGAGTCAAAAACCTCGGGCGTTTGTCGCAACTCGATTATTAAAAGCCCTCGTAACGCCCCTTATAACGGCCTTGGTGCGTAAATGACTATGAAGTGGACAAATACAGAAAAACTTGCTCAGTGCGGAAATATCAACGACCAGTATTTTTTTCGCATTAGACGAGATTCCGCATTATATAATACTGTAGAATTTGCGTTTGCAAAGACCGTTCACACTGGACAGATTTCCGCATTTTACAAGTTCCGCGTGCAGTACGTTTTGTATTAGGTTACTACATAATTTTTCGACTATAACAAATATATTAGCCCCTTACATCTACATATATTATAAACATATTGTTCCATCTGTTTCATTAATGTAATAAGCTTCCATTTGATATATTCTTGTTGAAGTTCATTAAGACCTAAACAGTTACCAACAACCACACCCCTGTTAAAAAAGTCTACATAAAACACCGAGCCCACGTCCGTCTAGGTCATCCCGCCTGAAGCAGTCGGAGAAGGAGTTTCACACGAGCAAATTCCGCTCATGAACGACCACGAGATGCCCCCACCCCCCGTCGTCGAGGCCCCCTTCGACGTCTCTGCCGCTGCTGACGCTACTGCCATCCATGCTGGCGCCATCGCCACTACCACAGCCACCACCGATGCTACTGCCATCACCACTGCCGCAGAACTCACGAGTGTTGTCGCCGTCACCACAGCCGCGGCCATCTCCACCACGCTCGTCACCACCACTGCTGCCACCGCGCTGCCGATAGTCACTGAAATGCCAGCGAAGGTCGAGCCGCTGGAACAGGTTGCAATTGAGCCACCGTTGGAACAGATTGCAATTGAGCCACCGTCGGAACAGACTGCAATTGAGCCGTGGCCAGATCAGGTGCAGACAGAAGAGATATCTCCAGAGACGCGACGGAGTGTTGAAAGGTACTTGTTTTGTTCATTTTTATTCCTAATCAATGTACCGTACCATTTTGGACATTTCGAACTTTTAATAATTTTTAATGTGAAAACTATATAGAACACAACTTCGAATTACCGCGCTCTGAACTGAGTATTACGTCCAATGCCGGGGACTGTCCGTGAATAAACATTAGCTGAAAGTTTAAGAACGTTGAGGCTTGCACACGTGCAATTAAATCAAATAATTTAATTGTACGTAGATTATCCGCGTTCTACTTACCCGTAGGGCCGAATCCGTGTAGAGATGGAATTTCCAGAAGACCTAAACATCCTAAAGAAGGGCTTCACTTTGTAAATTACACCCGAAGGAACACACCCCGCGATCTCGAAAATGTGATTTTAAGAATCTAGCATCGATCGTTTCCCAGTTATGCGTAATCAAAAGCATGGGATAAGTTTTAATTGCATTGTTTAATGAAACAGCGTGTTTGAATCCTTTGCACACCGATGGCCAGCTGAACTGGCCACACCTCACTCCTCTAACTCAGTATTTTCAGTCAGGTAGAGCTATTGCCAAATATCAAGAATTGACAAATAGATTGCAGTAAGAAAGGAATCTCTAGATTCAAGATTGAAGGTTTAGTACAGATTCGAAAACATTTTAACTTTGCCACAATATATTTTTAAAATCTCCAAAATTCGTTAATATTTTGAAAATAATTTACAAGAAAATATTGAAAGATTTAATATTCAAAAGTAGATTGCGTTATTTAAGAACTCCCTTGCTTCAAAATTAATGGTAATTTTTTAAAAAAAACTTGTTTTAAAACTGCCTTTATTTCACCCAAAAATAAGCGAAAACTATTCATATTTTGAAAAAGTAGTACATGACTTAAAAGAGCTCATTTTTATGTATAGATTTCACAAAGGAAAAAATTGTCTTCAAAAATGAGTTCTTTTTTTTAACATTTGCTATTTTCGAAAACTCAGATAAATCAACGAAAATCGGACCTACGCCATTTTTACGTAGAAGCGTCCTTTGCTTATCTGACAAAAAATTGGAGCCATTTTTAGAAAATTTTCAAAACGTCTCTGACGCTTCTTGAAAAGTTCCAAATGTCTGTATCATACACAAACACTTTCTGTTTCGGAGTGAACTTCGAACGAGCCATCAGAATCCGACTGTTCACCAAGACTGGAAAGCCTGCCTTTTGCAGGGCGAGATGAGCATCGTTCCTAGGGAAGTTGAGCGCACCGCTCACCGGCGAGTGAGGGCCCATCGGCCGAGCAGAATTTTCCGCAATGGTGGCACACTAATCAAATAGTCGCACTGTATTAAAAGCCAAAATTTCGTATTTCTTGAAACTTTTTACATTTTCACAAGTATTAATTTCAATCTCATGCATGAGTTGAGTCAGAAGAGAGGAATTTCTCCTTGGGGACTGAGCACTCCCTTTCCCCAGGTCCGATCTTCCATTTAGTCAGGATTGCTCTCCACTTCTACTTTAGGAGTCGAAAAAAGCAACGTCGAGTGGTTGTGTAAAGTGTGTGGAATTCAATTTTTTTTTCTCCCTCCATTTGTTGCGTCAATTGACGCAACGCGTCTCTAAGCCCCTTTCGTTGAGCGCTTTGCGCGTGGGAGTAATCCTCCATTACTAATCGTCGCAGTCAGTCTGTCAAGAGGACCGCCAGGTAGCATCTCCGCGTACGCGCCTCCTACTACGCGCTCCTGCGTCACTACCCAGCGGCCAGAATTGCGAAAGAATTAGGACTGAGGTACGGTTTAGGACACTTCACAGGGGTTGGACTAGCCCTTGTGAAGCAGTCAAACTGGTTTTGTGAGCAAAATTACCATTTTCATTTTGTTTTCTTGACACAGATGATCAGAGTTAACAGAAAGATGGATCGAAAGATTATCACCAATGAGAACTGTGTGGCCTTCCAATTTACGACAATATGATTCTGAAGGGCCAATCATCAAAGCATGCGCTATCGAACTATCCAGATCATGTTCTATTAAAATGTACTCCCTTTAGAGAACCCACAATCTAGTAGTTTTGACAATACACTACATAGGTGAGAACAAGTAGCATGGTCTCTTTAATAGCTCCAGCAAACATGATGGATGAAGTAGATATCCACGAGTTCATTACCCAATCATATTTGTACTCATTTTCGTGAGAATCTGGAATTTTTTCCTGGATCGTCAACTAAAATGATCTCATCAAGATTGATAATGATGGCAGCTGTCAGTCAATCGAATTTTATTTGCAAGTCGTTGAAGTGTTCACGAAGAACATTCTGAGAAATTTCTGCTCTTGCCCTTTTGAAGTTTTGGCATATTCTTACACTCAATTTTTCTTCATGGCTCTTCAAAAAGCTCGTTGTGAATTATAATCCTGGTGAATTATTTCTAAAGCCGGCGTTATTAGCCGAATTACTTAATTGCGACCCGTGATGACACTCGTCAAGCAACTCGAGAAACCATGGATTTATGAATGGGTGCCCGTCTGGGAATCAAACACCAACCATCAACGAACTCCTGAGCATTGTTTCCGCACTGAAAAGACAATGAGTCATTGTTGTAATTTCGGTAGAATTTCATTTTAATTTTAAATTTATATTCATTTTTAAATCTATACGCAATTTTCAACATGTCCCAAAATATAATATCTGAGAGGTATACAATATCTCTCTTTCGTAATGCAAGATTTTGTGTCCAAAGTTACAGATAAAATTTGATTAATTCTCGTCAAAGATCAGTGTCTGACGAACAGTGTCGACCTCTTGAAAGTTGGCCTTTCCCTCCCTCTTCTCCTCCTCCTTCTTGGTAACTGATTGACAAGAACTTCTTGAGAATTCACTCTTTCCCCATTTGTATGTACGTCCCTTGTCATTCAACTGATCGTTAATGCTCTTTTTTTTCAGAACAAAATGGATAAAAATTAGAGATAGGACACTGCAAAGACTCTATGGATTGTGGGCTGCAGAAGACGGTAAAACGACGTTTGATAAGATATGCCCTCCACAAGTAACATCCAGAATGAAAGCAGCAATCACTTTCAATATGCTGTTACGTGAGTACAATACTTTTTCTACATTGATTTTAATATAGTGAGCATGCTTGCAAACTACAGTATGAAATAAACTCATCAACTTGAAAATAACTGAGTACTGGTACTAAATTACAGTGGCGGCTCGTGATTAGGTTGCAGGGTTGCACAACGCTCAGATAATCGAAAAATATTTTATATATTAGGAATATAGTCTCGTTTTAATGACATTCAGTATTCAAAATATTGCAGCAATATCTATGTATGTGAAATCATTTTGAAACTAAAGAGCGCCCAACTGGCTCTCTCCGGCGTCTGATGCCCTCCCAGGTATTGCACCACGCTCTTGCCTCTACCACAGTATAACCAGTATGTTCACTCGCGGCAAATCCTATTGAAAAAGTTTTTTCGATCAAGTGACGTCCGCCATGTTCTTGGTATAACACCCAGCGCGCGAAGTACATAATTACTACATTTAAAATGATTTTCTTACATTTATTTTATTCACTAGTTCAAATTATTTTATGTTTCTATCCATTTTAATCAAATTCCACATTCTCTGAAACAAATTAAACACATACACTCAGTTTTCATATCACACGGTGTATGATATCCGAATGTATCTGCTGAAATTCTATTGGCTGACAACCAAGAACATGGCCGAGAGTCTACCCAGCGCAAAATTAGATTTTGGAGCAAGTGAACATTCTGGTTAGACTGTGCCTGCATTTACTACTGCGCTTACTGCATTTACTCTTTGGACCTACGCTTCAACACGCGTTAATACCATAGAGGAGAGAGATATCTCTCTATGGTTAATATAGGGCCTTCGGTGACGCAACCAATACGTGAGGGGAGTCTTGCTGAGCGCTGCGCGGTGTCCCGACGGAAATCCCAATTTTGTCTTCGTCTGACACTAGCTGTAACTTAATTTTATGATTTTCGCGTGTTGTTGAAAGTACACAAATTCAGTCAATTATTAATGGTATTTAAAGCGTTATTTATGATTAGAGACAGGATTTTCATGCACTATCAAATGCTAAAATATGCATGCAAACCTGCACTACCAAATAGCCAAATATGCACGGTGCAGGATAAAAATGGACAAAACATGCACAATCAAATTTTATTTTATTTCAATTTTTAGTTATATTGGCTTTTGTAAAAGTGAAAAATTAACAATTTTTCTAAACTGTACTATGTCAAATTCATTCTTTTGTCCGAAAAAATGTTTCTAAATGCAGGAAATGACCTTTTTACATCACAAGACATATTTGGAGCATACGTCAATGACGAAATCTAAGCAAATGTAAGGTCAAATCCTGCATTTTCTGATTTTTCATCACAAATAATGTTTGTTTTTCTACATTTCGGGGAAATTTCATGTCACAATTTAAATTTAACATTTTATGTAATTTCTCCGTAGAAGTCTCACCAATATCTCCTCAACATTAATTCCAGACATTTTAATGTCTTCAACAATTTTTAAAGACTCCATCAGAGGAAGACCTATTGATTCTGAATTTCTGAAGATAAGGAAGACTATTTTTTCTTCATGTGTATGGGTCTGGGATGCCCCATCTTGTATATTTCTCTAGAAATCCTTTATGTTGGATTTGCTACTTTTTCGAAGGATATATTTGCCCCCAATAAAGAATCACACATTCCATTAAAAATGGATTTGTTGCAGGCTTCAATGTTGCCTCAGTTTGCACTACGTGTGACACAGTTTCTTTCCTTTCTCTAACATTCACATTACAAGAAGTAGGTGCAAGATGTTGGCCTGTTTCAAACTTTTTGGAACATTTAATCTGCATAAAGAAATTCAAATTATACAGAGCTCCATATTTCTTAACACTTGCTGCCATGAAAAGCATAATGTGATGCTCACTGAATTGATTAGTGTGGCTTTGAGCATCAACAGTTGATTCTCAGTCACAATGAGTGCTCAGGCACGATTAGCTCGGCCAGAGAGTTTCTCATTATCTTGACTATTGTGGTAGCCAAGTGTTTGAAGAGTATTAGAATTTTGCTACAAATTACCATGTTTTGAAACAAACGTTCCTCAAATTTTGACTCAAATTAATGTCAAATTTAATTTAAGACAAGCGCACTTTACTAATATGTATTTAGCTAAATGTTCAGGTTCAAACTATCTGGGCAGAAATTACATAGGTTCGTTTGAGATATGGCCATAGAAATTATGTTTAGTACGAACTTGTTTTCCTGTACTACTTTCTCTTCTTGATAAAATTATTCTTTTTACAGACACAGTGATGCTACTAGTACTTCAAACGAAATTAAAAGAAAAAATATGAAATACTCCATTCCCCCCCCCCCCCAATAACATTAAAAACAATAGAGGTAAAATTCTGAAACCCAAGAAAAATATTTGGAAAGAATATGCATACACCCGATAATTATTTAAAAACAATGTGCCAACAGTTTCTACAAAACAATTTCTTGAACCTCAGAAAAATCTCAAAACTGCAAAAAAATTATTAATCGCGTCTCGATTATAATTATTTTCTCGTCAATAAAAATTAAAGGGTTTTTTTTTTCCCGTTTCATATCTATTTCATTGACATGGGTTTATCCTTTTCTGAATTTCAGGATTACAAATTATATAATTTCTGCAGCAACATTAGACTTGAGCACTAAACATTTAAACTACGAAAACAACACCAGTACATATAATTTTTTTAATTGTTCAATTTTTACAGTATTGACTACTTATTTCTTTATTACAACAATTAGAATAAATTATATTTCGATCCGTCCTCCAGAAAATCATTGTTTTCAATTCTCTGTTGAAGAAGTGTTGCACACAAAGCCTTAGAAGAAACTATTTTAAACTTAACTTTTCAATTAAGACACGTATGTAAATACTCTGTTGCACGCAAGCAGACTGGAAGCGTGCCCTTGACTATTTTCCTCTCCCATTATCTGTTGAGATAGGATATTGAGTTTTGGCTTCATGTATCTTCCGTACCTTTGCAACATACGATATAGCGTTGATAATTCATTTCGTGATCATTGTTCACTGCACGTGTAATTGCATCGCAAATCCAAGTAATGTACAGGAAAGTTAAAATGTGAAGAATAACAATAAGCAACTAAGAGGACTGCATGCTATCTGGATCTAAGATCAATTTACTATTTGTACAAAATATGCACCAGTTGTAATAGAAATTAAGCAGAAAAATAATAAGAAAGAACTTAAATATGCTAAACAGAAGTCTAAATATGCAGTATTAATTAAAAAAACATCCAAATATACATTATGCCTGAATTTCTCCAAAAAAACTACCAAAACATGCAAATACGCCTGGAAAAAGTATGCATTTTTTAAACTAGTTTTTCATGAAACATATATTTACAAAGTTTGAAATCTCTATGAAGCTTAAATAAAAATGTGCATTTGCATGGAAATCCAGTCTCTATAATGTTTGGAGAATTTGTTTTCCTTGGATATTCAGTTTCTTGAATCTAAATGTACACTTGATTCATTCTTTGTTTAAAGTTAGCCATTCTAGAAGGAAGTCCCTTTCCATCTCTCATAGTGGACGCATATTTCCACATGCTGCAGCCTACAGTAACTGTAGTACAGTCGGAGAGCGCTGGTAGAAATACGAGCATGTAGAAGGATCTTTCATCATTACAAAATATACCTGGGAAGTTAAATTTTTGAAATAAAATAAGTTTGTGTAAAACCTGTCGAAACAATAGTGCTTGTTGCAAGTGTTGGAGTCAATCACCGTATTTTCGAAACCAAGTTATTTTTTATATGAATTATATTACTGACAATTGTCTCAAAGCAGAACTAATACAATAACTTAGTGCCCAGTAGAGCCAGAACCACATGCGCGGAAGGTGTGTATAAACCAGACACAGACACTATGCATAAAATTGTGCAAGTGCTGTTTCAATATTTAACGTTGATTTAATTAATTTACTGGAGTTGCTTACATTTTATTATATACAAGTATTTTAAATTTTGGAAATTACATTTCCGTCATTCGATGGAGGTGCAACCTCTAGTCTGTCTGGGGGCACCAGCCGCCACTCCTAAATTAACTACAGAAAATGTAAATTTAAGTGATGTAAAAACAAATATTGATATTTTTATTACATACAATAATTTTTGATTCAAAGTTATTAATGAATTAATAAAAGTATTTGGCCAATCCTATCAGTGAATAAAAATATCAATAAAAATACTTTGCCTATTACTTCAAATAAAAGGTAATGTCTTTACCATAATTGTTATTGGTAGTCATTATTTTAGCAGCTTTTTGATGGCTTCCCAATTAAAATCAGCTCTGATACATAGTATTAAAAGAACATTAAGTACAAAATTAGAGAATAAAAGCCCAAATAATAATTTAAAAAATTACATTGTATGGACGCATTAGTAAATTCATTATGAAATATTATGTTAATAACAAGTAAATTAAAATTAATTTAAAAATGAAAGGGAAAGATGAATTAAGATAGTGTGACAAGCTAAAGGGAAAAAAACAGGAGGATGAATCGATGTAATAGCAAAAGCACTAATTTCATAGATTCTTAAAGCAAGATTTGGATAAAACATGATAAAAATTTAGAGTTAAAATATAACAAGGAAAGCAACTTGTATTTTTTACTTGCCATCTGGAAACCACAAATTCATCTAACAAAGGGTCCAGGTGAGCTGATAGTTTAAAAAAGTACAGAGGGTTTGGGGCATGCAAGTGGTGGAGCAATAAACCCATATCATCTATCATCGATGTCCAAAATGTTTCTCTATCTTCTTTGGTTTTTGAGGTATTCCATTTCCAAAAAAATGGTAGGTCTACATATGGGAAAATGCTGTCACCTTTACAATTTCTTTCAAAACACTTCAAATATTTTTGTACAACTTAATCTTTGCTCAGGAATGATATCCTAGGGAAAGGGAATTATTTTGTCTGGTTACAACCACATTGCTTTGTGGTATGGCTAACAAAATAAAATCATTCTCCTACATTTGCAGCTTAAATCAATTTATATTGGTATAATATTTTCTGAAATTACAACCTAGTCTCTACCTATACAATGTATAATTAATATGTTTTCCTTTTCATACAGATATGGAAAAAGACAAGGTTGTTTCTATGCAACAAGACAATTCATTTGGAACAATATTCATTTACCCTAGAGAGTTTTAATTTAAATGTGTTTTGTTTTTTCATTCCTATTTATTCATGTGTTACACATGCAAATAATTTAAATTGTATTGGACTTTTGTTTCTTTGTTTCAAAAAATATTTACCTAACAGATCTATTGACATGTTGTTTACTTTAGGTTAGGAAGATATGTTAAATGTTAAAAATTGTATTTTGTTATATTACCTTTACTACAATTTATAAGACATTATTTTCATCTCTATGGCTATAAATTGATGCCTTAATGGAGTTCTTTTTAAATTAAGAATTTAGGGGGAAAAATCTTACTTTTATGCAGATTCTGTTTAAAACAATAATAATCTTTTATAACAAAAAAACAACAAGGCCCATGGCACATCATTTAATAAAAATGAGTTTAGATACAATTTAGAAATAATATATTGTTTTTAAGAAATATTTGTAATTTTTTTAAAAATATTCTGGCAACAATTGATTGCTAGCATTTTAAACAACTAATATCAGATAGAATGTTGTGCTTAATCACTTAAATATAAATACTTTTTAGTCAAATAATATGGAAATGTAATAACTCTCATGTTAATAAATCACCATCCTGTTTCTCAAAAAAACATTAAACATACATTGTCGTCTCTCTTTTTTGTCTTATTTTCAATTTGGGTTTCTTAGGAATGACTCACAATATAAGTTCACTTTTGGAGGGAGGAGGGAATTCTCAGAACTGCGACAAAAATAAAGGAGAGTAGAGGAAAAATTGTGAAGAAAAAAATTAATATTCTTACAATATTTTTTTACTTTTATATTAGATTTGAGATAATGTTACAGTAACGTGTTCAAAGTACTTCACTAACAATGACTGTACTCACATACTAACGGCATGTATTACCTTTTGTTTATAATAATTGTCATCATTTCTAAATTCCCATCATTTCTCTGTACATCAATAATAAATACAAGAAGTGCAAATAAACTTCAGGAATCCACTCTGAAGAAGAACCATCAGCACAGTCATTAAAAACGTGTCTGAAACAAACCCCAAAATCCAACATTTCTTGGTCTAATCAAAATGATCTAAAATGGAACACTTGTTACAGACTTCAATAATAACCTTACCAAGTCATGTTATGCTGCATAAACAGCCTGAAGTCAAATTAATTTAGATATATTGCGAATGTAGCAAATTTTCTTACATGTCTAAAATTTGGAATCTACTAAACTCCCCAGAAAGCATCCACTTTCTGAACCCAAAAACTGTTATCATGGACAATGACAAACACTCATAAGTGTGGGCATTTATGGCCCATAAAATTAAGAGACGTCACAGCCACGTCACGTCACAGCCATTTTTAATTTCAGGAAGTTCACGTCAGAGCCATTTTTAATTTCAATATAATTATTTGAAGTTGTCACGGTGCATGCATTAGAGTAAAAATTGGCAAGTTTAATGCAGATACTCAAGAATTCAATAATATACAGTGAAACCTGACTTAAGGAGTCATCAATGATTCCAGTAGAAGTTAATCTAATCGTGTCATTATTGTGAAGATATTAGAGTATCTTAATCACTGAACAATTGATAGCCTTTCGTCTAGGAATGATGCAATCTTTATTGTCATACAGTTTACTCCAAATATTCAGGCGATAACTGTTCCCCTTGCTTGATTTGATGGTTTCATCTATATATATAAAACAGAATGTTGGTATGTATATTAGAGCAAAACTCTAACACCATCAGACCTATCTCCATGAAAGTTGGCACTTCTATGTGTTTCTTCACTGAGAAGGTTTATGTGTTGTTAATTCTGTTGTAACTCCACTACATGGTGCTACATATTCATTACATATTCACTACATGTCCACTACATATTCACTTCAAATGCAACCTGCAACACACTCGGCAGCAATTTGAATCTATATCATTAAATAACTCCTAAACAAGGCGTTCTAGGGCCTTAAAACTCAAATTTTGAGGCCAAAGGCCTTAAAGAAACGTTTCTCACACCATAATCTACAGAATAAACTCTTTCTGAACATTCTATTACATTTTTGCTGGTACGGCGCTTCCTGATATTACCTCGCCTGCTCAGAGACGTGCAGAATCTGCAAGTAACTGTGAATTAGAGGGACAGAGAGTGGCAGAGACAGACAAGGACAGGGTGAGTGAGGGAGGGAGAGACTGAGAAACGGAGATGGAAGGGGAAAGAGGGAGATGAAGAGCAGAACATCTGCTAGTCCTTCCTAGAAAGCAAAGAATGAAACGAGCACACATTTCAACAAGTATCAATCTTTCTCATTTAGTTCCCTTGTCAGTTTGTTGTAGATTGTGGGGTGAATTTCAAGGAATAGTGAGGCTGAAGTCAGAAGTAGTAGTGATTAAATAACAGCAAAAGAAGAAGTGAGTGGTGATGAAGCCCAATCTTCACCTCCACAGGAGCATTCAAATACTCTAACAGAGAAAATGGTTGCCGGGGATGGAACCAAGTGGGAGATCATCAGATCATCAGGCTGGAAGATGAGCTTTGTGAATGTCTTGAAAGATTAAGGTAGACCCACTATGAGGGCAAGTCACCAAACAAATGCATCTGTGATAAGTTCCTTTCGTTTATTATTTGATGAACCAATGATTTGCCTCATTGAGAGACATACCAAATAAGAAGCTTGAAAAGAACTGAAAACAACTGGACTGTATCTCTTGAAGAGTTGGAGGCAATGATTGGTATCATGTAGATATGAGAGACTTTTTGTGTGAAAGATATCATGGTGGATGATTTTAATAGGTGGGGGTCAATGACACGACACATCGTGATGTCCAAACATACAGCAACCTTGAGACTTATGTCATGTTATGAATCGCAAAACCACATATTTGCCCAAACTGCTGGGCTCCAGTTATGAAGCTACTAGTAGGTAAATCAAATCTAATTGTGCTAATTGTTATGAAATGAAGCATGTTCTCTTTGACATTTTTAATTACCATAAATGACAAAATACAATTTAAACAAGGTATTTGCCTCTTCTTGACCAATATCAAAACATGTCCTTGACTTGTCATTCTCTTATTCAAGAAACTCACTTTCCATCCTTGTCAAATGAATCCAGCATGCCAGAGATGAACAAGCAATTTATTTCCTGTGCAAACTTGACGGCACATACACCTGAAGCCTGATTCAGATAATGTTCTATAGAACATATTCACACACATGCTCCACAGATCCTTTAAGAGATTTCCCCAGAAGGGAAGCAAACCATAGGAATGCTATGAGAAACAAACGTGCTGTTGTTTCATTATGGGGTGATTATTAAAATCACTGCTTCAGTGGTATAATGGTTAGCATATAGAACTGTTACACCCAAGTTTGCAGGTTCAAATCCAATCGAAGCTGTGGATGTTTTAGAGGGGAAAAATCCTTTGTAGAACTTCCTTCAAAGGATAAGTAAAGTCGACCGTCCCTTGATGTAGACTCACCGCATGTAAAAGAACCTAAAACCTAAAAGAAGCCTTGGAGCTAAATTTAAATCATCTGTTTCATCGCCCAAGTGAAACCCTACTAGAATCCCCACTAGAAGACGAAAGATTAGTAAGTAGGGAAATTTGCATTGTCAGATGAAAGAGCAGGCCTGATAAATAAAATAAGGCATCATTGAATTTGAAATAGAAAATTATCTAATCTTACATGGAACAGACAGTTATCCCCCAGCGAGATAAAAAACTCTGAATGTCTCTGTTTTTATACTCTAAACAACTGAAATGTTCATGTTAAATATCTGGCCTAATGCAGATACAGGAAACATAAAAAACCCTCATTACAAAATTAAAAATTAAATTTATTAAAATAAATGTGAATATCTATAAAAGTTTTCAACCAAAATATATAGCAAATATTAATTAGCAATTTGCAGAAATTTGATGCTTATTAAGTAAACAGGTGAAATATGCAAAATATGCATCATAAAATCATATTTAAACAATATCAGTACTTGGTAAGAAGACTTTCTGGTTATATGAGAAAAATATGCATTTGCATTGAATAATCAGCTATTAGCTTGCGAATGAAAACAGAGGGAAAGCTACGTGCTACACAACGAAGTAATGCTGAGCAAGACGTACTTTAAAAATGTAAACATAAATGATGCTACATCTGCTCATTAATGAAATACTGACAGGAAATATTACAAAATCGAGTTGAAACCCATCACATTAGTAACAAGGTTGTGATAAAGAATTACATTTTCTACTTTTTTTTCCTTCCATATTTGGGGTCTTGTGTGACCTGTGAACTTTACATAGAATTGTTTCTTATTTCTTTGGTATATCAAACTCAAAAGGAAAGTGAAATTTTCAGTTTTTTGCATTAATAATAGATAATAAAGAATGGAAATAAAGGAACTAAAAATAGTTTTGTGGAATTAACTGCTATTGGACTCAAGCTGACCAATTTATATATTTAACCCTGGAGAGGAGGCAGTTGTCGGAGTTACGTTAGAGGTGGCGCGGGGTCCTTTCAGACCCCTTTAAGTTATTTCATTATAATATTATATTTAGCAACAAATAAGTGTGAAATTAGTTATTTTAATAAATTAATATTTTAATAATGATCAATTTTATTTATAAGGTAGTATTAACATAATGCACTATTATAAACCAACATGAAAATGAGGAATTTAAAAAAATAAAAGGACAAAATTATCATTTATCTTTAATTTTATGTAGTGACCCATTTACATTCTCCTGGATACTTCAATTACAAAGGTATTAAAAAATTCAATAACTCTCATTTTGTAACATTGTCTCCCATGAAAATTAGTGAACAATTAATTGAAAATGGTTCCAAGTCAAACAACATAACTTAGAAAAAGTACGAAATTTAATATGTTAGTATTGGTGTCACAAATATTTATAAATGAATTATTGCATCTAAAATTTGGAGAGAAAATTGCATGTCAACAATTTATTACTCTTCTCACTGAACTGCACTGTTTACATAAAACATCACAATGACCTTTATAAACTTGTTTTCTGCATTTTGCTCAAAAAGTTTAGTTTTCCTCAAATCAATCATAATGTCAAGTAAAGAAACAATACACTTCAAGCTGGCACATTCTATCAATGTACCGGCACGACTGAAGCACTTCTGCAAGCTCTTCGCACTACCGATGGAAGTGTTGGCGCGGGGTCAGTCATTTTGCACGACGGCTCGACTGCTATCGCTCTTCCAGGAACCCTTCGTGCTGTCGCAAGTGCTTATATCTTTGAAACGAAAGCTAAAGAATGTGGTGAAAGGTTTGCAAAATGTAAAGCTTCTGACTCACAAAATTAGGCAACTGCAGCTAAGCAAAGATACATGGGGTCACAAAGGACCCCGCGCCACCTCTCTTGGGTTAAGAGCCAACAATGCAGGTAAGCAATTTTTAGGAAAAAAAATTTCAAATGCATTTTTCTTTTTTTGTCCTCATTATTCACATATATGTATTTTAAATAATGAATGGTCTTCAAAGGTGCAAACAAAACCAAGAACAAAGTAAAACAAAAAACTGTGTAGATAAATTGATTTAATATATATTAGTCCATTTGTTTTTTACAATACTCATAACCTGAACAACATATGAATATGACATTATTAACATAAAATGAATTGTAATAAAATTATCTCTTCTGAATACAAAAATACCACAGATTGAAGGGTAAGTATAGGCAGAAAAAAGTGAAATAACAGACACAGTTTCTTATCCAGAACCATAAGTCTTATCCCATTTAAGGTATAGATCAAGATCACATGATGAAACACTTGCTCTAACTCGTTTAAGAGCTTGTTGAAAATCTTCAAAACTTATTGGTCGTACCTATTCAAACACAAATGAGGCAGGAAACATGTAAACTTCAAGGTTCAAGAGCTGAAATTCATTACTATATCTAAAATATTTTTAACACGAAAGAAAAATTATACCACTTACCTCCTCAGGAGAAATATTCTGAATATCCATGAAATTTATGGAACGAATAGGCCCAAGAGATGCTTCCTGGCACAAATTTTTCACATCAGCGCCTGAATATCCATCTGTCAATTTTCCTATTTCATTGATCTGCTCCTGGCTTAGAGAGCTATTCTCCTTAAACATTAACCGTTGAACTATCTGACATCGTGCCTACAAAAAAGGAAGTACACATCAGTCCAGCTGTATCTACATGACAAGCATGTGCAAGAAAGGAATGGTTTAAAGCATAAAAATGTGATAATAAAATTGACTTAATAGTGGATGAAAAGATGCAGTTTATTGTACAGAATGTTAAAATACACACACAATAGAACTCCAATTATCCAAATTATTTGGATTAGCTCGATAAAAACATGTGGAAAACTGTACGATTGGAAAAAATTAAGATATTAAATTAAACATCATACAAAAACCAAATGTAATTAATGAAATTAAATTTAACAAACAATGCAAAGAAAATTATAAATACCGTAAGATATACATGAAAAAATTTACCATTTAAATCATATAGGCCTATGAAAGTTGATTACATTCAAATTCGTGTATAAAACTATTAGAGCTACCACAGCACATACATTCTTGAATTTTTGGTAACAGGTAGGTAATATAATAACCTACTAAGTTTCTAACACATCAGTCCTAATGTCAAAAACTCCTAAACAGAGGACTAGAGATTCAACGAAAATACACATCTTTAATTTATTGAAAATTCAACAGTTTAAATGACAGTGCAGTTGAATTGTGTGTACTTTTCTCAATTCTTACAAAAAGGTTTAAAGAGAGAAAAAATTATTAGCCTGAGACTTTCTGAAGGTTTAAAGAAAGAAAGAAAAAAAATATTAGCCTGAAACTGTCTTTGCGGGTGAAAATTGCATGCACAGTCTCTTTGCCACACACCCAGTGTACTCCTTCACCTTGTTGACTGGATTTTATTGTATTTGTAATGCTGAGATCCTCAATACTTCAAGTTCAAAATAAATGAAAATAACTAAATTTATTATCAAAAAAGTGCTCAGGAAATGATTTGAAAACCTAACATTGAGGAGTACTCTGCATATATAAAAATCTTCTAACTTCAAAACTAAATGTGTAAATAGAATTTGTCAAATTTGAACTTTTGCAATTTTCACAAATTCAGAAAGTGCAATGAAACTGAGACCTGACACATTTTTTTAAAGCAACCTTTGCTCTACCTGTGGAAAAAATTTGGAGCTATTTCTGAGAAAACAATTGTTTATAAATTGAATTGACTTTCATTAAATCTCCACCGTCAATATTGTACTTTTACTATTTTAATTTTTTGCAATTTTCAATACAATAGAGAGTGCACTGAAAATTAAACTAAACGTTTTTTAACATCCTTTTCTGAGGGGAAATAAAAAAGGAGTCGCTTTTGAGGAAGAAAGGTCACATTATATCATATTTTATTACAATTTCTCCCCTGCTAACATTTCAGCTATAATTTGAAAAAGTTCAAAACCAATTCAAACGATGTGCCTATGGTGCATATCTGAGTTTATGTCAATAGTCATGAACAGTCATTTGTTACTTTTACAAATGAAATAAACATGAATAAACTTAACTGTTACAGTATTTCAATTGCACTTTATACAGAAAAAACAAAGATAATTTCACATATGCTTTCCTTAAGTATATCAAAGAGAGCTTCCAATTTTTTAATAACACAATCAGTGATTAAACCTATTTAAAATAAAAAATGTGTATTTCATAGTTTTATGTTACATTTATTACCTTCCTTAAATCCATTTCCTTTTATAAGATTATTAGCTACACCATCACAAATCTCATTTTCCAATTGCTTTAATATATGCATAACACAATGAAAAATCACAATTGTTATTGCTCTGTATATTACAAATTCTTTCTAGCATATATGGCATTTGAGCATTACTACTCAAAGAAGTCATATGCCCACCCCACTGTCCCGGGATGGCCAGGGCTCCCAGAAGGCATTGGACTTCCACCATAATGTATATACCCTAGTGTACCCCACATTTTGGATTTTAACTTTTAAATCCATACATCAAATGAACTGTAATGTACAGTACATATTAAAATTATTATAATAATCACAGAGAAAAACGTTGAATAGCAGAAAATTATATGAACACACAGGCTCACCTTGGGTAAACTTAATACTATCGTAATTCATAAATGATTTTCTTGACTTAATTAATTTTAATGCATGTTTCAGAGAAGACTGACAAGGAGAATAATACAATCTGATTACTAATATCTACAATGACAGACCCTGAGAGATAGCTCATACCAGAAGGAAAGTTTCTGTCGGTATTAGAGACTTTTTGCACAGCATGAAGCACCATAGCTTATACCACTTTTGAGCCTCTGTGCACGTGCAGATTGAGTTGTTCATGAAGAGAGGCTCAAAAGGGGTGTACGCTCAGATGCTTCATGGTAAGAGTCTCTAATATCCTATATTCATGGTAGGAGTCTATTCTAGCAGAGAATCAAGTAGCCTCTTTCTCGAGCATGTTGTCGATATAAAGAATTTTCGTGGAGCCCAGTCTCATATAGCCTTTCTCAAAGACGAGAGAAAATATGTGGCATCTGACCACAATTTCCACCACTCTCTCTTTCAGATTTTTTCTACTTTCACTTTCACAAGCTCAGCTTGTTCGTGTATTGCAGTGGTGCACAAGCGCCCCATTTGAGCCCCTTCTTAGGGTGCCGGGAAGCCCGCGCCCCACGAGAACCAGGGAAGTTGGCATAATCCCCAACGGCTGAGCTGTTCCTTCACTTTACTGATCAGAATCGTCGGTTCATTGCTAAGTGCAAGCATAAATTTTTTGTTCACAGAGAGAAATGAAGCAACAACGTGTCTCATAGGTCAGAAGATGAAGTCGGCAAAAAAGTAACAACAAAAAGTGAAATAAACATTTAAAAAAGTATGGTCAAGTGTATTTCAACCAGATATTTCTAAGTAAATTTATGAAGAGTGTATTATTATTAACAATGAGAAATGGTTAAATTTTCTGTTCTTGTAATTTATGTTGCAAATATTTTCAAACTCAGTTGTAACAGTAAAGATTGGCCATGAAATGTGTGGAAGTTGTCGAGCAATTTATTCTGAAATAATAGTATACAATATCCCCCTCTCCACAAACTACAGGCGTTATTTCAAGTTTTGGTTCTACATATTTCAACACATTTCCGTCTTAAGAGCCGCAAGGCTTTCCTCCAACCATGGGCTCGGGCAGTGGTCACTTGCCCCGAGAGTGAAAGTTTTTCCCTAGAAGCCAGTGGGGCGCGGAAGGGCTGCCATGGCCGTCGTGGGGCATGTTGCTGGGGCCCTTGTGCAAGCCTGCTGTATTGGGCTCTCACTCTCTGACATCTCCCCTATTTCACTGCAAACTCAGTGGGATCACAAAGAAGTAATTTACTTCTGAACTAGATGGATGCCCATCATTTGATGCCATTAAAAATCGCCTTGACATAATCTTTTTAAAATCTACATTCATCACTAGGGTGTGGATTTTAATGACATGTGATTTTTTTTTCTTTTCACTTGAAAACAATGCAGTTTAGTATAGGGTTTCTTTTTTTTTTCTTTTCTTTTCTTTTTTTTCTTCCTTTCCTTTCTTTTCTCTTTTCTTTTTTTCTTCCCTTCCTTTCTTTTTTCTTTTTCTTTCCAGTTTTTGTTGATTTCAGTAAGTCATTTTTTGCCTTTTCTGTCATTTTTAATGCATATTTCACTGATTTCATTGATTTTAATATAATTTTATTGGTACTTTCTTCAAATAATATTAACATGGTCAACAAATGTTCTCCACAAAATTCCTGAATAGCCTATTCAATTTCTTCATTTAGAAATTGAAATGTCAGCTGTTGTGAGTAAGGTTTCTGTGACATATATCAGCAGGGCTTTGCGCCGTATCAGTTTAGGCAATTTCAGTGTAACTAAAGACAGAGATAAAGAATAGTCCAAATCAAAAATTTGCAAGCTGAGTTCACATGAACAAATGGAAGAAGCCTCTATTACATCAAAATAATATTCAACAGCTTAAGACGTTCATCCGAGCTGGTTTTGATCACAATTTTTACGTCATGTTTTTTTGTGTTTAGGGCAATTTTAAAACATATTAAAATTGTTACATTCTCTGTTCAAACTCAGATACACATCAAGAGTATTGTACTGATAATTTTTGGCGACGTTTTAGGTCATCAAAATCTGCCCCCTATTCAACACCAATTATGCATTCTGCAATCATTTTCAAAGCTATCGAAATCTAGTGTTACAAAAGGGCACAAGACTTTCTCATTCTTGTTGTTTCCCATAATTTTTGAGGAGCTACCTTTTAGATTTTGCTGCACCCACTTCCCAATTGCAATCTCCTGGCAACTGGGGCACCCCACAGTAACTACCACTTCCCTGGGAAAAATTCCCAGTAAAAAGCTAGCTTGAATATGGGAAGATAGACATTAGTCCTTCCTGTAGCCATGCCCATAGAAACTCTTCTCTCGTCTCAGAGCTTGTAGTATGGTTCTAGGTGTAAGGAGCTAGTTCAATTACACACAAAAACAGATAGCACACAGATCTCATACACAGTTACAAGTCAGGGAAGGGATTAGAGAATAGTGGTGATTTGCAAGGGCAGGCATCTAGTTTTCAGATTTAAAAAAAAAAGATAATTCAAGAAATTCACACATTTTTGTAATACTATGGATAGACAGCATTCCAATTACAGATGGCTCATAAGGCACATTATTTATCAAAACAGCCAATAAAATATTAAAGGTTTGGAAATCATGCATCATTTGTAATAAAAATGCTTGTAGTTCTGAATCTTTAAATAACAAAGGATGAAATTTTGTAGACATAAAGTACAAGTATCTAGGAGTATTTTGGTTTTTGAAAATGAAAAAAAGACAAGTATTTTCACAATTGATTTCTACAGATTTTTACCCAATGACCTTTCAGTGACCTTGAAAAATTTTTGTAGTGCAATTTTTGTTACTTGACATAAGTAGATACTGTTAACAAAATAATAAGTGAAACTTTATATATACCGTCTTAGCTTGAAATATTTTAATGCAATATAATAATACTGGAAAATTTGTTGAAATCGTTAAAAAATGGAATAACTCTTAGATTAAAAATAATGTTTCAAAAAATCCAAATAAAAATTGTCCTTGTTTTTATATCATACTGAATCCGAAAATATAATTATTTGCATGATTCCTTACCATCAATATTTTATTGGCCTTTTTGACAAAGAATGTCCCACAATAAATAAGTAAAAATATAAAAGCTGTTGAGATTTTTATATCAAGTCAAACTACTTCTTTGGCTGTTTTTCGCAATTTGGCAATTGTGAAATTATTATAAAATTTAAATAATACTTTTTACTACTTTTTAATTCCATGCCAATACTACAGATCATAAAGTTTTGAATTTCGCATTAATAACTACTTCAGGTCAGAATTCAACCAAAATTTAGCAAATTCACACAAGAATATTTTCAGTCCTAAGTGATTTGGAATCTGTTAGATTTGGAAGATAGTACATGTATAAATATGCATTTTCTAAGCATAATTTCCATGGAACCTGATTTTTGTCTTTTCTTACCTCATGATCTGGTAAAGGGATATAGAGCCTTTTCACTAATCTCCTTCTTGCTGCTTCATCAAGTTCTTGCGGTCTATTTGTGGCCCCAACTACTAAAATCCTATCTTCTTCTCCAGTGGTAGCACCATCCTGTAAATGTAATATTGCTACATACACCCACCATTTAGAAGACAACAACAATAAGAAAATGTTGCTCATTTCAACTTATAAATCATTTATATGTAATAAAAGTATAGTATATGCAACTCAACATTGAAAATTAAATAAACAACAAAAGAATTAACATAACTTTTTTAGTTAATCCCCACCATCTAAATTACTGTGAAATTCATCTATTAATTTGTCTTCATTCCCTCATTACTAATATTACTTAATTATTAATATTGAAATATGGCATTCTGATAACTAAGAAACACATTTTTATCATGTTTGTATGGTCCCTAATCCTTCCTCTTCACCTGCAACAGGGATAGTCTATTGATTTCTGAAATTATTCAACCAGTGAATGAAATCAGGTGACAAAAGTTGAAAAACAATCTCCCTGAGTTACCCACATCCATCGACATCAATATTTTACCTCGCTAAATTGAAACTAATCAAAATAAATCCAAATCAGTTATGACTAACCAATGTGATTTAAGTCAACTGATTTAAATCAATCAACTGATATATTAAACTGATATTTCAAGTCAGTTATTAAATCAAATGATTTTTAATCATCCATTTAAATTAAAACTTTTATACCTTTCTTTGTTTATTTATTTAACCATTTAAACAGGAAATTTCTCAAAATTTCCCCAATTTATGTCACATTTGTGGCGTATTATTATTACAATTTGTAAGACGCACAAATTAAATACTGACAAAATGCATAATAGCAGTCTTTAATAATTATTAAACATTTGAAAATTAATACAGCTGTTTATAGAGTTTATAACCAGTCCAAATAATAATATCATAATTGTGCCTGCAAGAAACAGCCATGTGAAGTGAAGTTAGTAAAGGAAAATAAACCTAAAGTAACCAGCTTGTTTCATTGAAATATATTATGTATGTATGTATGTACTTATTTATTCAAAAATATGTCAGAAAAAATAAAAATTAAGTAAAATAAAAATCCATTATGTTTAAAATTGCCCCATACATGCATCTTGAAAATTTTGAACACAAAATGTCGCTGTTCAGACCTTAAATTGGATTCAGAGCTACTGAACAAATGTTCTACCTCTACAGAAGTAAGAACTTTAGTCTTCCTCAGACAAAATGAGCTTTAAACGAAATACAAATTGCGTTCATAAAATATACAATGTTGTTAACGAAAGGCATCTGAACAGTATCTCTGCACAGCCAATGACGAATTGGAGGAGAGAAGGATACGGAGATCATGGTCCCACTAAATCAAACATATTTTACGTTGCTTCTGCATCATTTTTGACTGGGAGGTCCTGGCGTTCGAGATGTGACGGTGGCCGATTTTCGACACAAGTTTGATTGGTAGCTCGGAGATGACTGAAACCAGGCATGTTTTGAAACTAATGCGCCTTTCACCCAGCCCAGCAGGTTAGAAGATGCTGCAGAGTGTTGCCGCATGACAAAATTGGACTTACGGAATACACCTTGGATACTAGCTGTATTGCGTATGGCTGCACTCTACCACCTTGTCTCACCTGCTGACTCCAAGGTCGCCTCGCCAAGTGTTATTTTGATATGAACACTAGGGAAGAGTGCTAACACAGTGAATCTTCAGAACTAAATGTGACTGGAAACCCACATCCAACATGAATGACCAAGATAGACTGAAGTGTAGTAGACGTTTATCGCGAGAAGTGGCAGTGACCTTCCCCTCCTGGATCCGCCGCCGACTACCGTCGGCTTGCCGGTATTTTCCCCAAACAGGTATCTCCCCCCAGCATGGCACCGCCCCAGCTCGAGACGAGCTCGAAGCTCCCAACTGGTCTCCCGACATGAGTGGTTGTGCAGTGCATGTTAATGTGTGTGTAAGTAAGGGGCGAGGAAAGGACAAGGAGGAGGAAAGATCGCTCGCCGCCGTCCGTGGCCCGTTTGTTGGGGTCTGTTCCGGCATTAGCCTGGTGTTGATCGGAGAAACTACGGAAAACCACCGATCAGAGCAGCCAGTCGCTAGAATTCTCCTCCTGAGAGAGGCTGAATTCGACCAAGCTGACAAGGTAGTGTCGAAAATCCTGCCACCGTCGGGACTTGAAACCGAGGACCTTCTGGTCAGAAGCATTGTGGTGACATCAGTAAATACCCTGAGCCACCTCTGCCGGTGGAATCCGAAGACTTCGGCAGGCACGAGTAGTGAAACGGTCCGTGGTGCGGCCGTGACAGTAAGTGCCTGCGAGTGTTCTATTGAAAAACATTTTAAGGTTCCTTTCTCTTCGTTAACTTTTAAAAATAAATTAAAAATCATTGAAGATGGTGCTCCTGAACTACCTCTTTAAAAACAAGATAAAAACATTTACTCAACATTCTAACGAGAGAATTTAATTTAAAAAAAACATTTTTCTCAAAAACCATTCCAATTTTTTTTCTTCATTTTCCCCCTCACGGATAGAACAAGGAACTTTTAAAAGAATGGCACAGGTCTCATTTTCGTTGCACTCCGAATTTCCGAATTTTGGAAAATTATAATAATAGAAAGTATGTACTGTTGCAGCACCACTATTTGCATGTTTTGTTCATATCACCAAATTACGCGGTGCTCACGCTGGTAAACCGTTAATTAAATAAATAAAGCTTTATGATACTATGTAGGTAATTTTATCTTCTTTTATTTCGTATAGGACTTATTTACGAATTATAGGTTCTACAACAGCAGATACTTGCTCGCATAATTGGAAATAGTTATGTATTCTTGAAATATGTAATTGACAGAAATTGTAATTTTTTGCCACACTAAAAACTCAGTTATATCTCGAAAAACTTCAATTCAACCAATTCACACGAAGCGCCTATGATGCGTTTGTTGCGTTACCTACGTTTATTTCGATAGCCAGGAACAGTAGTAATTTCTAACTTCAACAGATAACAAACAAGAATAAATATTGTTACATACATTATATAGAAAAGGAAGAATAACATTTTTATTTATTTATTTACGTCAAAAAACAGTTAAAAACTGCGTATGACGAGCTATGGGGAGAAGTGAATTTTGTGCACGTTTTCATAATTCTGTGGTCTCTATCCTAAACCATATTTTAGTCGAATTTTGAATACAGAAAAGAGAGGTTTTTTTCGAGTTTTGTTGACAAAATATTCGCTCCTATATAATAAAATATATTTTCAAAGGTAAATTAGCTATAAATTCCTGCCCTGAACCCTCATGTTCTTCATGAAAGAATAATACTTTTTGCCGCGATAATATGAAAAACGATAATTTGAATAACTATATTTCCCACTGAAATTCAGAAGACGTGCACAAATAATGAAGTTACATTTATGTCCATTTCACTGAAGCTTGTCTTGATTGCATCGAAATGAGTGAGCTAACAATTTCTGAATACCATAATCAGCAATCAGAACTTCTTAAAGTAAAAGAGACGTTTGTTTTTACTTTCCCGTATACGTACGTATACACGGAGTGATATACGTAGTATACGGAAAGTTATGTAATGCTGCGCGAAAAAATGGCCAATTTTCGAAGGAAAAAAATAATTGCCAGGCCGTGAAAACGAATAAGTGGATAAAACCAGTTGTTAAATTAAGAAAAAAAATCCCCTAACACGTGGTGTAGCCAGAAACCCTGTTTTCTAGGTCCTTGATACCGAAAACCCAATTGAAAGGAAAACGTCCGTCTGTGAACTGCTAGCGCCTAAACTATACGTACGATTTCTTCCAAAATGGATATTCCCTGGTCGATCTGATTCTAGTCAAAGCTTTGAGATTTTGAGAAAAGATTCTTCAAAATTTGGGGGTACTTTATATGAAGCCTCCCGGGGATTTTCAAAATTTTCTCAAAAACGGCTCCAAATTTTTTCTTTGAACTTTTTGTAGGGATAGGTAAATTTACTCTGTCAGATGACATAAAAGCCTATAGGTTGGTTTTTTAAAAAATTACAAAAATGTAAAGTTTTTTACTTGTCTCTCACATCGTTAATATTTACATTATCGGCGATTTTTTCACATTTTTATATTTACGAGTATATATGCTTTAAATAATGTCAAGTAAAGTTTCTCGAAAACACTACCGTTTTCTGTGAAAAGTAGCTCAAATTTCGGCATTTTCAGAAATGCGCAAACGCAATTTTCTCATATATGGCTACACATTTTTTCTTGAAACTTTTGTAACAGATAGTGATAATTACACTCTTGAATATGACGTAAAGTTTATTTTGAGTTATTTTTTTGTTTTTTCAAAAATTATATAAATGCAAATTTTTTGAAAGATTTCTCACATCTTTAATATGCACATTACCAGCAATTTGTAAACATTATTATAATTGTGAGTGTAAGTGCTTCAAATAACTTCAAATAAAGTTCTTTAAAAACTCAAACATTTTCCGTGAAAATGAGCTTCAAATTTCGCACTTTTAGTAGCGCTAAAACGCCATTTTCTCTTAAACTGGCACATAATTTTTAAAAGAAAATTGCCATTTATGACTAGGATTTTGTGTTCTTTAATGTTCTAAAATTAGTGTTTCCGTTTTACCAATAGGAAACCGAAAAATTAAGAAAATGACAAATTGCACTTTTGGCGGTGATAGATGGTAGCTGACAAGAAAGAGTTTGTGGCAATTCCGAATAGCTAGTGAAGACCCAAGGAAATAGAAAACTAATACAGGAAAGTCTGTGCCATTCTGTAGCACCATTCCGCGAAAACACAGCGCGCGAAATTTGAATTTACCACTTCGAACAGCAAAAACTTTGGGAGCAGTTTCTGAGAAAATTATTGTTTAAAATTTAAAAATTGCCCATCTTTCACGCAAAATTATGCAAAAGCTGCTCATATTTTCAAATAATTGTACATTACCTTACTTGAAGATATCTTTTACAACAGCTTTCATTAACGAAAATTGTTTTATCTTCAGTATTGTAATTGTAGGAAATCGCACAAAACATCTTCAATTTATGCCATTTTCGAAAAAGCATGGATTTCAAGGAAAATGAAACCTGCACCATTCTCTTAAGCTTCCTTTAAGTTAACTGAGGTCAAAATCTAATGAAAAATTGTTTTAAAAAATTAAAAATTGCCTACAGTTCAGGTAAAATTACGCGAAAACTACTCAAATTACCAAATAAATGTGGATGAGCTATTTTCGAAAAATTATAATCGAAATTAAAGATTGTCTTTAGAGAACAGATTTCATTGAGCTAAAAATTCTCTATCTTCAATATTTTAATAATAAAAATATACCACTACAATTATGTGGAGGATAATTACTTGATTTCAAAAGTAAGATATTAAATTTATCATCCCCTCCCAATCAGTAGACGAAGAGCACACTCCCCGTCCGTTTCCCCAAATTGTGTCTCTGTGAAGCAGACAATCGAGTCGCCTCTTTCTCAAGCACTCCTTTCAAGGAGTCTCGTGGGCCGCTGTCTCGTCAAGTCTGTCACGCGTAAGAAAACGAGAGAAAATACGCAGCACTTGACCTGTTTTCCCTTCCTTTCTTTCTGTTTTAGTTTCGGTTCGTCTTTATAGATTCATTTGCAATTTACGGAATTTGCAGGGACCCCGGAGTGTTCGCTCCGTGTGTGGCGTCATAACATTCGCCTTGTACAAAATTAGTTACGTGCATTTCCGAGACTTGAAATGCACATGGGAAATAGTTGCCGGCGCGTGCTGAAGGGACGCTTCGCAAAACATAGGGCTATATTCGGGCGACGAGGAAACATCCGGACGTGCGCTGCCACGGGGGCAGACTTGTGAACCCCGTTGACACGCTAGCCGGGGAATATGACGCAGTTCCGGAGCCAGGCCAGAAGGTATATAAGACGGCCCTGGCCGAAAACTCTTTCTTCTGTTTCTTGGGCTCGTCCGTAGGTCGTCGTGGATGGTGCAGATCGTGGCACGTCGATGTGCTGGCTACGGAGGCAAGGGGATGAAGCCGGCGCGCATGCGTCGTGACGTGAGGCATGCGGTCGTGGTGACCGGTAAAGTTCCTTCTAGTAACGGTCGGTTATAATATCCATAGTAAAATTTGTAAATAGGAATTTCAGATGTCGGTGCACATTGTGAATAAATATTCAATATTTTACAACCGTTCACGTCCGTGTATTTTTGTAACGGCCCCGGCCATGACGCCACACGTGCTTAATCCGGGTCCGCCCAGAGCAAGCATTCCCTTTCGGAAATTTGGCGCAAGCTCTACTGGGTTAAATAAATAGTTCAAAAGCCATTTTCACAGAACAGCACTTTCAAGGATATGCTCTTTTCCATTCACCGTCTAAATTACAATAATTTCTCATATTAATTGTTTCTATATTTTTCGTGACAAAAAATTCCCAAAAGTTTTCAAGTGAATAACAAACTTCCTGACGGTTCCTGATATTCCAGGTCTGTCGCCACCTTGCTTTATTCATCAAATCAATACTTCACTTGTAAAACCCTTTCTAACTTTGTTTTCATTAATAACATAATAACAATTTCATCAACTCACGACACATAACTTTATCTTTTTTGAGGGGGAGAGGGACTAAAATATTTTGAATAATGAAACAAATCACAAAGAATTCAAAACAAATAAAATAGACTCCCCAATTTTAATAGTTCTGCAATGCATTGTAGGGAAGTCTGGAGCTAAACCATCACTTTCCTTCTTATTCCATCTTTCAAAAACAAATATTTTGAAAGAAGTTTGGCTTCATAAGGTAACAAACATACATGTTCATAACCTTCTACCTGGCTGTCTGAGAGAAGCCATGTTCTAGTCACAGATGCCAACATTTCAGTTGTCATGTTGCAACCTTTGTCAGGGCGAAATGCTTGTCCTGGCAAACCATAATGGATACTGACTCCCACAGTGGAAGCTCACACTTTCATATTCATAATCAGTTCGTATTTAACGTCCACAAAAACCGATCGTGTTTAGTATCCCCAAAAACAAGGAGGTACAACTGAAATGCAAAATATCAGGGGAGTCCAGGTGATATTCCACAAAGGTAGGGTCATACACCCATTGCTCCATGGGATTGTATACATCATTGCTAAAAATGTTTTTTCCACTCATTAAAACCTTGTGAACCTTCCTTTTTAATCCACTGCAACTATCACAAAATCATTAACATTGGAGGACGAAAGATTCCAATCTAGAAGATATTTTTCAGGTACCGAATAAACATTAAATAATTTCATCACAGAAAACTTACCAACTGAACAAGAAATTCCGTTTTAATACGACGGGAACTTTCATGCTCCGTATCACTTCTCTGGGTCAACAATGAATCAATTTCATCAATGAATATGACAGCTGGTTGATGACATCTAGAAATTGTGAAAAGCACAATATTAACAAAAGTATTCTATTTACAAATAGGTATTTATATGCATTCATTCCCATGTAATAGTAAATACAGAAAAACTACGGGGTGTTTACAAACCTTGCAACAGCAAATAAGGCTCGTACCATTTTTTCACCATCACCAATCCATTTAGAGGTTAATGATGATGCACTAATACTAAAAAACGTTGAAAGAGACTGTGAAGCAATGCATTTTCCAATAAGAGTTTTCCCAGTTCCAGGAGGTCCAAAGAGTAATATTCCTTTAGGAGGTCGCCTCAAACCCGTAAAAATCTCAGGTCTTAACATAGGCCACACTACTATTTCCTAGAAATAATAACACATACAAGAATTGTTATTTTGGTCTTAATTAAAACCACTGCTATAGAATTCTTATCAAAGACTTGGAATCTCAAAAACTCAATTAATGAAGAATTGCATAAATAAGAACATGCCAAAAGTGGAAGGGCTGTGAAGAAATTGGTCTTGAACAAATTACTTTTTAACACACATTTCTGCTGTACTAGGCAAAATGGTTTACAAATATCGAAGAAGACAAAAATAATTTGTATTACCATTTTTACCCGAATACAAGACAAGCATTTTTCCTTAATATATAAGAAAATTATTTGGAAAAACGGGGCCATCTTATAGTCGCAGAGTAAGCCTCATCAATTGGAATTTACGTTCTTAATCGTTGTACCACGACAAGAAACTCAAAAGGAGAGTAGGTAAGCTTTTCACCATGCAAAATGACACAAAACGTTGTGGCTGGTCGAGACACAGAGAGGGTGGCGAGCTCTCCATTCAATGCTCTTTAATATTAAAGATTCCTTTGCAATCTTCTCGTTATTTAATGACTATAAACTAGTAATGCTAAAAGCATGTACTTTCTCATTCTTAGTAAAGATGATGTAATACTACTATATCACAAATTCTCTCTGAATCAACAGATCTCAGGCATCATTTCTTGTAAAATTCTTTACAAATCGTTTTTGGTGCGAAAAATAAATATTTTCACGCAAATATGAACAAAAATTGGAAAATTATAACTGTTTTCATTCAGCTAAATCATGTCACAACAATGAGACATAATTCACAGCAATTCGCGAGCAGGAGGCGGACTGCCATTGTTTCATGCCAATCTGATATTCCCTGAAGGCCAACAATTTTTCTTTCATTAATTTTACATAGGTTTGAAATAATATCTAAGAAATTAATTTGTAAACGTATAACAAAAGCTCCAATGTACGAAATGAATAAAGAAATATGAAATAATATACAAATTGTAACTTGGGTAGCATCCAACTGCCTGGAATAACTTAATCTTTTAACATGTTTTTAAGATACATTTATTTAACTTTTAATATACATTTATATTGCAGCAAATTTACTAAAAATTGTAGTGAAGTGACCTGCATGGTGCAAGGTGGAAATCAGTGGATATTCAATTTCTTAGAAGCTTTAATGATATCTTATGCAGCTCTACAGAAGATTATTAGGAAATCAAAACTTCTATACAAGAGTGTAAAGGGTTCAAACTCAAAGGCTAATTCAATAGAGTCTTCAATAAATGATTGTCAAAGTTTAAATAAAAACACATACCTGAATGGTAGCTTTAGCAAATTGTAAGCCAGCAATATCATCCCAATGCACAGGAGCACCAGAATCCATTATTTCATTTCGAATCAACTCCACCATTTTGGGATCAATGCCTTTCAAACGTTCATCCTCTACTTCCTCATTTTCTTTCAGAGACTCCTGATGGCTTGACATTCCTCCATACCCCCTGGGGGGAAAAAAACTTTCATCTAATATCTGTTATAATTTGTTTATTTCAAACCTCATTTCAAGAACATACAAAAAAGTAATCAATATAATTTGCCATAGGTTTTTGAAATAACACAAAATTGGAAACAAAAAGCTTGGTATCAAAAATATGCTATTACTTAATGACTCTGTATCCAACAAATGAAAATTAATTCTTGAGAAACTGAAAAGAAAATTCAAAGATTCGTTTAAAAATGTTCATTAACAAAATACTGTAAAAATATGTACATTTATATAAAAAAAACAATTTGTAAAAATAGTACCTATTTAATAGACATTTAAAAAATTATTTTCATTAAATTTAACTAAAATTATTTTCATTAAATTTAACTAAAATTATTTTCATTAAATTTAACTAAAATTATTTTCATTAAATTTAACTATATGCAAAAACACATTTTTTGGCTTAAGCTTTAGCTTTAGGCTTAATACACATTTTTTTAAAATTCTCATTTACTACATACAGTGAAACCTGACTTTCACAGTCACCAGTGGTTCCCGCAAAAATTGGCAGTTTATTAAGGCGGCTGCTTAATCAAGATTATGAGGGTTTTGGAAGAGAAAATCAAATCCAATTGTGCTAATTTCTATGAAATGAAATATTTTCATTTTAACCCTTGATTGCTGCAAACGACACAATAGAATTTAAACATGATTTTTAGGATCATTTGCCCCCTAATATCAAAATACACCATTGACTTGTCAATCATTCTTTTAGTCGAGAAACTCGCATTCTGTCCTCATCAAAAAAACAAGCAAACTAGACTTGAAGATGCAACTCATATTCTATAGAAACTTTTCACCATGCCTCTCTGATGAAGTTCAAATGACAGAAATCATCTTTGGACAGGAACATGCACTCAACATGCTCCACGAGTCCTTAACAGATTTGCATAGAAAGAAAAGGATGAGTTTGAAATGGAAGACATGAACAAGTTGTTTTATTGAGAGATATTTATTAAAATCACCTGTAGTTCTCTGAAACTGTCAGTAATCCCCCAGCGAGATATGCAGCACTGTATCATTACTCAAAATAATCTGGCAATTCGTCATGTTGTAGGAAGATATTAAATTAATAATTATTAAAATGATTCACGTCGCACTTTCCCACTTTTTGTCCAAAATCACTTGGGGTCATCTCTTAATTAAGAAATGTGCCTGGCCGCTGAAAAAAACAAATATTTACACATCATGGAAAACTCAATCAGTTCCACAAACAAATGGTAGTTTACTGAGGTGATTGCTTAATGAAGATGGCTGTTTTATCAGGTTTCACTATAATTCATAGTTAAGAGAAAATATTCTAATGCTGCAGCAGAAAGTGGAGATTATTCGCCAGAAAAACTTGCAATGAGGAACTGTGGAAAAGCAAGAGGATAAATCTTGTTCCCAAGTGTAGTAGTAAATTACTTCCTCTAACATTTTGTTTAGCCAGAATCCACATTAGTATGTGGGTGTTTGATAATAAAACTAGGAGTTACACCAGTCTTCCTCGCATCATTCTTACTTTTGCAATTTTCGAACATTCAGAAAGCTCAATGAAAATGTGACTGTGCCAGGAAACAGACATGCTGATAGATGGACAGACGAACACAGACTGATGGACAGAGATGGATGGAGAGATGGACCAATGGTCAGACTGATAGGCAAACTGACTGACAGACAAAATTTTCACTGCATAGAGATTTTCTAACATCATGAATTAATATAATTACAAATGTATGTGTCTGTTACAGCATTAAGTTTGTTTAACAAATCCTTTATTATTTAAAGTAATTAACATAAATTTGTTAAATTTATCAAACATTTGTTGGTGAATAAAATCATTATTTTTTTCTTTCACTCAATGCAAAAGAAATTCATAAACATTAATGCATAGCATATGATAATCTGAGGATGCACTTTTAAAGTCCAACAAACAATTTTTATACAATCTTAACAAACAAATAATGAATGTGATTTGCTTACTACTGTTTTCTTGCATCACTTCTTCCCCCACCCCCTCCTTTTTCTCCCTTGAAATTTCTGCTTTTTATTGTGTTCTGAATGAACTATTGAGTAGTTTTAGAAATCAACTCTCACAGCAACACTGTTAGAATTGATCTTAGAATACACCAGCACTACAGGTATAAACGAATAGGGATGCAAATTTCTGTATGCAATTATTTCTGGCAATTTTTGAAAATATCAGTAATCTATTATCCTCCTGAAACTTGCACGTTTTTACTTGAATTGGGTCACAGGAAATTGAGATTATCACAAGGGCTCCTTAGTCGATGCACCAGTCAGCTCTGCTTCTCAATGTGGGTAGGCACACAGGAGCTATTCAACCCCAGACACCCGAAAAGTAAAATAAATTTCTAAGAATTGACAGACTGCCTGCAATCATGTGATGAGTAATGGATTTTGCAGATAAAGGAAATTTAAAGATTTGGTGAAAGGTACTGAAAATCACCACAGTATACAACATTCTCAAACAAAACTGAACATGAAATAATAAGGCCTGTGGATCCAAATTGTCCCATGTGACCCCTCCCAAGTTAATAGCAACCCATACACCCAAAATGTAATTACAAAGAAAGATCATCATAAAAAATAATAAATAATTATGGTAAAAAAATATAATCACTCTTACTTATACTCTTACTCAAATATACTTACTCTTCAGAGGGTTTTACAGGAGGAACAAATTTATTCATAACATTACGTCTTGTAGACCCCAATGACTTCTTTGGTGCACCATAATCATATCCACTTGGATTTCTTGATCCCCATTTTTTCTGGTTCTGTACAATCTAAAATAGAATAATGTAATATAAAATAAAAGAAGAAGAATTAAGGTTAAATAGTTTATTGTTTTTAAAGTGTCCTTTAGTTTATAGACAATCAAAAATGAATTTGTTCATGAATTCATTACATTCATGATGTAAATATTTCACAGCCATCACCAGAACCCAATTTTTGGGGGTACTATTCAATAGATACAGTAGTTTACCATGGAGTCCCGTCCAATATATTCCATATAACAAACCATTTTGGGGGGAAAGGGCACTTATCCCCCTTCCTCCCACGGGCATTCCCTGACTACTATTATGTAATGTTATTTGATAAAGGTTTTCAAGCACATCCAGAAGATATTTTTGAATTTTTTTTTTGTTTGATTGCCTATTAACCATTAACCAGAAGATACTTAACAATAATATATGTTCAAGTCAATCAATATTGATTACATTTAACTACAAAAACATAAGATTAAACAGTATAAATTCAAATTTTTAATTTAATTTTTGGAATAATTTTTCTTACCAATTCCTCTCTAGCTGTAGAAAATCCATTTGATTGTTTCTGATATTTTGTTTCATTCGAAGAATGAGATGAAGTGTTAATGATGTTTTGAACTTGAGCATCATGGTGACGAATAGTATTATAGGTAATGTGGTTTGATGGAGAAGGTTTCCAAGAGCCTCCAGTAGATGTTTTCAAAATCCGCGAACCTGTTTTCCCACTTAATTCTAGAGGATTTCTAACAGAATGTCGAACCTCTGGAAGGTTTTGAAAAGTTTCTGGAATGTTTCTAGTTAGTGGAGGATTTTGAAAGATTTCTGAAGGGTTTCTAACAGAATTGAAACCATTTTGAAGACAATTCCTGGTTGTGCCATTTGAGAACAAATTTACTCTCATATCTTCCTCATTCTTCATACTAAGTTTCTTGGGAAAAACTTGTTCTTTTTCACACTCCATGTCAATATCTAAAAAAAAAAGCAAATCTAATAATAATAATAATAATGTAATAATCACGCAAATATTTAATAAAGAACTATTCTAAAAATGCTTTGGCAGATTTTAACAGAATTTCATTCATAGCTGAAGATTTTTTTTTAAATATACAATGAAAAATGTATAAATTCATTTTTTTTCTATGTTTGCAGGCAAAACTTTCACCTTATGGAAAATATCTTTTAATATAAGAATTAACTTTCAGTCTTTTATAAAAACAATGTACAACAATAATTACATTCATTTTAACTTACCTTTGCGCTTTCTCATAACTGTTGGTTTATTTTCAATGACTTTACTGGATCCCACAGAGGTAGATGGAATTTTAACAGAAATACCTTTATCTTCAGATTTGTCAAATGAACATGCTTGCACTAAAAATTCAATATCTTCTTCCTCCACTTCATGAGAATTACAATGAACAGTGAATTCATTGTTTGATTCAATGCCTAATGAGCTTTTCCACATATTACATTCTCATGAAACAAAAATAATAATAATAATAATAATAATAATGATAATTTATTGAGTCATATATACAATTACAATTGTGTATGACAAGTCAAAGTGATGTTTTGGGTGGAGAGAGTGAAGTTACATTACGTCCAGAAGCAAAATTAAGTCAATTCTTCACAATGTGATACGATATGCTTTCATTCTTTCTTGGCTACCTTAAGATACATAGATAGATAAGATAACATGCTCTTTTAGAAATAACAGTATAAGTTTAACAATAAAAAATCTTCAAATGAAATTCTTTTGAACAGTAACAAATATTTTTAAATAAATAATAATAATAATATTTTATTGTAATAATTCAGGTTGTTTACTTGATAAATTACATAATTAATAAAGCATGTAATTGCTCATAATAAACATTAAAGTAATTTACATTTTAAATAACACAAAGCCTAATTATCATATTAAAAATATCATTAACAATGCATTACATTAATAAACTAGCAGATTATGATAGTGGCAAATAGCTTACAGTTAGAGTGAGTAATTCCATTATTTAACAGTAGTAGTTTAATTAACTTACAATTCCCTGAATACATTAATGTTAATAATAATTACATTAATTCCAATATCCTGAGATATAATTACATTATTTACTACATTACTATAAAGCACATTGCCTTATTGGATTAAATGATTCATGCAAAGACTGGCTCTTGTAGCGGTACATGGTTTTTAATTACAGAAAGTTAAAGCAATTCAAAAACTTATATGGACACACTAATAAGGTGACATTTAAGCAATGTTTTGACATATTTATCATCAGCAGATCTTGTGTTAACTGGGAGATTATTAAAAAGCTATGTAACACTGCAGAAAGGATTTTTGTTAGTTGAAGACTTGCTAGTGTATATCCTTTGATAGTCCGTATGTTCTCTAGTATGATAGTTATATACCTCTTTATTACTCACTCTAATTGTAAGTATAGCATATTCAACACCAAATTGTGAAGAAAAAAAAATCATGTCTTTTCAAAGTCATTCTCTTGTAACTTCACCCAACATTTCAAGAATTACAAAAATCCCAATGAGTATACTCACCAGGTTTGCTGAACGAAAGAAGAGATTGTATTGCCTCTGCATAGTTATTGACATCATTTTGGTCATCAACAATATCTAAATATGATTTTAGGTTTCTTTCATACAAAAGACATGTTGTCATATTATTTGACCTGAATGAATAAAACAAATATTAGACATCCTCAAAAATAAAACTTCGGACATTTACTAAATAATATTTAGGTTGTAAACCACAAATTATTTACTTACAAAGGAACTGAAGCCTTGAACATTAGTGCCATACACTTTCGCCGAATACTGGCTAGCTGGTACGAGTCAGCATCCTGTTCATTAAATAACAGTTTCTGGTAATAAAACAGAAAATTTTCTTCATGGGAACTGTCCATGTTTGCAAAAAGACACAGCAGTTTCCACCACAAAGAATGTCACACACATTAAACTGCCAGACAAACCCAAAACACGCTACGATGCGTAGTTTCAGCATCTCATCTTCACCGAGTTTACCGCCTCGTTGTATAAAAAATCATCGATCATTCAGTCTCACAAACACATACGTGCTATACGTTTGTTAATAGTCTGTGAATTTGAAGCAAATTTGTCCAAACTAATTTATCTTTGAATTATATTGTACACTTAAACACATAAATGCGCTGTTATTACCTGATCCGTACCCAAAAGTTGAAAACTACCCATAATTTTCTTTATGGCACACACCATCATTAAAAACCGCATTGGTAACACTGAGGTATTCACTGACAACTGCGAGAGTGAAGGAGAGACGCGGGACGGGTTTTAGCCCGGGGTGGGAAGGTGTGGTGTGAGCGTAGCAGGGACGTAGTGTGGTGTAGTTTAGTTTAACAATAGGCATCTGTTAGGTAGTTTTAGTAAGTATCGGTCAAATATTAAAATTTGTGTTTGCTTGAGCTTAGACGTGCGCTATAATACTTGAAAGATACTTTGCGATGTCCCTTTTGCTTGCAAATATTTAACCTGCCAAAGTAGTTTATTTCGCATTTTATTTCAGGGCATTTAAAAATTTGCATCTCATAGAATGGCAAAATTTGTACCTGGTACTGCATCGCAACTTACGTCTGAAGTCGAACTTACTATTTCTTGCAGGTAAAAATAACAAAGCTGTGTACATGGCTGTAAACCATACTATATTACGCAAATAATGTTTTGTGCTTTTCCTGCGATTTTATTGCAAAATTTCGTTTTTGTCGTTTATATTTGTGCATACACACAAAATAAAACAAAAAAATACATGTTAAAGGAAGTACTTCATAATTTGGGAACGGGAAAAGCCGACTTAGTGAGTTGTTTGTATAAGTTTTCCTTATTGTGCTGTCAACAATGACAGCATGAGAAACGATCGTTTATAAACAAATGAGTTCACTCGGTACACCCAAAATGGCGACCTATTCAATTGTTGCACATGTTCAGCCCCCTTAATATATCCTGTCAGACAATTTTGTTTCATTCATCTAATTGTTTGCATGTAAAACACTCCAAAGAAAACGAAAAGCACTTGCTATACCAAGAACAATAAATTATGTTTGTAAAGTTCATTGTTGTTTTCATTATTTTTAGGTTTTGCATGGTTTGTACTCAGTCCCAATCCTACTTCCTCTGTAGTTGCATCATTTATCTACATTTATTTCTGATGGCTCTTTTTCCATCCTGCAATGATAATTTTATTTATTCATATTCAAACTTACACATTACTGATTTTCAATTGTCTGAGAATTTTAAAGTAAACACTGGTTAAATGCTAGTCTTAAGACAGTTTAACTATAATATAACTAATATTAACTACTTTTGCACTGTTATATTTTAGTCAGGTACTAGAAGGTGCAAAAGTGCACCACTTTTACATAAACCCCTACTGTACAGATTGTTTTATAAGATTACTGAAAATTTGTTTCTGAATACTAACTACTACATTGCACATTAGGAATTATAATAAATTTAAAATAAAAACCTAAGTGTCATTTGTTGTGTTTGGGGAATGGCTTTTAGAATTGTTGGGAACTTGATTCTTTTATCATTGTATTTTGGAACGTTAACACAACCAGGCATAACACTTGAGGTAGCATGTAATTGCTGATATTTCAACATTCATTTTAATGATGAATTGTACAAATTTTTAGGGAAATTTACAGGGGTTTTGCAACACAGTCTGAAGAAAGCTTATAAATGTTTTCTTTTCCAGTTTTCTTGATTTGAACATTTCAGAATGTGGAAGTCATAGATAAATAAGACACCTTTAAATAAAGTGTATCCGTGGTAGGGAGAAAATACTTTTTGAGCTAGGGGACAACCCCCATCAATTTGTACTGGCAAGCACTGGCAAATGTTTTGAACTATTGGAGAAATGGCATGAGAATTTTAAAAAGTTGACAATCTGGAAGTAAAAATGATATAAAGAAGAGTTGTGTGTCACTTTTTTTTTTTTTTTTTTTTTTCAAAGAGGAAGTGTTAAACAGTTCTACTAGAAACTTAGTTAATAAAAAACAAAGTATGGTTTTTAAAATTGAGTCCTGATCATTTATTTTATATAGGCCTACTTGAATATTATTTTTTAATAGTACATTATTAATGAGTAAGACTGTTGGAAAAATTCAGATAAAAAAAGATACAGTGGATATTTTTGGGTTTTATTGAGGGATATTACTTTTTAAATTTAGTCCACGTAAAATTGTGATTTTCGTCATTTGATAAGTCAAATTCACACACGCTCAGTAAGTATACGTTTGATGCTTATCTACCATCGAAAAATTAACACCCCCCATTTTAAGATTTAAACTAATCAATAATATAAATTCTTATTAATTTAATGTGTTTGGGTAATAAAATAATAAATGTGTAGAAAAGTTGCAGAACACATTTCCATTTTACTGTAAATATATTTTGTACGGATGGGAACTTGCAAGCATTGTGCAGTTACATGCAGATCTTATTCTATACCCAATTCACCACTAAATTGCATTAAGAGTTAAAAATAATTTTTCAAGTATAAAATTGAAAGACTGGTACGGGAAATTATACATATAAATATTGAAATGTGTAAAGATAATACAAGTTTTCCTTAAATTTGTGAAAATGTGTACTAAACCTGGATAAAGGGTAAAGAGAGAAACATATTAATAAAATCACTTCAAAAAACCTGATTTGTATATGTGTGTCAAACATTTCAACATACCTAAGGAGCCATCTATTATGTCATAAAATCTGCATGAGGAGAAAGGGAACAAGTCAAAAATTCAATTCCCCCCCCCCCCATTTTGGAAAGTCATTTTTTAAGGCAAGGCAAATTGCACTGTGAAGAAAGGATTCATGTCATAACTGTTTAGGATATCACAGTGAATTCACACACACACACACACACAAAAATGGACAGGTAGTAATTATAATATGTGCGAGTATTATTTAATGTTTCCTTCCTTCTGAAAAGTTGCAAAAAATGACTTGTTCTCTCTCTCATCAGCTCAATTCAATTATTTATAAATCCTAGCCCTGTACATAACCTTATTCATGTAAGCACAGAAGTAAAACACTATCTGGTAGTACTTGTCACTCTAAATGCTACCAAGACACCATTTTATTTTTTTTATTAATCTAATACAAAAGAGTATAAGTCTCAATTGTTATTTCACTTGTTTACGCAAAAGGCAGAGTTGTTTTCACTGATTTGGAATAATTTTGTACTTCTTAAATGAACAGATATAACAACCGTCACATAAAAGAAATAATACATTCTTAATCAAAATTATATTTATCAATAAAATGTTCTAGGAATCTTCTTGATTGTGATGTATTTTCCAAATCAGATCCCATGTGTGTGACATATATGAAAACTCTTGATGTAGGAGATTGGCATGAAATTAGTCGCACTGAGACAATCAGTAACAATTTAAATCCTGATTTTGTGAAAAAGGTAATTGCAATATGTATTACTGATAAATGCTTAGGTTCTACGTATAGTCTTGTATTTTGTTAACGAGTATATTGGCCCATCATTTACAGGTTAATTTAGAATATCGTTTTGAGGAACAACAGTGGCTCAGGTTTGCTGTGTACGATGTTGATACACCAAGCCCAAATTTAGATGAACAGGATTTCCTAGGGTATTGTGAATGCACTTTGGGGCAGGTAATAGCTGATCAATAAACTTTAAATGTAATAAGTAATGTTATTTTAAGTACATTATATGCCCTCTAAAACAAATATATTTAACTTGCAGGTAGTGTCATCAGGAAAGCTTGTTTTACCATTACAAGGAACATCATACAATAGAGGAGAACTTATTGTAAGAGTAGAAGAATTGGCACAGTGCAGAGATGAAGTTACTCTCCAGTTTTGTGGGCGAGAACTTGATCGCAAAGATTGGTTTGGATTGTATGTCAACTGGATTACTTCTAGAGAATATGCATGTGCTTCTTTGGTAGGAATACTTTGCTGAACCATAAACATTTTCAATAACATTCCCGAATTTAAATTTAGAAAAATAATGTCTGGTGTATGATTATTGTCATCAAGGTTTCCTATTAATATACAGTAATATCCCTCTTGGACAATTTTAAGGCTCATGATAAAATTGCTGTTGGTTAGTGGAAAATGTAAATGGTGGCAAAGTATTTTTGCTTTTATAATAAAATACATATTAATATTTCACTTGCATTAATAATGGTAACCTTAAATGTGAAATTGTTTCACCTTACTCATCAAAATACTATAATACTAACAACTGCTCTAAAGGATATTTTTAATACTATGACGAGTTGGACGTTTCATTCCTACACCCATAATAATGTAGTTATAATTGCTGTATTACACCCATGATTGTTTAACACTTACATGAAAGATGAAAAACTGACATTTTTGTCATTAGCAGATCATTATAAAATTGTAGATTTCCTGCCTTATACTGACTTGTATAAGAGTGAAACTGGAAGTAATGTGCACTTTAAGGGTTAATGTAGTCATTGTCACCTTTGGTATGTTGGCATTACATGAAACCTCCATTAAAATGTAGCCAAAACAGCAGATTTTCGGCAGAAAAAAGTCATAGCCGTTCCCTGATAATGAAAAAGTGGATAAATCTAGTTGCTAAATTAAGAAAAAAAAAATCCTTTAATACATGATGGAGCCAAAATCCCTGTTTTGTGGGTCCTTCGTACCAAAAAACCAATTGACCAAAAAACATTTGTCCGGTGTATGCGAACAACTGTAACTAGTGTCTAAATCTTGTGTAGGATTTTTTTGAAATTGAAGAAACAATTGATTGAAAAAAACTAATTGAAGAAAACTAGTATGGGAAAGTCTGTGCTATTCTTTAGCACCACTGGTTTAAATTAGAACTGCTAACATCTAGCCTGGGACTACCTGGACAATACAGATGTACGTGAGATCACAGTCAAGAATTTCGAGCTTTATTAGGAAGCAACCTACTTACAAGATCCACATCCAAGCATTACCTTTGTTCGTGATCTCATAAATAAAAACAAATTGTGGACATTTTATTTTAATTTTAAAAGTGTAAATGTGAGAAAAATTTTACATTGTGAAAAGAGGGAAATTGAAAGGACCAGGTGAACACTGTGTAAATGACAAGAAAATGTAAAAGTGGTGAGTTTAATTTGTCTAGCGATAATCTGCAAGTCTCTTGTATTTTCTTTTTTGTATATTTTAAGATCGGATCCGTTTTTGGAATTCCATAAAGTCAATGAAAGTGGAGAATATATTTTGGCACATCGAACTGAAGTAATTAAATGGACCCTGAATCCAACATGGAAACCATTTATCATCCCTGTAAGATCACTTTGTGGAGGTGATATGGAACGTTCTATAAAAGTAATGTGCTATGACTGGAACCGTAGTGGAAGTCATAGTTTCATTGGTGAATTTTTTGTTACACTTAACGAACTGAGCCTTGGTCCAGGGCAAGACACTGTTTTTCAGTGCATTAATTCTAATAAAAAGGTAACATAAGAAGACATATTAAATTAAAAGTGGTTGCATTTAATGCTTTGTTGTTCCTTAAATATCTAGATCCTGTTTTTTGCAGCGGAAAAAAGCATCATACAAACATTCTGGAGAAATCATTTTACTAAAATATGATTACAAAAAGGTTTATTCTTTTCTTGATTATATTAGAGGTGGAACTCAGCTTCACTGTACTATAGCTATTGATTTTACAGGTAAGTTATTGAATACTTTTAATATTTTTATCAAGGCTTTGCTTACATTCATTTCATTTTGCTGTGAAATTTGATTAAAAGAAAACATTATTTCAAACTATGTTACTTTTTGAAAGTGTTTGTTTTTCTTTTGTAATTGAACATTGATGAATTCATTTAAAGTGGTATTTACTTTTAAAAAAGATTAACAAAACATTGATTCAGTAATTGTATTTAATTCTGTATCTTTTGTTCTTTATTGCACACTTTTACTAATTTACTGTATGTATGACCAATGACCTCTTCGACACATACAAAAGAGTATGAATTAGTTTCTTTCTGCCTAAAGTGAGAATTCTATTCTCTTTAGGATCCAATGGAGATCCTCAGGCCCCTGATTCATTACATTATTTTGGTTCTCCAATACCTAATCAGTATGAACAAGCACTCACTGCAGTAGGAGAAATTATACAAGATTATGACTCAGATAAGATGTTTCCTGTACTTGGATTTGGTGCTCGCTTGCCCCCTGATGGACATGTTTCTCATGAGTTTTTTGTAAACATGAATCCCAACAATCCTTACTGTGTTGGTGTATCTGGTATGTGTACAACATTTATTATGTAAAATAAGATTTATTGGTAAACTTATTTACTTTATAATGAAACATTGACTTATTAAGATACTATTCTAATTGGTTGCAAAACAGAATGGGTAATAATACTTTTTAAGTTTTATGAATTCAGTGTGAAAAATTGAATTATACATTGTATTTTAGGTGTAATAGAAGCTTATAAGAGTTGCATCCGACAAATACAACTTTATGGGCCTACAAATTTCAGTCCTGTAATTAATCATGTGGCAAAATTTGCTAAGACCTACCAAGATGGTTCGCAATATTTTATTCTTTTGATTATTACAGATGGTGTCATTACTGATATGATACGAACTAAACAGGTATACTTTTGAAAAATTGGATTTGTTCCTTTGTGTGTATTATTTTGAATGCACTGGAAGTAAATATTAATTTTGTTTATAGGCTATCATTCAAGCTTCATCTCTTCCAATGTCCATAATTATTGTAGGTGTGGGAAATGCTGACTTTTCTGCTATGGATGAACTAGATGCTGATACTGTTCCTCTTGTGCACAATGGCATTCAAGCTGTTCGAGATATTGTTCAGTTTGTTCCTTTCCGCAACTTTCAAAGCCTAAATAATGTTAGTAAGGCTAAAGCTTACTTAGCCAAGGAAGTTCTTGCTGAAATTCCTGAACAAATAGTGTCGTTCATGAAAAGTCATAACATTGTACCAAAAACCCTGAATGGAATGGGGGATGGACCTAACATGTAGCACAGAATATCTTTTTGGAATTTCTCTATTAACTTCTTTTTTTATTGCATAAGAAAAAGCAAACAGAAAACAGATGAGCTGATTGCTGTTAATCATACATACATAGATCATTCTCCTGCTGTATGGAGAATTTCTGGTGCTCGAAAAATCTTGCTTTTTTCTACATTCAGCAACATAAAAAAGGAAAAAAGCATGATTAAAATTTATACAAATGTTAAGGCTGAATTCCTATTAAAAATGCTCTGATATTCCAGTGTAGGGAATTTTCATGCAATGTATGAATTTTCTAAAACTGTCCATGACTCATGTACTTTACACATATATGACAAAATAAGGTTCACTTATTAATTACATGCAACATAATGTAGTAATGAACCAGTCAACGAGATAATGAGTGATATTTAATGGTATAGGTTAAAAAAAAAACATAAATTAGAAGTTCAGAATCTATTTAAATGAGGTCTGCATGAATTGTTGCAGCATTGATATGGGTGATGAGTAAATTAAGCATGAACTTATTGCAACCGCTTCCATACACAAAAGTCCCATGGTATTTTACTGTATATCATTAAAACCTTCTAAAAGTTTGTGAGTGGATGTATTAACTTACAATAGATGGAATGTTGAAGGTAAATTAATAATTACAAATTTTATTTATTCATGAAAATAAATCAAAGATAACACATTTCAGATAAATATATCAAGGATATTAAGTAAATTTTGATTCCTAGGAACTTTCAAATATAGAAAAGGTAAAATACTACCAAGTACTTCGTTATGAGGCGAAAGTATAAATTTGTTAACTGGTGTTTCTCATATTCAGTATTTTTACATCCGACTTTTTCACATATTCCCCCGTTCCATAATTAGCTCCACCAGCTCTTGCTAACTGATCTTTGAAGTATTGCGTATCCAACTGGAGTTCTACACCAAAGTTCACCACACCCTGTTTTTTACTACCGCTTTGTCAGTGCCCATTTTGGCATGCTTGATTACTCCCACTCCAGGTCCAACTCTCGTGAGGAACAGAACATGTGAGGAACTGTCTCTTGCTCATTTCATCACCAGTCTCAACTCTTATATAGCCGAATGCTCGATCATCATCCCCAGATAGCGAACGATGATGTTGCTTGTGTATGAACGGATGTAGGCAGCTTGAATTGCTTCAGTGTCCATGAATGTGCTCATATTCACGTGACTTTAGGGGAGAAGTAAAATCTGCAAATTTTCTTGAGCTTTATAATCTCTATCCCTCTCTTGATAATTATTTGTATTAATTGGTTTTTTGCTCATCAGTACATTAAACCCTGTTGAAACATAAGAAAAATACCAATGGCATATTTGCAATTGTAATTTATGCAGGCCTAATTTAAATATCCTCCAGAAATGTGTAATATTTGACATTAATTCAGAGGCAGCACATGTAGAAAACATTTGATGTAATTATTAGTGCAGCTCTTTTACATATTTTTGCCCATCTGTAAACTAGTATTGGAAAGCCTCCTTCCGTATGTTTGACAGTGAAGTGCACGTAAAAGTTCACCGCAAAGTTTGACATCACAAGCCTGTATTAAGGGGAAAAATTAGGTCTTGGTTCAATATTGATTTATTTTTTTTAATAAACTGCTTTCATTACTGGTGTGGTAGAATAATCAGATTGAAGAGACAGATAATAATACAGACACAGATTTTAAATACCACTAATTAATGTCTGAAGATCTTCAATTTTTCAATGAAGAATTTTTAAGTAGTTGCACATGCCTGATCCACTCATGGCTTAATAAACAGAGACAAATGAATCATTGAATATAAAGTGTTTTTATTGGTTTTGAATAATTTACTAGATATTTTTCTTGAAAATGTTAAATAGAATATGATATAATATGTTTCTGAAAATCTCAGCAGGGTATTGGGAAAGAAATAATTCTCTTCTCATGTTACTCCACCTCCAAAGTAAAGTATTTTTTTAAAATACAATTAACAAAACTTTCTCAAGTTCTTTGCATTCTCCACGTGTTGGAATTTAGCTGGCCAGTTATCTTCAGCCAATCTTGTAAAATAGAACCTGTTTATTTTAATGGACGAGCATTCAATCCTGCACAGAGAGATTTTAGAGGATGCTTTGCTTTATAGAGATAGCTTATCTGTAATTTAAATAATTATAAGTAATTTATAATCAAAACTGAAGATATTTTAATTTTAATCAACCATAAAAAAGTGGTACTTAATTTATTTTTATAAAACATATTTTTAATATCTGTGCACTGAGTTTCTTCCCCTTTGTGCTACACAAGTATAAAACTAAAGGTTGAAGAAGAGTTCTGATAAGACTGAAATTTCAGAAACTAAGTCAATGTAGTTGCTTTGAATTGTTTGCTGAAAAATATGAATAGTAGTATTTGGTTATGCATAAGAAAATCTATAATTATGTTAATAATATATTAATGTTACATATTATTGTGAACGAGTTCATGAAGACAGGAAAGTCCAAAGAGCTGCACCAAACATGTCAGTAAAACTTTAAAAATCACGTGTTTTATTTAAGTAGTATACATCTTTCGAGATTTGATTTGAAGTTGCCATTATAAGTATATGCCAATTTGTGTTGTTGTTTTTTTGATAGTACAATTTATAGTTTTAAATATTAATAAGAGTTATTATTTGAGAAGAGATTTGAATTAACTCAACGTTAACTATTTTATACATCACAAATAAAGCAAATAAAGCTTGACATCTTCTTGACAATGTTTAGTGTGTTATATCTTACGTGAACTGAAAATGTCATGTCTTATTGTTACAATGGAAATACAGAAAAAGAATACTTGTTAACTAATGACAATTGATGTAAATCTTAAATAGGAAATTTATTTCATTCAATGTAGGTTATGCATTTAATGAAGGGTAAAAGTGCCAAACTTGAGGAATTGAATTCATTGCAGTATTGAAAGTAGTCAATTAATGTTCCTAAAAAGGAAAAGGAAGGAGAAAGAAAACAGATGGGATTGTAAATTTGAATATATTCTTGAGTAACACAAGTCTTTCACATGTGTGCTGCACAAATTTTTGGAACAAAATTACATTAACATTCACTGGTAAGGAATTCAATCCTTGCATTGCATGCAATTGTTATTTTGTTTCATAACCTTGTTATGTTCAATGGTGCTAGTATGGAGCTACTGAAGCCATGAATTAATTTAAAAAGCTTTCCATTTTATACATTGTTCTTGGAATGCATTGGAAACATTCCTCACAAAATATACTTGTCCTATACTATTTAAACTGTACTAAAAGAAAATTCCAATTTTGTCCTCTGACATTGTGTTCATTTTTCTAAAACTTATAGGTAGTCAATACAAACATACTATATTTTATATACAATTCTGCTTTCTGCTGTAGGTGTTCAGAATATTAATGTAAAAATTTATGATAAATTTTCTACATTCTCTGAAAATATGTTTCTTTTAATTTAAAATTATAAGATTGCTTTTCACTATTAATACAATGACAGTTTCTTGTTGCATGTTTCTTACATATTATGCACATTCACCAAAGGTTTAACTGAGTGTCCACTTTCACGAGTGTTAAAAAAAAAGTACAAAAGAAAAGTTCTGCAATTGTATTCAAGATATCTGCATTAGAGAGGTAATTATCTGGATGCCATATGGTAAGCAACTTGTTAAAATGTGATACATTTGCTTTTCACCAATTTTCTGTTTTATTAGTAAGAATTTGAAGAACAACGTGACTGCAATGTGAGGAACATTTATAATAATTTGTGGGCCTTAAATAGCACTTATTTGAACTGATTTCTTTTTTGTTAATTTAATTTGTTTTCTATGAAGCAGTCCAACTATACATAAGCTAATGTTAAACTGAGATTTTGTTTGTTTGTTTTTGTGAATTTAGAACTGCAAACTTGTTGGCTCATCCAGATAATTAATACTCTATTGTTTATTGGTCATATACATTTTTCATTTCTAAAATTTTATGTGTTGTTATTGTATATTAGTAACAGTCTATATTTGTTGATGAAATAAACTCAGGTACCTATTATACAAAAATAAATTTTGAATTTAATGGCACTACCTTCTAATCCCATCCATTGTGAGTATTATTGAAAAAACAATACAAGACTAAATAAAATTAAATATATTTGAGCTGTTTGAATGTTCAGAAAATTTGTACTTATCCACATATTAATAGAGGTAAAAAATCACAAGAAATGACTGAAAAATATTAAAAGAATGAAATAACAAAGACAGGCTGCTCCACTAGGGCAGAGATATTTAGAGAATCAGGGAAAAATGGATGCAAGGTGACCTAGAAGATTTCTTTCCAGGCTTACTGAACCAGGAACAGATCTCAGGCCTTTCACTCTGCAGCAGGTGCATGATGGTTACGATGTACTACATTCTTTCAATCCTTACCTATCAAGGAGATGCAATTTACAGCAATAATGTGATATACTAACTGCAAATAATGTTTTTATCAATATATATCTTCATCATACAAGTTTGGAATAGTGTTGCAAATGTACAAGTATATGGTAGATTTTTTTATATTCTAATTAATAAAAGTGCATTTTTTTGGGAGCTGAAAGAGTAAAATGTAATGTATTTTAATCACTGGAGTAAGTTACACAAAACCAGACATGTATCTAGGAACTTTGGGTCATTTGAGAATTGTGAAACAAACATTGGTAAACGAATGAACAATTTAATTGAGGTGAAAATAAGTCAATGTTACTGTTAAAGAAATGTTATCATCACAGTTTAGTTATATTACCTACATGACAATAGTACTCTTTTCGCGACGCTTCTTTACTTTCGACGTTTGATCAAAGTGAAGCTTTTACTATATTTTGTTCAATGTAAAATGCTTATCACTGCGATAACATTTCGAACGAAAATGCACTTAATATTGCGCCGAAATTGGGTTGGTAGCCTGGCGAAACGCCGGCATAACAAACTTCCTTGAGTTGCTAACTTTAGAAACCAAACGTTAGTTTTTGGCTGAGATTAAAAATCGTTTTCTCTGAGAACCCAAATACGCGACGTACATTCCGATAAATATTGTGTAAGTGCGTAGTTTTGTGCATCCAGGCGAAATTCTATGCAGCATTTATGCTCATTGTGAAATAGTGCATCGATTAATTATATGTATAACATGATTAAGTAATTTTTTAGTATTAATAGGCTAGGTATATCAGAACTTGGTCGAAAATCGCGAAACATCTTCAACATTTTGTTTTACAGTAGCGTAAATCAAACACTATTCTACCTTATGATGGCACAATTAGAATCCACCACAGCATCAGAATTTGTCACAGAAGTCGAAATCACCCTTTCGTGCAGGTAGGCTAAGAGAACACGATTGAGCGTTGTAGCATTGTCATCCCCAAAAAGGCAATAATGTGCTATGTTGAAATCCGTCGAATAGCATATTCGTATTATTAATTTTGGGTTCGCATGCTTTACTGAGAAACACTTTAACAGTAAATTGGCGAGTTAACATTACATGTAGCCAGAATTCACTAACAAACGTAGATGCTGCGCCTCATTTTTGTCTACAAGAACTCGTGTGTATTTGCGTTGCTTTCGCTCCTGCTATTTATAGATGTAGAACGATATCTCAATGACGTACTACAAAGGATGCCTTATATAAAGCACGCGCCACAGAAACTCATAGAAATTGCCTCTGATGGATCTGACCGGAAGCATAGGTAGTCGACAGTAAAAATGGAACAAAAATGTAAGCCCGATGTTCAGGTTTCACATTTGACTTCCTCCCAGAACTGTTTGTACTTGGGTCACTCCATGTCAAATCGGCCAAATTTTCTCAACCATCTTCCGATTGGACTGAAACTTTGTAAATCGTTTTAGAATGATGAAATAACACCGAAAATGTATTTATGGCTTTAAATTTCTTTTCTATTAACTACATTTCGAAAATTATGAAATTTCATGTTTTGCAAGAGTTTCAGAGGGTATTATCAAAAAAAAATACTAAAACATCTTCAAATTTGATTTTACTTTGCAACTTGCTTTATATTTCTTATGTATACATTCCTTTCTGAAGATTTAAAACGACGAACCTATTTATAAGGGCATTAATAAGACTATATTAAAGCTAAAGAAAAAAATTTCGATATTTTTTTTTCAAAATTCATTTTCTCAAATACTCCATCTCAGATTTTTTTGTCGTCAAATTGCAGCGGAGACATTACAGTTTATAGTGATTAAAAAATCTTGATGGTGAATTGGAATTTGCCAAAGTTTTTAGCAGTTAAAGTAACATTTTCGATTTTGCTTTTTATGGACTTCGGAGAACGGTACGCTTGTCATTAGTAAATCTTTCTTTTATGATTTAGAGATTGGTTCTCATACATTTTAAATGTATCTGAAGCATGTTTTCGAAGGCAGAAAATTTTATTTATACCGGGTGTCCCTCCAATTGTGGTCCATTCTCGTGTCTTCTAAACGGTTCACGATATCGAAATGCAGTTTTCGCTCAACATGGGGCAAATAATGTGCTATGGAGATATTGTTCGTAAAATTTAAGTTTTGTGTGGTTGTAGTGGCGGATTTTTCGGAGAATTGCGCATTCACTATTCAAGACAGTGTACAATGAGTACATTAGAAAAATGCGCAAGCTACTAAACATCTATTTGCTATTATCGGCCAAGCGAAGAAGAAGGCATTATTCCAATCATTTTTGTCATATTATCAGACGATTTTAATCATAACACGGCAGCTGTGTGTTATTTCCAAAAACAGCTAAAACATTTCTTGAAAACTTAAATTTCAAGCATGATGAAAATTATATACTTTTCAAATGGAGCAGGAGCGCAATATAAAAATAAGTATAATATTCTTAATCTCTGTCTTCATGATAAATGTTTTACAGTACCAGCCGAGTGGCACTTCTTTGCCACGAAGCATGGTAAGGGACCTAGTGATGTTACAAAACCTAGAGATGGTTTAGGAGAAACAATAAAGCGATTAGCGTTTCGAGCTAGTTTGCAAAAGTCTTCGGATAGTCAAATTCAGAGATCAAAACAATTAATTACACGAATGGGCGTCAGAAAATGTAAGTGATATTACTTACTTTGGTGAAAAAGAAGGTATGGGTGTAAACGCCGAAGTATTAAACAAAAGGTTTCGCAACGCTCTACCTACAAGAGGAATAAGAAACTTCCATACTTCCTTGCCACAGACAGACAGTACAGTTGGTTTTAAACTTCAATCTTTGGATGAAAACGAACTATTATAAATGTATCTAAAGAATACAACCAAAACGTTTGTCCTGCATCAACTGAAGGTCTCAAAACATGGTAAGACGACAATTTAATAATAGTTTTCTGATTAATATTAATGAGAAGAGAGATTGGGAACTTGTTTAAAAATCTATTACAGACTAGGAAAAAGAAAAATAACATTACAAAGCAATCCAACGTCAGACTTGTTAAGACGGACACTATTGCTACTAATGCACTAAATGTGTTTTTAATTTCGGGTTGATAATTAATATTTAACATACCGCCGCGTCATAAATAGAAGTTTCTGCCTTCAAAAAATTTGCTTCAGATAGATGTAAAATGTGTGAGAAACAATGACAAAATAATAAAAGAAAGATTTACAAACGACTAGCGTATCGTTCCCCGAAACCCATAAAAAGCAAAAATGAAAATGTTACTTCAACTGTTAATAACTTTGGCAAATACCAATTTACCATCGAGATTCTTTAACCATTATAAACTGCAATGTCTCCGCTGCAATTTGACGACAAAAAACAAAATTTTAAGATGGAGTATTTGAGAAAATGAATTTTGAAAAAAAATCAACATTTTGTTCTTTAGCTTTAATATGGCCTTATTAATGCCCTAATAAATAGGTTTATCATTTTAAATCTTCAGAATGGAATGTATATTTAAGAAATACAAAGCAAGTTGCAAAGCAAAATCACATTTAAAGATGTTTTAGTACTTTGTTTGATAATACCCTCCGAAACTTTCAAAACATGAAATTTCATAATTTTCAAAATGAAATTAATAGAAATGAAATTTAATGCCATAAACACATTTTTCAGTGTTGTTTCATTGTTCTAAAACGATTTACAAAGTTTCAGTCCAATCGGAAGATGGTCGGGAAAATTTGGCTGATTTGACATGGAATGACCCACCTCCTATTTTGCAAGATTTGAGCCCACCATCAATCAATCAATTTTAGTTTGATTTTATTGTAGAACTATTTTTAAGACTCATAATTAAAAGTACTTCCATTAAAGGTTTAATAATGCATATTTCACCACAAACTATTCGTAGAACTGAAATACTAATAATATTGTTTCAACAGATGCGGAATTTCATTGCTCCATACTTGTGCTTCCAAGTCATTATTTTCATTTTTAATTGCATGCATTTTATCATTGAAAAAAAAGGAATGGTTAGTTGAACTTGGACTATTTGGTGAGAAATTTTAATAAAAATTTAGTTTAAGGTGAAATGATGCAATTTTTTTTACAAAAATGTTTACAGTATTCCAATAAAGTGATTTTTTTTCAAAAGGCTGTATTCTGTAAATGTGTACTACACCTGTTTGTACAAAAGATACAGGTAATGAAACTACACTGGTAATTGAAAATGCACTCAGCCATGTTATCAAAATTGAGGTTGGGAAAAGTTTTCCCCCCTCCCCTACACCTAGAAATGCTTGAATACATTTAATGAAAGTTGCATTGAATACTCAAATATATGAGCAATATTCTATTTTTATTTTAAATATATAATTTTACTTGTATTAAAATATATTTTAACATTCAAAATTATTAATTGTGTCATGAAAACGATTTAATACACAAAAATTTTGTGGCTTTAAAACTACACAATTGTACTTGTAAAAGTTGATCAATTAATAATTTTTCACTTATTAATTACTATAATAGTTTCTTATTTAATGGAAAATGAATTGACTAAATGAATAAGGGAAATAAACAAACATGTAATTCATCAGTGTAAAACTGTATTTCTAACTATAGAATTTATTAACACAAACAAGCATAAGGGAAAATTTTAAAATTGAATTTAACTACCTAATGAGAACTCGCTACAATGGAATATTTACAAGTTTTAACTAAGTAACATTTTGATTGAAAATAAAAAATATTGAATTGGGAAGATTAAACTATTGGCTATCTGTTTAATACTATTGATCAAAGGCGGTTGGTGCCCCAACAAACTGAGGGTTGCAGCTGCATGGAATGACAGGAATATAACTTCCAAAATTCAGAACACTAATATATACCACAATAAAACGTAAGCAATTCACGTAAATAAATTAAAACTAAGCTAAGGAATATATTTACGTGTTATTTTGTTTATTTAATTAATGGTCATATGTAAACTCTGATGAACCTGGAACTAATTTTTAAAAACGACTAATGTTATACTAGTTGGCCAGATGATGTTCGCCACTTGACCAGTTTTTTATACCATTAACCATTCATTTTTACTTTCCCGTATACATACGTATATACGGAGTAATATACGTAGTATAGGGTAAGTTATGTAATGCTGCGCGAAAAAACGGCGGATTTTCGGCAGAAAAATATTCATTGCCGGGCCCTGACAACGAAAAAGTGGATAAATCCAGTTGCTAAATTAAGAAAAAAATCCTCTAACACGTGGTGTAGCCAGAATCCCTGTTTTGTGGACACCGAAAAAAACTATCGGTGCTACAGAATGGCACAGACTTTCCCGTATTAGTTTTCTATTTTCTTGGGTCTTCGCTAGCTATTTGGAATTGCCACATACTCGTTCTTGCCAGCTGCCATCTTATCACCGCCAAAAGCACATTTTTTTTGTCATTTTCTTAATTTTTCGGTTTCCTATTGGTAGAATTTTAGAAGATTAAAGAACACAAAAACCTAGTCCTAAATGGCAATTTTCATTTAAAAATTATGTGCCGTTTTAAAGAAAATTGCGTTTTAGTGCTACTAAAAATGCGAAAATTGAAGCTTATTTTCACAGAAAATTTCAAAGTTTTCAAAATAATTTATTTGAAGTTATTTGAAGCACTGTCACTAAAAAATATAATAATCCTTACAAATTGCTCGTAATGTGCATATTAAAGATGTGAGTGATCTTTAAAAAAATCACATTTGTATATTTTTTAAAAAAACAAAACAATAACTCAAAATAAACTTTACGTCATATTTAAGAGTGTAATTAGCACTATTCGTTACAAAAGTTTCAAGAAAAAATGTGCAGCCATATATGAGAAAATGGTGTTTGAGCGTTTCTGAAAATGCGAAATTTTGAGCTAGTTTTCACAGAAAACGGTTGTGTTTTCGAGAAACTTTTCTTGACATTATTTAAAGCACATGTACTCGTAAATATAATAATGTGAATAAATCGCCGCTAATGTAAATATTAACAACGTGAGAGACAAGTCAAAAACATTACATTTTTCCAATTTTTGAAAAACAAAAGAATAGAGCAACATGGCATTTTTGTCATCTCATAAAATACATTAGGCACTATACTTACCAAAAGTTTAAAGAAAAAATTTGGAGCCGTTTTTAAGAAAATCTTGTTTTTGTAATTTTTTAAAATTGCACATATTGCACGCAATATTGCGTGAAAACTACCAACATTTTCAAAAAATGTACAGGACCTTAATGAAAGAACTCACTTTGGACAACAAATTTTATTTGAAAGAAAAATCTCTATCTTCAATTTTGTAGTTCCAGAAAGACGCCAAAAAAATTTTAAACTTTTGCAATTTTCGAAAATTCATAGTTATCCGTGAAAATCGGACAATAATTCCCAAATCTGCAATCGAGCTTCTTCTATGGCCCAATACTCGTAAGCAATGCGTGTTGTTTGCTAATCTCATTCATATTGACGGTTTCTAGCTGCATTGATTATCGATGATATCAAGGAAAATTTCATAATTTTGTTCACATAATTTCTGTGTGTATAGAACAGTCCTTTTTGCAATTCCATAAATTCAGTCGCCTTCCCTTTCCCACATGGGAAACAATAGGTTTTGAAATTGTATCTATTATGTGATCTAACAACTATTCATATACCTGGCTGAGACTGCTCAGTGTCCTTTCAAGTTGATGCAGAAATCAATTTTGGATTAAAATACTTTGCATTGCAAGGTTTAGATAAAAACACATCCTCCCATAAGGACAATTTTTGAATTGACACGACTCCTTTCTTCTTCACCACAATCACTTTTACCTTCGCCCAAACTCCCCTCGCTCACAAAACACACTCCCGATATGCACACTTAAACGTTATTAATTGATAATGTTGTTTATTGCGAACCTCCCGTTTTCAAAGGGTCAAAAGGGATACGAGTGATATAGCAGCGACGTAGAAGCGCTATTAGTAGCGACATAGGGGATATGGCCGATTTGAGATTTGAAAATCTGTTGTAAATAATAATCTCCATATTGTCCTTTCACAAAAATAATATATTTCGATAATTATGAAACGCGTTTAGTAACATATTTACGGCTTTCCTTCAGAATTAATATTATTACTAATACTAATTATTAGCTGCTACCCGGAGCGTTGCTGTCACACAAGAAATAATTGTGGAAAGACTTATCTCCTTTTCCTTCCCCTCACCCTTCCCCCCTCTCATTTTCCACCCCTCTCCCTATCCCCACCGTCTCTCTTTTTTCCCTCCGTCTTTTCTTCCGTCTGTGTCAATGAGAAAGAAAATAACTTTGGTGGAATTTTTTATACTTTGTCCCAAATTATTGCTTTTTTACATGAATCGGGCATTTATCTTTTTACTTTCCCGTATACTACGTATATACGGAGTAATTATACGTAGTATGGGGAAAGTTATGTTGCTGCAGAAAATAGATTTCTATATTTCAACGGAAATACATGTTTTGGGATCCCCTGATACCGAAAAAGAAGGACGTTTTGAAAAGAACCACTGTCTGTACGTCTGTGAATACCACTAGCGCCTAAACTATGCGTTCGATGTTTTCCAAATTGAAGAAGCCCCTGTCCATCTGGATTGTGTCGAAGCTCTGAGATTTTCAAAAACATTCTTTAAAATTTGGGGGTACTTTACATGAAGTCCCCCCGACATCTTTAAAATTTTCTAAAAATTGGCTTCACATTTTTTCTTTAAATTTCTTGTAGGAACTGAGTAAAACACAATTATAAAGATGGTATAGGTCCGATTTTCAAGGTTGATTCTGAATTTTCGAAAATTGCAAAATTTTGAATTTCTTCGGCGTCTTCCTACAACTACAAAATTGAAGATATAGATTTTTCTTTCAAATAAAATTTGTTCTACATAGTGAGTTCTTTCATTAAGGTCATGCACATTTTTTTGAAAATTTAAGTAGTTTTCGCGCAACATTGTGTGCAATATGAGAAATTTTAAAACTAGTGGTGCTGAAACAGCACGTATGGGTGCGAAAATAAAACATTTTCAAGCAATAATTTTTTTTTTCAAAACTTTAAATGAAAATGCGTGAGAAAGTAAAAATATATTTCTGGCTTTGAATTCATTGTATAAGGCGTGCAGTGTATTCACGAACAAATAGTAGTAGTGTATAATAGTTATTAAACACTAAAGTATTGTAATATTTTACAAGTATATAAAAGTATTAGTTTATATTACCGCGAAGAAAACACAGCCGTCATTGTCGCGTACTGTTTATCAGTGTGTTACAACAATGGCTTACAACAACCAACAATTACCGCTCATCAATTCGTTTTCACACTTAACACAATTCAAGGACGCAATTTAAATTGAAATAACAGAAATATAATAAATATTAATACTAATAAAATGAAATAAGAAACAATATACAAATTCTAATTTACGTAGTATCCAACTGCGTAATTTGTGGGCGGGCGACTGAAAGTTAGCCATCTTTATTTTAGTTGGAGTCAGGTTAATGGGGATTGGTCGGTAGGAGCAAAATTAATTTAAACCACGGTAAACATTTAGTGTAGCTAAATGTAATAGTGTCTTCTCTCTCGGTTATATATAGCCCTGAGGGTGGAAATATATTTTCCGAAAGGTCGGCAAACAACCATGGTTTAAATAAATTTTGTTCCTATTGACCAAGCCCCATTAACCTGACCCCAATTTATGTTGGTCGTAAGAATTCTTCATAAATCTTTATTTCATATTTATTTTAAATAGGTTTTAAATAATTTCTAAAAGATAATTTGTAAACGTATAACAAAAGCACCAATGTAAGAAACGAACAAAAATATGAAATAATATTCACATTCCCATGAGGCAGAATCCAACTGCCTCAAAACACTTCTAAAATTACGATCACGAAGCGCAGGATTTTCAGAACGAGGGTCTAACTTTGACGTCCAATTACTCCAAAAATACTCATATATTCGAAAAATTCAACTTGACCTTATTTCAAGATCTGTTTTTGATGAACACATTTCATTAAAAAAAGTGTATAATTATAATCGTGGTTGTAGGAAGATGCCGAAAAAATTTTGAATTTTTTCAATTTTCAAAATATTATTTTAACCAACATGAAACTTGCACCATTCTCTTAAACTTCATTTACACTATCGAGCAAATAAGTTTAATCAAAAATGTTGGAGACATGTTTTGAAAATGTTGTCTATCTCATTACAGCTTCATGTAAACTGTACCCCAAAATTAAAATATCGATTTCAAATTCAAAGGATTGCGACATCAGCCAGATCGATTGGGAATATCACTTTTGGAGAAAATCAGTTGAACGGTTTAGCCGCTAGCCTCGTTCACAGACGAACATGTGAACGGACGGTTGGACAGAAGTTTTGCCGTCAATCGATTTTTCGGTATCGAGGACCCACAAAACAGAGATGCTGGCAACACCATGTATTAGAGGATTTTCCCTCTAAATTTAGCAACTGGATTTATCCAATTTGTTGTTACCAGGGCACTGTAATAAGAGTTTTCTGCCGAAAATTCGCCGTTTTTTCGCGCAGAATCATATAACTTTCTCTCTACCGGGATAGCTGTAGCGAGAAAGTGAAAAATTTGTACCTTCACAATTGTAGTTGCAGGAAGAGGCTAATTTATTTTTTAATGTTTGCAAAATCAGGCATTCAACGAATGAGACCTGCAACTTTCTCTTAAGCTTCTTTTATTCTATCTAAAGTCCAGGGCCGTCTTTGGGTTTGAAAGTACCCGAGGCACTCAGAGATTTCGGGGCCCCTAATTCTTAGTTCAACAAATTACGTTCTGGCGATCATAAGTTATTAAAAATTGAATATTACACAGTTAATAAGCATTTTGATTCCTCTTTTAAGGTAAGGAAGGATTTGTAAAAAAACTAGATAAACGGAATTAAATAGTATCTTTAATCTCTGTATTTCCTATAGTAATATTTTACTAATAACTCTAACAATAGTAACATAATAAAATATGATTAAAAAACAACACAAGCAATATTTACATAATAAGATCTAAGTAAAAAACAAACTAAGCATTTGTCAATGCTACTTTAAGTAGTTTCGCACGCACGAAGTCCTCAATTACATCGTCGAAGATCAATTCGTTCAAAATATCGTACTCAATCCTCACTCCTGGAAAACATTGCTTTTGATATTAACCAGCCATTCAGCAATACTGAAATTTGATGGATATAATTATTTGTGCGATATGAATGAAAAACTCAATAGCTAAGATGTTAATAGCGCAGAAAATGCAATATCTTAATATGGCGTAGCTGCTTTTATAATTCGGGAAAGTACGTGCTGTTCTAGCACCACTAGTTCAGTTTTGTTATATATTTTTTTATTATCTGTGGGGGCCCTGAGGCACGAGCCTCGTCTGCCTGTGCCTAAAGATGGCCCTGCTAAGGTCCCAATTTAACCCAAAAATATTGTGCGGTTTTTAAGAAAAAATGGTTTAAAGAAAATGAAAATTGTCAATGTTTGACACAAAATTTCGCAAAAATATGCAAATATATCTTTTTGAAAAATTGGGCATGACCTTATTTGAAGATATGTTTTGATGAACACATTTCACTAAGAAAAAAATGTATCTTCGTAATTGTAGTTGTACGAAGACGCCGAAAAAATTTTGATTTTTTTCAATTTTCGAAAAATTAGAGTTTTCAACCAACATGAGAATTGACCCTTTCTCTTAAACATCCTTCAGACTATCCAACAACAAAATTTAATTAAAATTGTTGGCGGAATTTTTTGAAACTTTTGAAAATGTTCCAGGGGCTTCATGTAAAGTCCCACCCAAAATTAAAATATCTGTTTCAAATTCAAGGGGCCACGACATCAGTCAGATCGACTGAGGAATATCAATTTTGGAGAAAACCCGTGTAACGGTTTAGTCGCTAGCGTCGTTCACAGACACAGACAGACGTTTTGCCATCAATCGATATTTCGATATCAAGGACCCATAAAACATGGATTCTGGCTACACCACGTGTTAGAGGATTTTTTTCTAAATTTAGAAACTGGATTTATCCACTTTATCCGTTTTTACAGGGCCCTGTAATAAGGGTTTTTCTGCCGAAAATTCGCATTTTTTTTCGCGCAGTATATATAACTTTATCTTCTTAATAAGTTCTTTCTTAAGCGCGAGAAAGTAAAAATCAATCTTCAATATTGTAGTAATAGAAAGACTTAAAAATATGCACTTCTACAATTTTGGAAAATTCCTGGATTTCAACGAAAATGAGAACCGCGCCACTCCCTTATACTTTCTTTAAGTTTGATAAAAGAAAAAGCTTGGAGCCATTTTTGAGAAAATTTTGGAAATGATTTTGAGACCTCATGTAAAGTATCCTCAAAAATCAAAATATCCGTTTCAAACTCATGGAGGGAATATCAATTTTGAAAAACAAACGATTTAGCCGCTAGCGTTGACCACGTATGAACGGACGGACGGACCGACCGTCAATAGATTTTTCGGTATTAAGGGCCCACAAATATTTCTTCTGGTTACACTTGTTAGAGGAAATAATTGACTATATACGAACAAGATTTATCATCTTTTTCTTTATTAGGGTTAGGCAATAAGAGTTTTTCTGCCGAAAATTCGCCGTTTTCCTGCGCACGATTTCAATATTTTCTCTTCTTACGAAGTAAGTGTGAGAAAGAAAAAAAATGTTTGTTGGTAACTTGTTACAAGTAATAAAAGTCTGTCGCTTTTCAACTGATACCCTAATGCCATTTCCTGTTAACTAATCAAGTTAACCCGACAATTACAAGAAAACCGAGATATATCAAGATAAATAAAAAATTACGTTACTTTCTCTTCTTAAGAAGTTCTTTCCTTGCGAAAAAGTAACAATTACATGGGAAATTGTCGCATTTTTGCTCATTAGCTGACAAAGGAGAAAAATTTGTTGCACGAATTAATATCAGAAATAATACCGCATCCGAAACGAAAATTTAAAAAATTAATTTATTTTATAAATTACTATCAAAATACCCGACGTTGCCCGATTTAATATTCAATCATTGTGGAAAAGAAAACGTCTCCGTGTCTCTCTGTCTTTCTCTGCGCCTCTGTCTCTATCTTTTTCTGTCTCTCTTTGTCTCTGCCCGTTTTCCTTTTCCGGAGAGCTGTGTCTCCGTCTCTTGTCTCTCAGAGTCACTGTCACTGTCTCTCTCGGTCTGTATCTCTTTCTGTCCCTTGTCTCTCTCGGTCTGTGTCATAGTCTCTTTCTGTCGCTCATGCATGCCGTCTCTCTCTGTCTCCGTCATTCTGCATCTCTGACTCTGTCTCTCCCCCGTTCGGTTCTCCTGAGTCTCGCCCTGCGTCACACGGCAACCTCAGCAACAATGAAGCGCAGTTTGAATAGAAATTGAATTAAAATGATGCGCAGTTTTGTTCTGCAGAGCCATGTGGTGGAGTTACAACAGACTTAATAGCACATAAACCTTCTGGGTAAAAAAATACTTTGAAGTGCCAACTTTCATGGAGATCGGTCACACAGTGTCGGAGTTTACCTCTTACATACAGTCGACTGCGGTTATAGTGAACTCTGATATCGGTTGTCGTGAACCTAAGTCACTTGTCCGGTTTCACTTACATTACAAATAAGCATAAGAAGATTCGGTTATAGTGAACCTGAACCACGGCTATAGTGAACGTAGGAAGTAAGTCCTAGAAATCAAATGGATCTCATACGTTATTAGGCGATTGAAAGAGCCTTCGGAGAGTGGGATGGCATTCCAACAGTGCAAGAGGCATTGAAAGGTGCCAAGACTAATACTTAGATTACGAAACTTAAGGTACGCATTACGATACTTAGAGACAGGACAATGTAGAATCAAGCGTGGAGATAGCTCGAACTCTGGAGAAGGATCTAATGAAAAGTGTACGAAGCAAACAATTGTAAATATTTTATTTTTTACGTACAAATAAAGATATTAAAATGTTCATTTCGTGTTGTTAATGAATTTTGCTCTATATTAATAAAATAAATGATTGTGGAGAAATTCTATTTAATTTTGATATCAGCGGGTATAGTTAACCAAACATGTCAGTCCCCAGACGTTCACTATAATCGGAGTCGACTGTATATACCATCATTCATTATATTTATATATCTATAGATATAATTTAGATTACTTTTAGCGACAATCACAGATTGTAGCTCCATTCAAATTGAACAATATGGAAACATTTTTTTCTTTAATTGCCATCACCATATTTATTTCTTCTAAATTTATATGAGCGAAACAAACAGTCAATGGCTTGTTTCAACAGTCACAATATTTTCTTCGTGTTTTGGATATTTTAGATCCCTAAATTTTGGAATATAAATGTCGGATTTTTTTTCTTAGAGCCTAAAAATAGACTTAAATATTGGGTAGGACTTTATATTTTTCTGAGGTTTTTCGGGTTTTGCGCGTATTTGCCTGTAGAAAATGTATGATGCCTGTGATTTTTGGAATATAAATGCCAGAATAATTTTCTTCTTTTTGGGTAAAATTTCATTTTTTCTAATATTTTTGGGTTTCCGTATGTATTTACCAATAAGAACTTATGTTAACTGTTTTTCTTTGAACATACCTGATTTTCGGAATATTTTTTTCTTAAAACCTAAAATTAGCCTTAAATTTTGTGTAGGGTTTCATATTTGTCTGAGGTTTTTGAGTTTTCGTGTGTATTTAACAATAAAAACGTATATTACCTATTTGAATTTGTACAGGCCTGATTTTTGGAATGTCAGATTTTTTCCCCTAGAGCCCAAAATTAGCCTTTAACTTTGGATGCATTTTCGTTGTCTTCCGATTACGCAAAGTTGTATTTTCAAGGTGGGCGCTGCTAGCTTTAGACTAAAGCTATAGCAGCGCCCGCGATTTTGGGAAAGCCACAAGAGCCTAAACTTCCGGAATAGAGCATTTAATTAGCTTAAAATTAGCCTTCATTTTTGAATATGCTTTGGTTGAGATTGGGTTTTTGGCGCTCCTAGCTTGAGATAGCCGAGACGATGAAAGAATTTGTGACCCCATATATTGAAGATGTAGCTTGCGCAAAAAGTCTGATATTGCATCAATTTTGCCTCTTCCAGAGCCCATGGCTATCAAGAGACTGGCGCGACACTGGTAATTTCAAGAAAATTTTCGGATATCTTAAATTTGAATGAGTTGGTTTTAGAATTTTGGCCCTGAAAAAATTATTATTTTATAGTTTCTGATGCATTGCAACTTATAAAATAAAGATTATTGGTAAACAAATAGTTGTTTCCCTGTGGTACACATTGAAACAGTTCTAAGATTTTCTTTTTCCCCAGCTGTTTAGTTTTTCTTGGGCCAAACATTTATTGTATTTTTCAAAATGTTGCTCAAAGTATACACTTTTAAATCATAGTTCTGTAAATATTTTAAATATTATATTTTAAAGAGATATTTGCAAAAATGTAATTTATGTTTCACTGTGTACTACATTCCTGTATGTGAACTGGTTCCCTACAACCAGGACAATGGTACAAACACTGAGATGAGACAAGTGCTATTACTGGCATATGTACAGTACAGAGATAGGAGATGGGGCTTTGTAAGAACCACTCGCGATATTTAGGACCTACATTGAGCTTTTCATAGGGCATTGTTCCAGGTGAGCGGTAGTTACCTTTGTCGTCGGTAGATGGAAGCCGGGAAGAGCCAAATCGAAAATTAGCCCCAATTCTAAAGAAACGGGAACTAATTATTACGAGAAACTCGTACCATTTTGTAACATCACTAGTTGGTTTTGTGACAATATAAACTAGCGGTGATACAACAGCACAAACTTTCTCACACCATTCGAAATAGTTACGTAATATTGAAAAATTGCAATCTGTCCTACTAGCACCTCAACAAATTCAAACGAAATGCCTTTTGCGCTTATCTGTGTATATTTCGATTGTCAAGATCAGTAGTCATTTCTTACTTTTATAAAAGAAACAAACGTAAATAAATTTAACTGTTACAGTATATGCAGAATATTTGACAAAAAAAGAAGAAGAATTTCACACAAGACTGTGTTGATTACATTGAAGTGAGCTTTCAATTTTTTAATACAATTATCAGATGTGAAAACTTCTGAAAATAAAGAAGTGTGTTTGTTAGTTCTAAGTTAAATTCATTAACTGCCTCCAATCTATTCTCTTTCATAAGAACATTATCTACATCATACAATCATCACCGCCGACAACAATGGAATGAATCTGAAGAAATTTGAAAACACTGTGTCGCCATTTTGCAAACCGACAATGCGTCAAACGAAGCGCGCCAAATTCGAATTTACAATTCCAATTTTTTATTTCCACCTATTTAGTCTTAGTTAATTACATATTGTGAAGGAATTAGGGTACATATTTATAGACAAATTTTGTAGCCATAATGTATTTCATCTTGAAATAAGATCAAGTACAATTTGTGGAAAATATGAGCAGTTTCGTGTAATTTTACGTGAAAAATAGACAATCTGACACAAGCACATGTGCGCGCACGCACACACAGAAACAAAAATATAGATAGATATTCCATATTACAGTTAAGATGTAAAATTGATATTTAACTCTTACTTGCTTTTCATTTTATGTTTGTGAGCAGTACAGGCGCTATGCATGGGCAAACCGAGCAATCGCACGGGGCCCCGCAAGTCAAGGGGCCCAATGTAGGGATTGATGGGGGGGGGGGAAATAGTAAAAAATTGAGAAAGAAATTAGAACTTGAGAAAATACTTATTGTAATTTTATCAGTCGCGGTACGGTGGTCCGATATTTCATAAACTTTTCAATTAATTTTTTACCTTCAATAGTTAATTACGGTCATTACTTACAAGGTAGGACTAATTCCAATAAATGTTTCAGGTAAGAAGTACATTTACTAAATGTATCTATGAAATGGAAAAATGAATGTAATCAAATGACACTAACATTAAACTAGATTCTATTGAAATTTATGTTTATTACCTCAAGTATGGAAACATGTGCTTTTATTAAAAAGTAACTAATCACAAGTTTTTTAGTGTTTTAAGCTCCCTGTGAAAATTGTATTATTTGATCACTAAATACTGTTATTTATAACTATTATTTAAAATATATTTCCAAATTTTTTCTAGCTTAAACATAATTTTTGTTATTTGTTGAAAGAAAAAACTATTCTAGTTTCTTGAAACAACTTTCACATTTTTAATTTTTTTTCAGGGGGGGAACACTTTATCATTACCCCGGGCCCAAAATTGTCTAGGTCTGGCATTGTGTGTGAGAATGAAAAAAATTAAAATAATTTATTCCTCTTTGCAATCTATGAATTCACTTCTTTATTTCCTTCCTATTCTCTAATATATTGCTTGAGTGTTCCAGGAATCTGCCTGACACTGACGTGTTTTCAAAGTCTGATCCAATGTGTGTAACATATCTTAAGACTCAAGATTCACAATGGCAAGAAATTAGTCGAACAGAAACTATTTGGAACAATTTAAACCCTGATTTTGCTAAAAAGGTATAGTAAGGTTTTATAAAACCTGAGAATTCTCAGCAAATAGGTAAAGTAGTTGTGATGACATGTTGTAGTAAGTAGTACTTAGGATACAACTACATATTTACCTACATTTCCATTTCCAGACACATTTAATATATAGATTTGAAGAGCAACAATCACTCAAATTTGTTGTGTATGATATAGATTCTGAAAGTCGTAACCTACAAAAACATGACTTCTTGGGATACAGTTCATGTACATTAGGTCAGGTAAGAGAGGAAAATTATATAAATAATTTATTCTCATAATATTTTTATTTCTGTTCATAAAGTGTATCTTAAACATAGAAATGTTCATTGATGTTATAAAAGGACAGATGAGGATTATGCTGGTTTCAAATATGCCCATCCCACTCCTTCATTTTGAGAGTATTAGGAAACCAAGCTCAACTTAAATAACATTCAGATATGCTGTATTTTTTCAAACAATTTTTGAAGAAAAAAAAACAATTGAAATGAATAAATAACTCCCTTATTAAATTTTAATACCATGTAATGCATTTTATTTTTATTTCATTTATTTAATATTGAAAAAAGTTCAAAAAATATGAGATATTTGAGAGGGAGAAAAATGACATTTAATGTTCAGAAGCAAAGCAAAACAAAGCAAAGGAAGGGACTATCTCATCATTTGCTCAATGGAAGAAGATAAACTAAACAAAAAACCTGATTGAGATAGAGGTCACTGACCCAGAAGTTAGTTTTGTTCCAGGCATGTTTATTACTTTTTATACAATTCAAAAATTTACTAATGCATTAGTTAAAATAAAGACTATTTTTGTTGTAGCTATTCAGTAACAGTAAGATGTTTGACATATTTTTGCCAGTAAAAATTGTTTGTGATATATGCAGGAGAACCTCTTCTTGAGTTCCAGAATCTCTTTCTCACATTTTAACAATAAACAGTTAAATGATGAATAAAAGTTCCAACAAAGTGGAGTTTAACAACATTTGGAAATAAAATAAATAAAAGGTATCTACTACATCAGCAACCTTATTAACATTTGAAAACTAGACATTTTCACACCCGTTATGAAAGCATTGCTTCAGTGAACAAACTACGTTTTTGTTTTTTTTTGAATTGCTGACAAAATAGTAACCCAGATCCCTGCCTCTACTCCTACCACAACTAGTAAGATTCATTATTAATGAGTTAAAACGGTAATGAAGTAGTAAAGATTTTACTTGGAATTTGAATTTTTGAAGTACCAAATTATTTTAATTTTTTATCATCATTGGATAACATGTTATAAATAATATGTATGTAGCTAATACATATGGATTGTAGTGGGCTCTCACATAATGAATATGACTTGTGCATTAAAATTACATACCTATATTGCATGAAAACAGGTGTCCACTCTTAAGAAAGTCAGTTTTGGCAACAACCAGTGATTTCTAAAGGAGTTGGCAAGGCAAAGTAGGAATACAAGATAAATAATGAGAGTTTTTCAAGAATTATGTGGATGGTTCATGCTTATTATACATTCAATTTTGTTCTGTAATCTTTAATTCTTTTTGTGGCATTGATGGATATGATGTGTTTTCCCAAAATATTAAGCCAGCCAAGTGTGAAAGTACATTTACAAAATAGTGTATAAAGTGGTGTAAAGTATTATACACTGAGGTATATACTGCACTGAGGTATATAAAGGCTGACTGAATTACAGACAATTTCTAATGAATAACAATGAATTTAATCACACAAATTAAAATGTTATAAACACTGTCATCAACTATTAGGAGAGATAAAGACAATAAGAAATGATTTAGTAATGGCATTATGGGACATCAATAAATTACATAATGCAAATTTGGGACATTTTGAATACTCCTTCCCCCCTGCAATTCATCCTTGATGTCCCCTTCACAATTACGTAACGTTGAGACCACCGCCTCCACCAACATTTAAAAAAGTAAAAATAAATTATATAACAATGAAAACAATTTACATAATTTTTTGTTATACATTAAAATGAATGATAATTGAAGTGAGAATTAACTGGCAATGCTAACTGCACCTAACACTAAGATTGGAGGACAATTTCTATGTGAAGGAAGGAAGCATTGACAAGAAAATTCCCTTCTAGTGCACATGTTGTCCTAAAGGATGCATGGGTAAGAGAATCTACTGTGTCAATTTAATTTTATTCTAGAATATACTATTAATCAGTTTTGAATATTTTCTTCATTATATAAGATTCAATCAATATACCATTGATAAAAATACATTTTCAATTTTTATATTATGTCATAACTTTTTAATTTATTTATACTTTTAATTTAATTTGTTGTTATTTTAATGATTTATGACTGAATAAATAGAAAATGATTGAAAAATTTGACTGGATGGGAATAATTATTATGGCAAATGTTGAAAATAAAAAAAAACATCAGTGTAACGTTTCCTCAAAACTCCTCCTGACCTCTTTAGCATTAGGTAATTTATGGACAAGCCCTATAAGTACAATTAAAACCAATTTAATGACTCCTCTGAAATGACTCTTTGGCTGTTCTTTACATGTTGGGGGGATAGCGAAGTAATAGCATAAGCAATATTAGACTCTTCTAATAAAAGAAGACTCTACAATTTAAATTAAATAAAATAACCAAACGTACTGAAGTAATTTAATGTATCCCTTAAATGAATGAATATCACAAGATATTTTTTTCAGCTAGTGGCGGCTGGGAAACTTACATTACCATTGAGAGGCTTAGAGAGTAACCAAGGAACAATTATTGTTTGCATTGAAGAACTATCAAAATGTAGAGATGAAGTCATTCTGCAGTTCTCAGGACACAGAATTGAACGAATGAGCTGGTTTGGATTGTAAGCACAAATACTGATTATTTCTTGTGGTTTCACTGTTCTCCTGTGTTTATTACAGTGATTTTCATCAATTACATTTGCATACTTCCAACAAATTTTTAATAATTAATTTTGCATATGTGATTCTGAGGATAATCTTGTCTTTATTAAACATTACATACATATTTTTTAAGATCAGATCCATTTCTTGAGATATACAAAATTAATGATGATGGAGAGTATCATTTGGTGCATCGGACTGAAGTAATAAAATGGTCTCTGAATCCAACTTGGAAACCATTTACCATTGCTATAAGGTCACTATGTGGTCATGATCCACAAAGATCTTTGAAAATAGTGTGCTATCATTGGAACATGAATGGCAGTCATCAACTCATTGGTGAATTCTTTACTACATTTAAAACATTAAGTCTTGGACCATGTGATGATACAATATTTTTCTGCTTAAATTCACAGAAAATGGTGAGTAAACTGTTTTCACCTTTACATTAATCTTACAAAGTACTACGCCATCCACTCCAGACCAGAACTATCTTTTCAATCTGCTTCCATTGTCTATTCTCTCAGATTCCGCTCACCATTCAGTAACTTGATCTTTTCCAGATCGTACAGACTGATGTAATTCTGTCCTGGGTTGTCCACCCTCTTTCCTAACCTTAATTTTGTTCCTAACGGTGTTATGGAGCATTCCTTTGACTTTCATTCTCTGTGTATGTGCCAGTCTGTTAAATTTCATAAATTGTATATTTTTAAATGTTACCTAGAAGCCCTTTATTGAAATTATATCATAACCTCCATTTTTCTCCCAATGCTATTCCATATACTCTTCTATATCTGTGCTATATATTCAGAGAAAATTGATCAGTATGGTACATGAATAGATTTGAAGTAATTTCTATTCATAGAGAAACACTTCTTTTAAAACTATTAATGGTCAAAGATAAATCACATGAATATTATGTTGTAAAGGTTCAAAAAAGAAGTACAAATATAACAAATTACTGAAATACACTTCATAATATAGAAATAAAAGTGAAACCTTAGAAAATTGTTTAAAAGAGTTCTAACTGATTTGTCATTTTCAGTATGGAGACAGTCGGCGCAAACATTCTGGAGAAATACATCTTACAAAATATGAATATAAGCGGGTATATTCATTTCTTGATTACATTAAAGGAGGTATGCAGATACACTGCACTATAGCTATAGATTTCACAAGTAAGTTCCTTTGATATAAGCCTGCACCTTAAATTTTAAATGATAAAAACTTTCACAAATGTCTAAAAGTCATTATATTACTTACTAACACTGTCATCAGTCACCTATCCAAAATATTATTAACATTGTAATTCATTGCATCTTTTTTAGCATCAATTCTTTTTTTAATTACTTCAGCAGCATCATAAAATGTTAGTATTATAACTGTAAACACTACCAGTGCACTTTGTTCTTTCACTGTGAACTTTAAAGAGGTTCATAATGCATAATTGCAATTCTACATTTGAAATTTATTATTAAAATACAATTAATTTTAAAATAAAAAATAGCTTCTTTGATTTTTAAAAATTTCTGTAAGATTTCATTATATTTCCCTCAAGGCAAATAACACCATTTTAAAACAACAACCCTTCTTACAGGTTCAAATGGCCGCCCTAATTCACCACAGTCTCTTCATTACTGTGGTTCCCCATCACCTAATGAATATGAACAAGCATTGACTGCAGTAGGGGAAATCATTCAAGATTATGATACAGACAAAATGTTTCCTGTCCTTGGCTTTGGTGCTCGTCTTCCTCCTGATGGTCATACTTCTCATGACTTTTTTGTGAATATGAAACCTAGTAATCCTTATTGTGTGGGTATACCAGGTACACAAATCATTGAACACTGATATTTCTACTAACTTAGTTTCTGACCTAAAATTTGTGATTTTGGAAAACATTTATACAAATTAGTAGTATCTGTAATTTTACTTCTACTTGCAACGTTTCCTTTGAGGTATTTTGAAGTGTGATGATTTGTAGATGATTTGTGTTCTGTTTTTAAGTTTTACAGGTAGTTTTCATAATTCTAATGTTTTTATTATTTATCTGTCTAAAGAAAAGAACTTAACATCTGGCAAGCTTATTTGATGTAGTATTTACAACGCAAAAAGATAAATGGCTTGAGACAGTAAGTCAAATTTGACATGAGTGGATTTGATATAGAATATTTCAAATAATGCATTCATAAATTATAGGTGTTCTTAAACATTAGTATAACAATAGGGTACTCATGCTATGTAACAACAAAGCATGTTTTTAATCCTACAAGTTAGTTAGAATCTAAATGTTAATAATCAAACTGTCTTCCAAGGTGTTTTGGAGGCATACAAATCCTGCATACGTAAAATTGAATTATATGGACCTACCCTTTTCAGTCCAATAATAAATCATGTAGCAAAATTTGCTCAAGCATATCAGGATGGATCCCATTACTTTGTGCTCTTGATAATTACTGATGGAATTATCAATGACATGGCCAAAACAAAACAGGTATATTATTTTCTGGCATTTTAAAATGTCAATAATTTTAATTTTAAGACTAAAAATTGAGAAGAAAGATAGGATGAATACAATCACAAACATTGTACATCTTGTCAATTCCAGGCAATCATCAATGCAGCAACTCTTCCAATGTCTATTATTATAGTTGGTGTTGGAACAGCCGACTTCACTGCAATGGATGAACTAGACGGTGATACAGTTCCTTTAGTTCACAAAGGAGTTCAAGCAGCTCGGGATATTGTTCAGTTTGTACCATTTCGAAATTTTCATTGTTTCCAAAATGTCACTAAAACAAAAGCATCTTTGGCTAAAGAAGTATTGGCAGAAATTCCAGACCAAATTGTGTCATTTATGAAATGTCATAATATCCAACCAAAAAAGGCAGAAAATATGTCTAAGGTAACAACAGCTGTTTGATATTTTTAATTTTATCTGGCTCAATTTATTGATCAGTAATTCCAGACCCTCATCAGATTAAGACCAAAAAAATATGAAGAACCACGTGTAATGGAAATCAGGTGCTCCTTTGCACAGAATTGTAAATTGTTAACCATAGTTTCTTTTTCTTATTAGAAGTGTGTAGCACTAGTTGTGCAGTTACTCTAATATTTTTTCCTTAGTAAAGTAGATTTGAAAATGTGGAAATTTCTAAAGAAAAATTTGTTTGGTTATTGAAATTATGGTTACTAATGACAAACTAAATCAATGATTATGGAATGTTAAAATGAAAACCAGCAAATTTGTTCCACCTTTAAAACTGTGATAACTCTTTAATGATGGTGAGCTTATGTAAGACATGTACTAATGTATTTTTAATTGATCCATGAGGTGTATTAAAAGAAGAGAAAAAATTGGAATAAATATGAAAGCTGATGTGTGGTACTGCCAATACCTACCTATTCTTTTATGTCTCAAAATAGAAGTGTTTGTCCCGTAGAAACAAACTACCAAATGTAAAATACATACAAACAGTAAAGACAATCTTATCTTAACAATTCTTCAAATATACCTTTAATATTAACAAGATTGTATACCATTGTTCTTTTTGTTTAAATAAAATGTTTCTCTTAAGACCATTTCACAATATTTTTTAAAAATTTGCTTTTAATGGTAAAAATAGCTCTTTCATCATCAACTTTTACTTGTAAACACAAAATAAATATAGAGAAGCCTTGGCTGGCACAATATCCACATAATTCTATTTCCTAATTTACTTTAAATAGCACAGTTATTCAGGATAAAAACTCAAGCTCTTGATTTTGACACAAAAGTTCATGGGTCTCTGTTTCTAGTTTAGGGAATTGATTTTATATTGGTTTTGTCATCTTTTTGAAATAAACTTTTATCTTTTTATTTATGATAAGAGAGAAAAAGTTAAGTTTAGAAGAGCACTTGATGTCTCAAAGACATTTTTAACCTTGTATCAAATATGGCTTCAAATCTTCAGCTTTTTTTATGATTACAATAAGTACTTACTGTTTTTTATTTAACATTAAAAATGGTAGAAAATGAATATGACCAAAGGGGGAGAATAACAATCAGTGCATACATTCCTAATCCCTTCTCCAGAACAACTAATCTAACTGCTTCTCTGTTTATCCCCAGTTAACTCAGGTTAGTCTTGAGTGTCATAAAATATTATCCCGAGATATCTTGTGCAAATGTTTTTGTTTGTGTTCTGACCATACAATCCCATGTGTTCTGACCATACAAAAAATATTCTTCCATCTTCTTGAGCTCACTGTCTGGAATGCAAATGTACTTCACCAAAAAGTAAAAAGCTAGACTACTCCCCTTCTCTTCAGAATGGAGCTTCTGGAAATGCTAATAGAGAAGTACAAACCCAATGTAATTTCTCCTAAACATGGAAGACCTGGGAAGACACCTACTCCACTTAGGCTGACAGATCATCATTTTCCATAACATATTCCACCTACAGAAAAGAAGACATTTCCTACAAGACAGTGTGCAATGTGTAGCCTTGTGAAGGATGCACAGAACAAGAAAATACGAAGAGAAAGTAGGTACTACTGCCCTGATTGCAGAGGCGTATCTATGGTATGACAGACACGGCACGTGCCATGGGCACCACTCACAAAGGGCGCTATTTAGAGTATACCCGCTAAAACAAAAAACAACAACCCTAATTTAAAGTATCCTGACAAAGGCACAAATTTGATGCTTGGCATGGGCGCCTGAATACCTAGATACGCCTCTACCTGACTGTAATGTTCCTCTTTGTGTGACTCCATGCACAAGAGTTTACCACATAGGTGGAAACATTTAAGATATTTTTAATAGATTCTTTGGTTCAAATTGTCTATTGTATTCAATGTTTGATACCATACATAATATACCATACAATGTTTGGCACCATACATAATCTTAAATTGTATCTCTTTGGGTTTTGTTAAATACATTGCATTGCTCCAAATAGTAACATAAATGTTATTCACATCATGCCCAAGATAACTCGGGATAATTTTTATATGAATATGCAAATTGAAATACCTCCAAAAATTGTACAAAAATTTTCACGATATTTAATGAGAAAGTTAATTTTATTGACGTGATAAGAATGAGACAATAAAAAAATAGAATAATTTTGACCAGAATTTTCAGAAAATACTAGTAAGGGAAGCAGTTAACTACACATAGTTGAATTATGAATAAAAGTTACAAACCAATTTTGGAAACATTTGTTAATCAAGAAATTTTTTTTTCTGGTTTAATAGAAAGTATTTGTATTGGCAAATGAACTATAGATTTTATTTGGTAGTATTGCTGAGGAAATAACTAAATTCCTGCATCTAGAAACTAGTGGTGCTATAGGCTGACACTTTTTTGGGCTAGTTACCTAATCCCTTTAGACTGGATCAGCTTTTTGGTTCTGTTCCACCCTCTTCCCAGTTGCTACCTTTTGACACCTAATTGACATTTTTTCACATTTTCTTAACTTTTCAGTCCCCTGATACGTAGTAGAATTGAAATATGACTTTAAAAATAATAAGTGATAGAAATCCCCTTTAGTGTGCAAATTTTCATTGAAAAATCAGGAGCTGGTTTTCTGAAAATGTCATTTGACCCATTCTGAAAATGCACAATTTTAAGCTAATTTTTCAAAAATGTTTCGAGTTTTCAAGAAACTTCATCAGAAAACATTTGAAGTGCTTGTATTCACAAATTCAATAATGTATAACTAATGCCTGTAAATTACATATTAACTACATACATAGGGCATGAGCGGTGAAGGGCAAGTGGTCCTTGGTCTGCCTGAAATTAAAGAAATTTCTCATTTTTAGTTGAAGGTGAGTTATGAAAAGATGACACAAACGCACGCACAAGATTTTCAGAATTGGGGTCTGGACTACTGATTTTTTGATAAAAGAGATAGTCCCGAACCGTGGCCGACGAGATAGACCGAACCAAGAAGTCGACATCGCCATGGGCACAGGAGCATCATCAGCACCGAATCTAAAACGTGAAAACCTCTTGGGGAAAAAGAGATGCAGTAGATGTGTTTACGGTAAACACATAATCGACGAGGAATAGCGCGATACAATTAACCAAAGGTCTTCCGAATAGGCGCGCCAATCGTTTAGATCAGGGCTGTCCAACTTAGAAGGGCTTATGGGCCACACATCAAATTTTAGTTAAGCCGCGGGCCGCACCATAATTGAGGTACTGTGAGCAAAAGCGGATTAACCCACATTCTTTGTGAATTTGAGTTATTGACATTAACTGATAACATAATACGATATTTAATATCATATTATATCAGTTAATGTCATAATGCTTATCATAATAAGATATTAATATCGTATTATGTCATCAGTTAATGTCAATAACTTACATTCAAAAAAATTTGGATTAGTCCACTTGTGCTCTCAGAAACGAAGCCCCACCGAAACGAACCTCAACTGAACTGCGGCGGATCCCGAGAAGGGAGCATGGAGTCCATATGCACCTCAATCCATTTTTTGGGTGTAATTTTATTGGAAACCATGTCTCACTGATATCATTACATTCCAAAGCGTAATTTCCATGAAGCACGCGCACACGTGATTTCAAGATATTCGGATTCTAAAAAAGTGTTCAGAGTTTGTGTTGCTCTGACATTAATTCAGAAATTGGATTCATTTTTTTCAGGCGTTTATAATTCACTGAATTACACATGTGATCTATGGCATTTCATGTTTTTGTAGCTTTTAATAAATGTTTCATTTCAAAATATCCATCTCTATTCCAAGTAGTCTCCTTAATTGAGACCTCCTTTAATACAAGACGTGGCCAACAATAAAGGTTAGCTTTAACTTCACCACGTAAGAAATATTCAGTCATTCCACGAAGGATTGAATATTTTCTTGCATTTTTCTCGCCAGCACGATGTACAAACGCACTCACCAGAGGAATAAGTCGACCATAGTCCAAAATGTGTCTTTTCTACATCGTTAAGACGAAAAAAACGGTATACGTAATAGTTCATTCACTGTTTCTGTTACATAATATTAAAGTAAACTCATATTTAATTATAAAAAAAAGTAACACCAATAATCTGCAGCAAACTAATTTAAAATGAAAAAATAAATATTTCCTAAATAATGATCACTTTCTCCGCTTGTTAATTCGTCAACAAAACAGTAACGCGCTTCGCGGCTTGCATGTGAGTGAGTGTTCCGTGCGGGCAGGCAGCGAGAGAATTCGCTGCCCTACGCACATCGCGCACACGTCAAGTATGGGCTCAGCAATGCTACTGCTTTGCTTACTGCTAGTGAGCTTAGAGCTCATTACAAGGCCTTTTCTCAGAATACGGTGCGAAGCAAGGTAGCGCCCGGGCGTGCCTGCCCTGAGAGGTTTAAGTGGCGCAAGCCTCTCCTGGAAGAGAGAGAGAGAGATCGCATGGCTCACGGGATGTTAGAAAACGATCGTGCAACGATAATGAAACGTTCTTTATATATTTCCAGGTAAATAATACTTATACCTCATTAAAATTGTATCATTTATTTTATTACTATTATTATTATTATTACTATTATTACTATTATTATTACTATTATTATTATTATTATTATTATTAAATGTATTAAACTAGTACACATTGACCAGGGTAGGCAGTGCCTATGTTTCCTACCTTAAGGAGCCGCCACTGCATGGCACTCGACGTTAGCATGGTCCGTTTGGATGTTCAGTATCTTGGGCGGATTTAGCGCTGAATAAAAGGGTACCCCCCGATAAGATGGTAAAAAGTTCCCCTCAACCAAATTACATATGAGTGGTTACACTATAATTCTAACATACAAATAATATTTTTGAAAGGTTTCTTAGCCTCCGTCCTACCACCCACACCCCTATACAGCCAAAAACGTGTTTTTTTAATTTCAATTTTTTTCGACAACTGAACACTATTTTATCAGACTGAAAAAAATATGATAAATAAGAACACAACTTGGACTATCAGAAAAATATTTGTCAATATTTTCTCAGGCCCAAATTCGAACACAAAAAAATATTTTCGAAAAAAAATATCAAGAAATATTTTTTACTGTGTCTTAGAAGCCTGGAACAGGCTCGAAAAAATGTCAAAGGTTTCTCTTTACACACAAATTGTTGTGAATTTTTTTCAGATTTTTCCGATTACTGGGCTGCAGTTAAAAAAATAAAAACCATTTTCCTGCCTTTAAAACACCTGGACTTTCAATATACTTTGAAACTGACTGTAACGGTTCTCTGCATTTATTTTAGTGTTTATTATACATTTGTATACATTGCTGTATCACCCAATAAAGTTTTGATTTTGGAATATACTTACGAAGTATCATTTTTAAAGCTTTCTAATCGTTTGCATAAGTAATCGTATGCTACGGAAAGACGATAGTTTTGGCAATTGATAAGAAACAATCGACACAAGACCTTGTAAGTGTGATACTGGTGGATAAAGAATTACACCCCATCCTACATCAAACAGATTTTAGAAGAAAAAATAGAAGTTTGCAGATTATGACATACAAAAAAAGATTATTGCAACACACATTATAATGGTAAATAACTCGGTTCTCTGCATTTATTTGAGTGTTTATTATACATTTGTATACATTGTTGTAGCACCCAATAAAGTTTTGATTTTGGAATATACTTACGAAGTATCACTTTTAAAGCTTTCTAATCCTTTGTATGAGAATATCGCTAAGGAAAGATAATAGTGTTTGGCAGTTTATTAAATAATAATTCCGTCATATTTGAGGGATAATTGGGGGACATGTGGAAAAATGAAGGGGAAGAGGTTAGACCCAGATTTACAAGAACTGTTTTATTTGTCTTAAAACACAGACACTGGCACGAAAATAATCTTAAAACTTCATCTCAGAATCCTTGTGAATTTTTTTCATATTTTTTTAATAGCTGGGTCATAGTTTTTAAAAAAAACTAATACATTTGTAGTCAACCACTTGCCAGTTCAGCAGTTGCCGCGTCCTAAGCACGTGCGACCTTGCTTGAGGAGGAAGGCCACAGAATAGCAGCTAAAACGTTGACAACTGAGCCTAGAACGTGGCGCCTCCCGGACAGATAAATAGTAACGCATTGGTTGCGGGGCCTAATATGTTCCCCTTCACTTCCCCACTGTCCACCATCTATCCTGCACACGAAATGTCCCTTATCATTTCCCCATTTGTCATCTACCCGTTCCCCCAAAACATGTGTGTTAGAATTTACTTGTTCTCAAAAAAAGGCGTGTCCCCATGAGAAAAGCAAACCTGGTTTAAAAGGCCTAGGAAGCATCGCTTCCGAGTTATTTACCATTATATTGTGTGTTGCAATAATCATTTTTTGTATGTCATAATCTGCAAACTTCTATTTTTTCTTCTAAAATCTGTTTGATGTAGGATGGGGTGTAATTCTTTATCCACCAGTATCACACTTACAAGGTCTTGTGTCGATTGTTTCTTATCAATTGCCAAAACTATCGTCTTTCCGTGGCATACGATTACTTATGCAAACGATTAGAAAGCTTTAAAAATGATACTTCGTAAGTATATTCCAAAATCAAAACTTTATTGGGTGATACAGCAATGTATACAAATGTATAATAAACACTAAAATAAATGCAGAGAACCGTTACAGTCAGTTTCAAAGTATATTGAAAGTCCAGGTGTTTTAAAGGCGGGAAAATGGTTTTTATTTTTTTAACTGCAGCCCAGTAATCGGAAAAATCTGAAAAAAATTCACAACAATTGGTGTGTGAAGAGAAACCTTTGACATTTTTTCGAGCCTGTTCCAGGCTTGTAAGGCACAGTAAAAAATATTTCTTGATATTTTTTTGTGTTCGAACTTGGGCCTGAGAAAATATTGACAAATATTTTTCTGATAGTCCAAGTTGTGTTCTTATTTATCATATTTCTTTCAGTCTGATAAAATAGTGTTCAGTTGTCGAAAAAAATTGAAATTAAAAAAACACGTTTTTGGCTGTATAGGGGTGTGGGTGGTAGGACGGAGGCTAAGAAACCTTTCAAAAATATTATTTGTATGTTAGAATTATAGTGTAACCACTCATATGTAATTTGGTTGAGGGGAACTTTTTACCATCTTATCGGGGGGGGCCCTTTACGTGAAATGCACAGGGGACGTTTTACTTGGTATCTCCTTTTTACTTCCGGAAACGAAGCCTTGCCAGTCACCCCGAATTTTGAATTTTTTTCTGTCCTTCAGGGACTCTGGGTATTGGTTCGAACTGGCCCTTGCAGTTAACGTATTGGGGTGGTAAGGAGCAGGGTGTTTCCTCGTGCGACATTTCGCCACATTTGGCGCATTTGGGGTTCACGTACATGTAGCGCTGAACGGTAGAGCCCAGGGCTTTCCAACTGGTAGCGGCCAACCGCATGCGGCCCGCCGGATCTTATTGTGTAGCCCGAGACTGCTTTGATAAAAATGTTATTATACCAACCAACTACAATACAATTGCACAATTCATCTTATTTTTATTTAATGATATACTAATTTTCTCGTATGTACATTAAGTATGTTGAATAAAAATCGTAACTAATATATATTTGTATGAATATAATTGCAGTAGTTAGGGTAAAAACCATCTTAAATTATGGTGCGGCCCGCGGCTTAACTAGAATTTGATAGGTGGCCTATAAGCCCTTCTAAGTTGGACAGTCCTAAAATGGCCGAACTTCTGCCATTTGTTACAGCGCAGAGGGTTCGGCAAGTACTGGCACACTCGGGTGTTATAAAAGCCGCAAGAGATTCTTTCCGAAATTGACATCCGTCTAAAGCGCCGCCTCTTCACCGCGTGCGTGCGCCCCCTGTGGGCGTACGCGTGCCAGGTCTTCGCGGCCGCTCCTCCTTCTACTTTGCGTCCCATCCGGGTCGCAGAGCGGCGCGCCTCGCGGCGTGCCCGCGTCTTCCTTTTCCCGGACCTGACCGCTACCCTAGCAATGCTGACGTGTTCGGGGTTCTAGGCGTGCGCCATCAGTTCCCGGCGGAGCTGCAGCGGCCGACAGAGACGGCGCTCGCAAGGGCGCTGCGGCCGTCCGCTCCGCGCATCCTGCGCGAAACCGGCTTAGCGGCGAACAGCGGCGTGCATACAAGAAAGGGCCCGCAGCACGTCGCCTTCACCTTCCGCGCACTTTCCCTGCACAAGCTCGCTGAGCTGTGCGCCGCGGGGGAGCAGACAGTGCGTGGGAGGCGGTCGCCTCTCACGGACGCCGGAAGTCGCGCGGGCGGCGCGGAAGTAAAGTCGGCGCCGTGGCGAATAAAAAGTGTATATAGTGTACAGTGAAGTGGAGTGTGTATGAATGAGTCTGTAAATATAGCTTTAAGTATGAATGCGAGAATGAATGATAAAAAAGAAGAACCATGAACATTACTATGAACTTTACATTCAACTAAATAAATAATTGTAAATAAACTAACATAGCCCAAAGAGGCATTGTAAATAGTTTTAAGTTAGAACAGATTATATTTCAGATAACGCCCTCCAACTACTCCAAAAGCCTCACCGGCTGGAGTAAATTGCTGTAAGCCACTAGAATTGAATAAATTCCCGCCTCTCCAGGGAAACTAGAGAGGGGAAAGAAAAAAAAATTCCGGAAGCGAAGGGCGGTCAAATGTAATGATCAGAGAGGAAGTGAGCATTTCTCTTATCATTTTCTTTCCCCTTGATAATGTTGCCAGGAGATGTAGTTGGGAGTGGGATGGCGTCTTCTCACCGCACATTCGCACGACACTTCCTCTCCCTGGATTGATTGCTTGTTACTGATTCCGGGAGCGTCAACTGCTCAGGTCATTAGTCCAGCGGGGTAATGATGGCGAGATCCGGCGCCGACCTACCATCAGCTAGCGGGGTTTTCCCCAACCAGGTACATCCCACCAGCGGGGTACCGCCCCAACCGGGACAAGCTCTAAGCTCCCGACCGGTCTCCCGGATAGTATGGTGCGTGTATGTGTAAGTAAGGGGTAGGAATGGAAAGGCGCGGTCCGTGGCCCGTTTGTTAGGGCGCTGCTCCGGCAATCGCCTAGAGTTAATCGGAGAAACCACGGCAAACTACCAATCAGAGCAGCCGGCCTGTAGAATTCCCCTCTAGACAGCGACTGAATTCGATTTAGCTATCTAGCTTGTATCGAAAATCCTGCCATCATAGGGACCCGAACGTAGGACCTCCCGGTCAGAAGCACTGCAATAACATCAATTGGTTCCCTGAGCCACCTCTCCCAGTCCAATCACATGGAGTTCATCAGGGACCTAGACAGAGCCGATTGATTGGGAGTTGGTTAGCTCCCGTCCGCATATCTGGAAGAGATTGAGGCCAAATGTAGTGCATTGGGGAACGCAGAACCTGTACCTAAAGGCTGTCACCAGCGGTTTGCACAATGGACAGACTTCGACCAAGCCTCACCCAAGGTTCCAGCGACAAGGCGTCATAAAGGTGGTTCCACACATTCGCTATTCGGCGGACAGCGAGCAACCGCTCGCCGAATCCCGAGTAATGTGGATAGGTCGCTTGCTATTTGCCGAGTGACGAACATTCGGCGCTCGCCCTATCCACCGTGTGTGGGTCTTTAGGACACATCGAAGGGAGCGAACACATCAGCTGGTCGGGATCGGGCGAGTAGTAGCTCGCTGCTCGGCGAATGCCGAATGTGTGGAGCCACCTTAAGACAAGCATGCACAGACTACTTAGCCCCCGCGTCACTCATTCACTTCTACACGGGTCGCTATGCACGACTAACATATGGGTGGGTGTTCAGGTTACAAGGAAGGCCAGTGAGCAAGAAACAAGGACAAAAAAAGAATATAAGTGACATATGAAAAGGAAATAAAAAGGAAGAAAGATGGAGAAAGGAAAATATGCGACCTTCCTCCGCATGTCCCCCCCACCCCGTCTTATGGACCGACTCACTTCGACAGGGCGTGAGCGTCTTTGTGCAGGAGTAAGATGACAGTACTATAAGAATAATTTAATTTCAGTGTTCAAAAAAATATGTAGTACATTTGGAATACTGTCAAGTGCTTTTCTAAAATAACTCTAGTATAATTTTCTATATTTATTTGATATTCATTACGGCGATTAAACCCGCCAGAAATCAATATAATTGTTTAAGACAATAATATTCGATTATTTTTAAACAATGTCCCTCTATCTCTGAATCCAGGCATAAACGTATGGAGAGTTATAATGTTACAAACTGAAACAAGAAAATGTTTATTTGCTTTCTAATTTATTTCAGGTAACACATTTTTCTTTGTGTGATTTCTATCGAAAAAAGAAAATGTGCGAGAGGAACCGCTCTCTCTAATCGATACCTATCAAAACCCTGTGTGTTTGCATTACCGAAGCATCCTCCTGCCCTACATGAACTTCACATACTTTATCGTCTTCTTATCTCTTAAAGTCGGCAGTGCGATTTCTGGAGGAGATATGAGATATATTACGCAGCAGTATGCGGATGATGTTTGTACCGTTCCGACATTTCAATGCAAACTGATGTTTTGAGTCTGGAAAATATGAGTGGTGTTGCAGCTCAGTGAAAGTGTTTACGCGAAGAGTGCAGTAAGGAAAAACGAAGCCACAACAGTGCGAGTCAACCATGTGCGCGTCATTATCGTGAAGTTGTAGACGAACAGCCACAGAAGAACGAGTGTTAGTGCGTGTGTGAAGGGGGGGGGGGGGAGTGGGAGGAGGATTTATAGGTTTATGTTTTGTTTAGAGCTCTGTAGAGACAGTATGAGTAACATGAGTGCGGTGACAATACCTAGCACGAATATAGCAGTACTTTTTCGTGTAGCAGTTATTGCTATAAATAATACAAACAATACAGCCGTAGAAAATGTGTTATCGCAACGCTATCTTCAGAGTGTGCAAAGAAACATTAAGATACAAATATCGAGCGTTTATCCCCCAAAAAATAATCACGGAGTCTTAGAAACCTTGAAACGATTAACTCTCGTCGATAAGTAACAATCCCTTTAAATAAAATATAATCGCTCGAGAGAAGGATTGCCACATCTTCGAGTTTCATAAACAAGGTCCAAATTTGGGATTCCTCCTTTCGGTAAATACTGTCCGGGTATCAGACCCTGGAATCAATTTAATTTGTAATTTCTTTCTCAAAATATATTTTTGGACTTCAAAATAAATCTCAATTACTGTTGAATTTGTTACCAGTTAAAACAAAAAACTTACAAATAATACTTACTTCGAAATCGATTGTTATTTAATTACTGCGCGACTCCTCTCTAAATACCGTAAGATTATTTCAAATTAATATTATTTATTTTTATTGAGAAAAAGATCTAGTCAGTTCAGAATGTATTTAATATTTGAAATACTGGTAGTAATAGACAATATATTAAAATTATAGTCATGAATGCCCAATTTCGTCTTATACTAAAATGTTGATTTTGATTTCACATTCAGTGATATGGTTTTGAATATGCGTGATATGAACAGTATTTATATAAGTGTGGTGGTTATATTTTCTATAATGTTCCGACCAACAGCATGTGACGATTTATGTGTAACATGTGTCTGCTATCCCACTATTGCATATTGTGACGGTAAAGTATTGAAACCGCCTCTCACTGCCACAACAAATGTAGACACTTTGTATATTCGAAATTCCAATATAACTTCAGTGTTTAAAGTAAAGTTGCGCCTACTTTCTTTAAATGCACTTCACATTGTTGGCAGTTCACTGGCAAGCGTGAATGAAGACGCGTTGAAGCTCCTGCTTAAACTAACAACTCTTGAATTCACAAGGGCGGATATCAAAGATTTGCAACCAAGAATATTTTTTGGCAACACAATGCTACAGTACATTGATTTATCCAGTAACAAGATCAGCGAACTTCACAGGGACGTATTCTCCAAACTACGAAATTTAACTGTTTTAAAACTAAATAACAACAAACTGCATACTATTTATGAGAGTACATTTATCTCTAACCCAAAACTCGAAACATTGGACATTGCATCAAACCATCTTCTCAGTTTAAAACCTGGAATCTTCAATATTAGTGATGTCACAGACTTTACTCTCAACAAGAACGTCTCTCTAAATATTTCAAACAACGAGCTGAAGACCGTAGGACCTAACACGTTTGCTCTTTGTTCTCATCTGACAGTTCTCGACTTGTCGCAGAACCAAATATCACAGCTGCATCCAGATATCTTTGTCGGTCTTTCTTCTCTTCGAAAGCTATTACTGAATTCCAATTCGCTCAGCGAAAATATTAGTGGGGTTTATTTTCGATTAACGTCACTGCAGATACTTGATCTACGTGACAATCAGATCAGAAGTATTCCCTATGATACATTCAAAGGACTAGCATCACTGTCAGAACTTCACCTCTCCCAAAATCAAATCAAGCAATTGGACTCTCATGCATTTCGAGGTAGGTGTATACTAAACAAGTGGCGCTCAAACAGTACATAATGTCTCGCATTATTTGTAAGGGGAACGCAATATTATAATTAGGGAGCGGATTTTTATGGTTTTGCATATTTTTGTACGTTGCTTCATTGCATAGCTAAGTGAAATCTCTTGACAATTGGTTAGAATATGGTTCTATGTAGATTAATATGTTAGTGCATATTTGGTCGATTTTTTTCTGTTGGTGCACGAAGTTATAGGTGCATATTTTGCATAATTCGTGAAAATAAAGATTTTTCTATAATACATTTAATCTTTTCATAGAATCTATTTGTTTTTGAGCGTTGATTGATTAGAAAGAGCTTGTCATAAATTGAATTTTCTTTTTTTCTGAAGGTAATAAAAAACTTGTATAAATGTAGGCTATTTCCTGATATATTTTTTAAACCAGACAAAAAATGAAACAAGACTTACAATGTACTTCAGTGAGGTATATATTTACTTCCATTATTTCTCCCACGAAGTAAGTAGGTTATATTACGTTTGCACAAAAATGTATCTTTTCATTCCGATTTGCTTCTCCTGAATTTTTTAAATCAAGATAGATTTATACAGGAAATGAAATTAGTTGTTACTTTTAATTGCAAATTAAAGTGCGTATTTTAGAATCTTTGGGTCATAAACGCATATTTTTAAAAGCATATTTCAAAATTTTTAGGGTATAAAAATCCTCTCCCTAAATATAATACTTGAAATTAGAAGTGTTTCTAACCAGAAAAAAATCACGATGAGCGGCCCGTCACTAAGACGTCCATGGAACGTTCCCCTTTTTTTCCTCATTGTGAACACAATGTATAATATTATATTATAATCATAATCTTGACTCGTGTGTACATTTTGTACTTTGAAAATCGCTGTTTTCAATTTTTGTAAAAACTGACAAAAGAGAATATCATTTTGTTCCCTTTTTTAAAAAGTGGCTTAATTTTTGCTGTTTTGAAAATATCTGGAAATATTCCTGTACATAAAGAAGCACTGAAAATGTGAGTTAACGGATGTATAAAGGGCAGGTGCACAAGATTTTAATAAACAATCCGGAAATTCATCTAAACCAGATGAATATTTATTTTTTTAGTTTACTGACTATTTTGATTTCGTTGGGAGAAGTTTCGGAAATAAACATCGTATCGGAAATTTTTGGGGAAGTGTAAGGTGTTGAATTTTGTGGTTTTAGTCCCTTCGTGAGATCAGACGCAATTCTGGAAAAGTGTTTGTTGAAGAGATTGGCAACTTTTTCCGGATTACTCGTTTTTCTTTCATTATCCTTTAAAATAACATTTTCTACAAGGTATCGAGATGATGTGGTTGTATGTTTTACGATATCCCACATTGCTTTAGTTTTGTTACTAGCGCTCAAAATGTCCTGACTATTTTTCATTATTTTTTACCTGAATTATTACTTTTCTTAAAATTCTTTTGTATTCTCGGAAGTATAAATGGAAACCGGGTGATACGTTATGATGTTTAGAAATAAAGTAAAGCATACGTTTTTGTTTTTACACGATGTTCTAATTCCTTGTGTGATCCAATGTTTAATTTTCTCTTTTTAAGAGGAAACCACGCGTTAAAATGAATTGAAAGCTTGGAGAAAAATAAATTATATTTTTCATTTGTTTCAACCGCGTTATAAACTGCGTCCCATGATTCCTTCATCAAGTAGTCCGTAAATAATTTTATATTATTTTTAGTGAATGCTCTGCACATGCGTGTATTATTTATTGTGTCAGTGTTTATGTTCTTGGTAATTGTAAGAATTTGTGCATCGTGGTCACTGTAACCTAGATTATTTGTACTGCAAATGGAAATCTGCAGAAACAGAGTTAGAGGTACAACTTTCGTTCGCCGAATATTGACTCCAATATGAATTCACTTACCTAGCTTTCTATTCACTTATCTATGTGTTTCTGAATGGATACAAAAAACGACACAGCACCTTTAATACGAAACTAGTGGTATTCCAACAGCATAAACTTTGTCGCAAATTCAGAGAGTTCAACGAAAATTAGACCCGCGCCCTTCTTTTAAGGATCCCTACTTCCATCTGTGGACAATATTTAAAGAAAAAGATTGGAGTTGAGAAAAAAGTAATTTTTTAATTGACTATTTTCAACAAAATTACACGAAAATTACTCATATTTTCGAAAAAATTGAACATGAACTTATGATTCTTAAAGACGAATCTTTAAATATTTCATGAAGGAAAAAATCTCCATCTTCAATATTATAGTTGTAGGAACATGCCCCCAAAACTTGCACTTCTAGGATTTTCTAAAAACATAGGTTTTCAACAAACATGAGACCTGAACCATTCTATTAAGCGGCCTTTACGCTAACAGAGAAAAAAGTTTGATAAAATATGTAGAATGTTTTAATTTAGTAGATTTTATGGCAATGTATAATGATTAAACATATCTACGCATACTGAGAATCGAGCCCGCCATTCCTCCAGTTCAGGAACAACACGTTGACACTGAGCTCTCCATTCGTTGCACTACCACTCTTCTTATAACACCACATTTCATATTAAGGAAACTTAAAAGTAACATTACGTATTCAAAAATTAATGTCAATTCAGTTTCATGGGCAGAAATCATGGAATTCTTTTACCTCTATACTACTACTATTTAGCTCTCAACAGGCGTGAAAATATTTTATCCGCTCTCCAATCACATACATTTAATCCTCATAGTTCGGCCTAGAGAACGTAGTTTCGGAAAACGTCGCAAGATAGCGCGGTCGGTAGGCAAGGATGTCTCTCGAACCAAGACATTTTCAACGCATTTGAAATCTAATGTTTCAACGGGTGTACAATTTTTGGACAACATGACTAGTTTTGAAGCGTAATTTTGCATGATATACAGGTCATTTTTAAACAATGTTTATCTAAAAAAAAAATGGCTCCAAATGTTTCCTTTACGTTTTCTCCCCGTATGTATCAACATCAAAAACAATTGTCCTAGTCCAATATTCTGCGAACATTCTTGTATTTTTTTTTAAAGAAAGGTCATATATACGTTTTTTGAAGAACGCAGTTTTCCCGTTATTTCCGCTTGAAGTTATTGTAAATTATAAAACAAATTTTCTCAAAAACTGCTCCAAATTTCTTCTTCAGTTTTTTCCACAGACAGAATAAGCTTAAAAAATTGACGCAGGTCTCATTTTCGTTGAATTATCTGATTTTTCGAAAATTGCATATTTAAAAATACGAAATAAGTGCTGTTGTAGTTGTCACTAGTCACATTACGATCACCGAACACTTTCATCCCTTGAAATTTGCGTAAACAAAGGTTTGCCACGTGTAATTAATATTTTCCGTTTCTGTCTATATTCTTTATACATATATATATATATATATATATATATATATATATATATATATATATATATATATATATCAGTTGGTCCATCATCAGAATATATATTTATTTATTTATTTATATTTTTATATATATTTACGCCATGTGTGTGTGTGTGTAGGGCTGCGGTCGCTGCGCACGCTGGTCGTGGGCGGCAACGCGCTGAAGGAGTTGGGCAAAGCGTTCAGCGCGGAGGCCGGGGCGGGGCTGGCGGCCCTGACGGAGCTGCAGGCGTGGGGCAACCGCCTGCTGCGCGTGCCGCCCCGCGCCTTCGCCGGCTGCCCCGCGCTGCGCACCCTCGACCTCAGCGACAACGCGCTCTCGCGGCTCGACGACGGCGCCTTCGACGGCTGCGCGCGCCTGCGCGCCCTGCGCCTCCGCGACAACGCCCTGCAGCGCCTGCCGCCGCGGTAGCCTCCTCGCGCTTTACTCCCCTTTTCCCCTTCGCACTTTTTCCCCTCCTTCCCCTTGGCCCGTCTTCATCTCCTTTTCTCCACCCTCCCCTTCCTGTTTCTCTCTTTTCTCCCTTTTCTTCCTCTCTTCCTTCCTCCTTCTTCTTACTCTTCCTTTCTTATTTTCTTTCTTTCTCTCTTCCTCCTGCTTCCCCTTTCTTTCTCCCCTCCTCCTTCGTCCTTCTTAATCTCCGTTTATCCTCCTTCTTCCCATTCCTTCTTTCTTCCTCCCTTTCTCATTTCTCCCCTTTCTTCCTGTCCTCCTTCCTCCTTCTTACTCTTTCTCATTTTCTTTCTTTCTCTCCTCCTCCTACTTCTCCTTTCTTTCTCTCCTCCTCCTTCGTCCTTAATCTCCGCTTCTCCTCCTTCTTCCCCTTCCTTCTCTTTCTTCCCCCCTTTCTTCCTGTCCTCCTTCCTCCTTCTTACTCTTTCTCATTTTCTTTCTTTCTCTCCTCCTCCTGCTTCCCCTTTCTTTCTCCTCTCCTCCTTCGTCCTTCTTAATCTCCGTTTATCCTCCTTCTTCCCATTCCTTCTCTTTCTTCCCCCCTTTCTCATCTCTCCCCTTTCTTCCTGTCCTCCTTCCTCCTTCTTACTCTTTCTCATTTTCTTTCTTTCTCTCCTCCTCCTGTGTCCCCTTTCTTTCTCCCCTCCTCCTTCGTCCTTCTTAATCTCCGTTTATCCTCCTTCTTCCCATTCCTTCTCTTTCTTCCTCCCTTTCTCATTCTCCCCTTTCTTTCTGTCCTCCTTACTATGTCTTTCCCATTTTCTTTCTTTCTCTCCTCTTCCTGTGTCCCCTTTCTTCCTTTCTACCTCCTCCTTCCCCTTCCTCTCTCCGATTGCATCCTTTCCAGATGTTCGGCAATAGGAAACTTGTCTAGTACAGTCGTCTGAGGACCGATATTTTTGGTTCAATTCATCCGATATGCCAAATTGAAAAAACTTCTCTAATGATTGATTTTGCTATTTCAGAGGTTCAGCGACAATATCCAAATACCACGAATTCAATATTTCAATATCTTTATTTAGCCTTACAATAATAGTTTTGTTACAGTTTCCGGTATTAAAAATGGTCCGGTCGTATTAAAAATGTTTGCACATCCTTCTCCTGGGTCCGTGCTTTCTCAGCATTGGATTTCTGTCGCGCGTCAGGGAAGTCTCTCCTCAGTGGCCCTTTGCTGGTGAGAGTGCTTGCAACTGAAGCTTAAAAACGTAAATTGCAAACTCACCACAATCACAATAGATGCTGGAAGTATTGTCCCTTTCATTTGTTTCTCAGTGATCTGGTTGATACCAACATAAATGCAATCTTTGATAAGAGGCCCGATTCGGCTTGATGCGGAGAGACTTGATTATTATTAATATACAGTAAACCCTCGTTAGCACGAACACGCTTGACACGAACTTCGCCATAACACGAACAAAACTTTGGTCCCGGCAAGGCATTACGCTATTACGGATATTTATAATACTTGGATAACACGAATGTTTATAATACGAACTCCGATTATTTCGGTCCGTTGGAATTCGTGTTAATGAGGGTTTACTGTATGAGGACTGTTTACTGTATAATTATGTATTAATGTCCTTCCCTATCCGCAGGGCGTTCGCGGGGCTGGTGGACCTTCGCGAGCTGCACCTGGGCGGCAACCTCCTTTACGCCCTGCACCTCGAGCCCTTCGCGCCGCTGGAGCAGCTGCAGAGGCTCACAGTCCAGCTGGAAGCAAGCGGGCCCTGCGACTGTGCCCTCTTCGCCCGTCTCAAGCGACGCAACGTGACCCTGCAGATCGAGGAGAGCGGGTCCCTGACCGAGAGCTGCGCCCGGTTCTACGAACTCTACCAAGACTCCAACTGCACGACGATAGACTGTCCTGAGGTCACGCGACCGCCCGAGAGCGAAACAAGAGCTAACACCGGTGAATCAGTGGAGCCCACACGAGAGACGCTTCGAAAAGAAACAACTAGTGGTTGCGTGGATTGTGCAAGTAGTGTTGGTACCATGGAGACTGCTAGCCTGGAGCCAGCAATGTACAGTGCGCTTTTGTGCGGCAGCGAAAATTGCTCCAACACTGACAATGCGACTGGACAAATCGTATCTGCAGAAGCTACGCCCGAATCCATGCGAGATGTCATTCACGCACGCCATAATTATCCAGAGTTAGCCGCAAATGAACTGGATCAGAGTGTCACAAACGTTACAACCGAACTAAGTGAGATTACATCCACCGTAGTATGCGACAGCTGTAACCAGACACAGCCAAGCGTCGTAGAAACACACACAACGAACACATACCTTCAACCGAAAACGGAACACACGGGAAGCCCAATCACAATGGCCACGGTTGTGTACAGTTTGCTGGGAGGTGTTGGCATCGGCGTCGTGTGTGCAACGCTGCTGTGTTTCCTGATGCGTCTAAAGCGCTCCTGTATGCACCAGGACGCAGGAGGACGAAATCTTCGTATAGAGGTAGCAGAGAGCCATGTGTACGAAGAAATTGATGGAGAGCAACCGGCGAGGACGCGTCTTCCAGAGGATTACTCGATGAGTGATTACTGTGGTGGGAGGTACTCACGGAATTCGTCAACCGTTTACGAAGAATTATCACTTGTCCCTCCGCCGCTTCCACGCAGAAGTACGATTGTGGAAACGGAGATTACAGTGTGATATGTTTTGGAAGTAAACATCCGGAAGGATAAAGACACCGATGTTGCAAGTAGTAGGCCAGTGTTCAATGCGGCATAGATGAGTCTCACCAAATAAATTTGCGAAGTTGGATACTCCTTCAGTTATTAGATTACTTACTCTGCAGTATTATCTTCTTTACGTGTCGTACATTCTGTAATTATTCCACGTATGGAGAAGTGGCCCTCTGCGAATCTAGTGGGCTCTAAATGAACTATTATTTGACGCAATACAGAACTTTGTTAACAAATTACGTATTCATTCCTGTTTCTCGCCCTTACGACAAGGTTCGTTTGATCAACTCAGGATCCCTCACAGCAAAAGTTACGACTATGTCAAAGAATCTGTGTTTCGAAATATACTATATTGACAGCTTTCAGTTAATAACTCCTTCGAAACAGAGATCCCCAGATCTTCGGAATGTGATAAGCGCCACCTATCAACACCTTCGCACGAATACTTATCGAAGAAAAGACACGTCATATACAGTTGTTACTGTTTTTTGACCAAATAAACAAATAAATAAGGCAGTCGGGCAGTCGATGGGATTAGCTCAGCGAACAAAGTTCGAAATCTGAGTTCACATAAGCAAGGACACTACTCAAGAACCCGAATACAACAAGGCAAAGCATGTCTATCCTTACAGTATGCAGGTGAGTCACTGTAGGTGAAGTTCGTGGTGCTACGCAGTTTTTCTCGTATGACTTTGGTTTCTATTCTTTTGGGTCGGAGCAAGCCCCATCCTCTTCCCATCTGCCACCTACCGGACGCCTAAAAGACCTCCGAAAGCCCCTCGAGGTAGCAACCAGAACATTCCATTGAAGAGCTCTCTCGTGCTTAGAGCATAGGTAAACATGCTAGACTTTAGCCAGTGGCGTAGCTAGGTGGGGGCAGGGGATGGGCGGTCCACCCCGGGTGACACCAATTAAAAAATGTTATAATTGGAATTATATAATTTTAATGATTTTTTAAATATAATATTTTTGAAAAAACATGCACTTGTTAATTAGTTATACTTCGTTTTAGATTATTTACTTAAAAATTAAATTACAATTATTCTGAATTAAATGCGTTTTTTAATATATTATAAGTAAATGTCATGTGCAAATATATTTTAATTAAACAATGTATAAACCATTCACTAATAGTTTTTTTTAATTTATGGGGGGGGGTGATACCATTAGTTTCGCCCCGGGTGACACCAACTGAAACTACGCCACTGACTTTAGCAATGGCTAAAAGTGCGAAATGTTACCAAACGCTGAAAAAAATTGTAGTTGTATGTTTGTCGATCAATGCAATGTATTTCTAAAGGTTTTCAATCTGCGATCAAATGCAAAATCACATACAAACGGCAAAATGACCGTGAATCTGCGAAATAATTGCTAAATTGCATTTTATGGTTTCCTTCGTGTTCGCTCTTTAACTAGGAATGCGACATCGACAACAACACATCGATGTTTGAAAACAATTTGAAAGAGGTCGTATTTATTAATTTATAATTAAGATTTAACTGACAAAACAAAGAGCTCGGGCTTTCCGGGTTGTCTCAAGGTGTCTCAGCTTCCTTAATCTGCTGCACGGAGAAGGTGAAGGGCAGAAGAGGATGGGCCTACGCCCACGGCGCACGTGTTACTTCTTACTCTGTTAGTTCTGTTCAAGTCCATAAAGGAATCAATATAAGTACGGTTTTTTTCCTAAATGAATATTCCGAAGTCGACCTGGTTTCACTCGAGGCTCCGCGAATTTGAAAAAACATTCTTCAAAATTTGGGGGTACTTTACATAAAGCCCCCCGGACATTTTCAAAATTTTCTTACAAACGGATCCAATTTTTTCTTTAAATTTCTTGTTAAGGATAGAGGAAGATACACTTAAGGTGGCAAAGGTCCTAATTTCACGGTTAACTATGAATTTTCGAAAATTCTAAAGGTTTCAATTTCTTTCGGCGCCTTCGTACACCTACAAAATTAAAGATACAGATTTTTTCTTCAAATAAAAGTTATCTATAATAAATTCTTTCATTAAAGTCATGTACATTTTTTTGAATATTTTAGTCTTTTCTGGCAGTATTGCGTGCAATATGTGCAATTTTTAAAAAAAATTACAAAAACAAGATTTTCTCAAAAACGGATCCAAATTTTTTCTTTAAACTTTTGGTAGGATAGTGCTAAATGTACTCTATGAGATGACAAACGTCATATTGCTCTATTCTTTTGTTTTTTCAAAAACTACAAAAATGTAATTTGTTTTACTTGTCTCCCGCGTCGGTAATATTCACATTAGCGGCGATTTATTCACATCATTATATTTACGAATACATACGCTTTAAATAAAGTCCAGTAAAGTTTCCCGAGAACTCAGCCTTTTTCTGTGAAAACTATCTCCAAAAATCCGCATTTTCAGAAACGCTCAAACGTCATTTTCTCGTAAATGGCTCCAAAGTTTTTCTTCGAACTTTTGAAATGGATAGTGCAAATTGTACTCTTTAATATGACGTTAAGCTCACTTTGGAATATTATGTTGTTTTTAAAAAAATTACACTAATGTAATTTTTTGAAAGATCTCTCCCACCGTTAATATCCACATTTCCAGCAATTTGTAAGCACTATTGCATTTTTAAGTTAATGTGCTGCAAATGACTTCTAATAAAGTTTTTCGAAAGCACAAAAGATTCCTGTGAAAAAGCTTCAATTTTCGCATCTACAGTAGCGCTTAAACGTCATTTGCTTAAAAAACGGATCTAAATTTTTCAAAGAAAACTGCCATTTAGGACCAGGTTTTACTGTTTTTTTAATACTCTTAAAATAATATTTCCGTTCAACTATTGAGAAAACGAAAAATTAATAAAATATCAAAAATGTAGTGTTGGTGGCGATAGGTGGCAGCTGGCAAGAGTATGCTGTGTCAAGTCCGAATAGCTAGCCGATATCAAAGGAAATAGAAAACTGGAAAGTATGTGCCATTCTTTAGCACCACTAGTTTAGTATTACAATATATTTAATCATAAAATACTCCATTTTTATTTCAATGAGATTAATTTATATTAGAAAGGGTGTAGTCAGGAATATGTACACAATCGTAAATAAGTTTTGGTTCTGTGAAAGTATGAATTTTAAGGACGTTTTTAAACAATTACAATTATTATCTAATAATGTAAGATTATTGCTAAACAGATTTAGTTTTTTCCGATATTTGTGGTTTCAAAAATATTTCAATAATTTATTTCTTTACATTTGCTCAGTGTTTACACGTGCTTGATTTCTTGACCTCTATTAATAATATTATGGAATGATTCTTGAGATTAGGTCATTGATATAAAAACTTTTCAATCTGCCAACGTTTCGGCCTTTATTCAGCCTTCATCATGGCCACAAACAGACGGATTATTTACCATATAGATACACATTACGTACCAAGATTATTTCACAATTTGACTGATACATAAAATATATAAAGATTGTGTTATTACGTACCACATATTTTCCGCATTTTTCGGTTCCACCACAATCCACCCCCCCATCCTCTTTATTCACTTATAGCCTCTACCACACACATTCCTTCCGCCGCGCCATATTACACACACCACCCTCACACCTCATCCTTGCAAGTCTCCTCCCTCTTACATCATGTATAACAGTCAAATTTGTGTTCATATCCGGTCTATTTTGAACAACAACCAACCTATATACCCAATCATCCCTGTTCATACTTACATTAATTAACTCACAATTTTTTTTTGTTTTTTCCCTCATACATAATAATAATATATTATATATAATTATTTATATATATGTAAAGTATACATTATTCTTATTATACCAATTATACATTGCAAAAAAAGAAAGAAGAAACAAAACACAATTATAACAATTACAGTACAATTAATTATTACATTACTAAATATATTACATTTTTTCATGAACTTGTTGTGTCTGCACATACATTCATATTACCGATTACACACAATTACATACAACACTTGTTTTGTACACTAGTATTAACACTGATATATAATTATACACATAAACATTTTTTATAAATACTTGTTCCCATACCATACAACATCTGGCCAAGAATGGTTATTGTAGTCAATTATTTTCAGTCTAAGTGTTTACTTAAATTTGCCTAGTATAATCTAACGCCCGTATTTGTTACTAGTGCTGTTCTATCTTACACAATGGCTAAAATATGGAGTTTCCGTAATTGGAACTTAGAACCTAATAGGAATTTAACAATTCTTGGGGAATATTATCGAGAATGATGATGCGGCTTTATATTCGGAGTATGGAGGGGATTCCGATGCAGATGACGCGACGTGACGCCAATAACGCAGCTAATGAATTCAGCCCACGTTTCCTTCACCAACATTGATTTCCTTAACCAATAATTGAATTATTTTAGTTTATTGTATGTAACTGTATATCATATTTATTTTCACTATAATTTATTTGCACTATTTATTTTCAATTTTCTTGTATTTGTATTTCTTGTCTATTCCTGCGTTTTTCTTTTATTTTGTAAAGAACATGCACACGTTCATTTATGACTGAATATACAATTTTTGTTCAGGAATTACACGAGGTGGTTCTGTACGCAACCACAATTCATGTAGTTTAATGCGTAGCCCTAAATCGATTGTGGTCGTTATTACGACCACATCATATTCCTATTTATCTCACTTTATATTTATTCAAATCACGAATTAATATTTTTCTCATATTCCTGAGATCAAAATTAAGCAAATAAAAGATAAATTAAAATTATTCCGGAGAAATAGTTATCCGACCTACAAAGGGATAAAGGAAGGAAAAGGGTAAAAAATGACTATTTTTGTGGACATATCTGTTGAAGGACTCCTATGCATACAGTGCATGCCTGTCAAGGCAACCCTTCTTACGCGTATGCCACATTGGCTGCCTATCGTCTTCAGTCGTAGGCGCGAGGACAGAGTAAACAACTCGTAGTTCTCCTTTGCCGCGGAGCACAGAGTTCTTCATTTGCAATGATAGAACCTGTTGTTGAGTCGAGGGCCGACAATGAACATAACTGGCATCGACTTCAATAATAAAGCTTGTGACTTTTACTATCTCGACTACTGTTAACGCAGAGTAGAGAAAATACTGTAATGCTGCGACAAAAACGGCGAATCTTCGACAAAAAAATACATTGCCGAGCCCTAGCAACGAAAAAGCGGATAAATCTTGTTCCTCTATATCTGAAGTATTATTTTTTTTTCTTCGAACACGTTCTGTAGTCAGGATCCACGTTTCGTGGATTCATGATTCTGAAAAATCTTTTGCCGGCAAAACTGTGTCCGTCTGATCGTTCGTCTATCCATGAACAACGCTAGCCACTAAATCTGCAAAAAACGATTGTTACCAAAATTGATATTCCCCAATCGATCTGACTGGTCACCCTTGAATTTGAAAATGATATTTTTATTTTTGGGGGTACTATACATGAAACCTGAACAATATTTTCACACTTTTCTCAGAAATGACTCCAATTTTTCTCTTATTTGTTCCTCTGATAGAATAAAATACTCGGAATGAAAAGCCGTAGGTCGCAGTTTCCTTGCACTCACTGATTTTTCAAAAATTGCAAAAGTTTAAATTTTTTCGGTCTATTCCTGTATCCTATGTCGTATTCTTTCCACTGTATCTGTAATAATGTATTACAGATACAATGCACAACGTTATACATCATATGTTAGATAAGGACATTGTACTTCGCAGAGGTTAAAACATATTTGCGAACATGAAATCTTTTAAGTAATATTTACTTTCTTAATATAGAAAAAAACGAGATACGAAATTTGTGGATAGTAAAAAATAAAAATAGTCAATTAACCTAAAATTCAATTTACAATGATAAATATAATCAAACATAAACAGATGAATTCCACGTACGTGGCAAAGAACGGTAAAGAAAGTGGTGATGGTTCGATTTTCTGTGAACTCTGCATTTTCAAACGTGGTGCTAAAACAGCAAGTACTTTTTCGCCCGTATTTTCACTAAAAATTAGGCGAAAAGTACTGAAATTTTCGAAAACTTGTACTTATCTTTATTTCAAAATATATCTTTAAGGAACAGATTTTATTGAGAGGAAATCCCTATCTATAATATTTTGGTTGCAGGAAGATCAAAAACATTTTGAAGTTTTGCAATTTTCGAAAAATCAGTTTTCAACGAACATGAGACCTGAACAAGAGACCATTCTCTTAAACGATCTTCACACTATCCAAGAAAATTTTTTAAAAAATGATGGAGCCTTTTCTTTTAAATTTGGAAATTGTCCCAGGGTTGTATCTCCAACCAAAATTAAAATATCGGTTTCAAATTTAAGAGGCCGCCAGATCTATTGAGGAATATCAATTTTGGAGAAAATCGGCTGAACGCTTTAGCCCCTAGTGTTGTCCACACGCGGACGGACAGGCGTTTCGGCATCATTTTGGTTTTTGTGGATCAAGGATCCACAAATCAAGGATTCTGGCTACCCCACGTGATAGAGGATTTTTTTCTAAATTTAGCACTGGGTGTATCCATTTTTTCCTTACCAGGTCCCTGTAATAAGCTTTTTTGTCGAAAATTCGCCGTTTTTCGGGCAGCATTTCGTAACTTTCTCTTTATTCCGTTGCGACAAAGTAAAAACGAGCCCAAAATTGTGCATTTTCAGAAAAGCTCAGGCGGCATTTTCTCAAAAACGGTTCAAATTTTTTCTTTAAATTTTTAATAAACAAATTTGTTCAAAGAATTGTACTCAGTAACGTGATCACAACTTGGATTACTTTACTTTTACGGAACATAGACTGATATTTGTAAAAATTGTAACACCCGGAAGACATGTTCAAAATCACAAAAATCGTTGGATGTGTAGAACAGTCTATCCATAAGAAGTTATTAAATTTGCTTATAGATGGCGTGCACGTTCGTCTAGCAGCGCTCTCCTTCGCGTGACAAATGAATTGAACACAAAATTAAGTTCATTATGCTACGCGTTCAGAATTCTTTCAAATTCAGTCAGCCTTCATAGTGCTCGTTGTGTATATTTTGCGAATGTTCATTCGCGCTTAAGATAATGCATAATATGAAACACATAGCTCCCAGACTTTCAGATTACAGAAAAGAATTGTACGAATAATAAGCAAATCCCACCCACGTGATTCTTGTAAGTCTCTCTTTATTAATCTATGAATTTTACCATTACCTTGTCTCCTGATTTACGATTCAGTAGTTTTTGTGAATAATGACCTACTTAAGGGCGGGAATATATTTTCAGCAAAATGTCTATAAGTATAACTCACAACGTAGTAATCATATTCATCAGGTGGCAGTATCAACAGCTCACTACAAAAATTCACATACAATTCATGTACATTATACTACAACACTTTGCCAGACGACATTAAACGATTAAATTCGATAGAAAAGTTTAAGTCCCAAGTAAAATCTTTTCTGCTGCATAACTGTTTATATACAATTCGAGACTATACTGAGCATCAAATGGAAAGTAACAAATTTTAACAATGATAGTTAATGTAATTATTTACCATTTGGACTGTATAATTCTAAAGAAACTGTAACAAATATTTGCCACAGCTTCTGGGTCGATGACCCCCATCTCGATCAGGTTTTTCGTCCAGTTTCCCCGATCCTTTGAGGAAATGCTGAGATGGCCCCTTGTTTTGCTTCTGGACATAAATGTAACATCATTATTTGTGCACGTCTTCTAAATTTCTGTGAGAAATGAAGTTATTCAAATTATAATTCTCCATATTGTCGCGGCAAAAAGTATTATTCTTTCATGAAGAACACGATGAGGGTTAAGGGCACAAATATATAGCTAATTTACCTTGAAAATAGAGTTTATTATACAGGAACGAATATACTGTCAATGAAACTTGAAAAAAAACGCTTTTTTTCTGTATTCAAAATTCGACTAGAATATGGCTTAGTTATAGAGATCACAGAATTATGAAAACGTGCACAGAATTCACTTCTCCCCATAGCTCGTGACATACAGTTTTTAACGTAAATAAATAAACAGGTTAGGTCAGTGTTACGTCACACTCAGCTTGTGCAGAGCCGTCAAACGACGTGGATACATGCAAGGAAGTGCAGGTATGCCTCGTCGACGCCAAAAAGAGCAATATCTGACAAGGGAAGTAACAGATCCTTCATGTCGAAACACCCCTCGAAATTTTTACGACAAACGCAATGCACTATCTGAATCCCATATCCAAAATATTAGCTGCCAGTTTCCACTGCAAGGCTCCAAAATTGAAGCTAAAATCTTTGATAGCAATAGAGTGTTGCGGCGCCGCTGGACATCCCTACTAGCGTCGAGCGGGCGGCCGGCCGACCGACCGGCCGAACAGGCTGGCCATAGAGCCGGCGCGCGGGCAAGCGAAAGCCAGGAGCAGTGTCTCGTCGCAAGTTAGTGCAGCACGAATAAAAAGCAGAAATGATTGGTTTCCACTGAATGATTAAAACATAAATGTTTTCGGCACCACGCACAACGAATAAAAACTTCATTGTGACATTCTTCTTCACATTAGTTTTTCAGTTTCAAGGCAATATTTGACGGGCACTACAAATTCAGGAGGCCGTTCTGTTATGTACCTTGTAGTAAACCACGAATACTTTATCATATTTTGGAAACGAGGAGATGGAAATTGAAAATGAATGAAGGATTGCAATTGAAGAATTGTGTCTCTATCGGAAACTTTGGCACTAATACTCTTGTGAGGCACAATATTTTCTGATAAACGGCGATACACAGCTTTCCACTGTCGGAAGAAGAACTTATCAAGTGGTTGGATTTTTCCTGTAGCTCCGGGAGGTATCTGGAGCAGTTCAATTGTCTCGCCTGGAGGAATATCTTCAATACAAGTTCTGACATTGTACGTGGTCCACGAATCTAAAAGCAGAGCAAAATATTCACTTACAAATGGGAAGAACGCTTCTTTAAACCACTGTTTCAACTCTTTCTTTCCCATTTTTCCTGATTTTGTAGTCGTAACAATTATGTTTTCAGCTTGAATCATTCTTTTGGAGACAACAGGGCCGAAAAATCCTTTTGGTTCCTGCAGCACTATAAATAATTTAGGCAACAAAGATCCATCCATACTTATTGTTGGCATTATAGTGTACGAGTGTGATAACGCACTAACTGATTGAGCAACTGTCTTGTGTATGATTTCCACCAACAAACGACAAAGCCCGTTTTGATCGCATTTCGCGTTGAAATCCACTTTGGTCTGTATTAGACGACTGGGAGTAATGTGAAAATCTCTCTTTGGCGTTTTTGAGAAATTCTTCTACAACCACAACCTTTTGTGTTTCGTCGTGAATATAAGTGCGTGAAACACATTTTGTTATTTTCCTGCTCTTAATTTTGTGCGCTTTTTTAAAAGATTGATTGAGGAGTGAGAGGCGGAAAAATACTTATTTTTGCTGCCAGTTTCTTGTGAAATTTCCAGGGTCCACTGTCGCAAATCTTCATCATTTTCATTTTGATTCGTTCTTCTTACAAGTTCAAATCGAGACCAAAGTTTCTCATACGTAATTTTTTTGTGTTCACTAGGATTTGCTGTCATGCTTTCCACTTGCTTTTTCCACAAATATAGTTGTCTCTCTGACATCACGCGGCGAAAATTTCTACGGACATGTGATATTGAAAAACGTTCCTTACCGCCCTCAATAAACCAGAATTCCACAGCTTTCTTCTTGTACTCGTAGCTAATGCTAACATCCTCATTGTATTTTTCACAGGGCTTGGATAATAAATCGAACCGGAGGATTTGCAAGGTGACTTGCAAGGTTAGAATCGCTAGTTTCCGGGGATTCACTGTCTGATTCTAATAAACACTTTCCCATATCATCACTCGTGGTAGAAGTATGCTTTTGGCAGTCTGTATCACTATCACTTGATTCACAATCACTTCCTTCGCATACGACGAGGGTAGATTCCTAGTAATGCTTCAGTGCTATTATTTTCGATCAATTCGATAATACATTGACCCATTTCTCGTTCTTTTTCATTTACACTTCCCTTCGAAGATACACCTTTGTTACGAAAGCAACACAAGGCGAACTCAACTATGTTAACGGGATTTAACACAACTTGCTCTGTAGCCATTGCAAATGTTATTTCTTTTGTAACAGCGAAAGATGAACTGGGTGCGAAACTACGCAGCCCTTGTTTATTGCAGGGCCGCTGACGGGCCGGCCGACTCATCCGTGACCTTGGGGTCCCTCGCGTCAGCTCGCCCGGAGTAAGGGCTGCCCAAACGGACCGGTAGAGGCGTCTATCTTTTTCCTAGTACTTATATGTGTTTTTCAAAGTTTTATTTGGAGGCCTTGCAGTGGAAACTGGCCGCTATTTTTTCGCATACGAGTTTTTGGTATCAATTAGCATATGCCATTAAAATTTCGAGGTGTGTTTCGACATGAAGGGTCTGTTACTTCCCTTGTGAGTAAGTTTGAACGAGGCAAAATGATTGGTCTCTGCTCTCTGAATCTGAATCAGTAAAAATTTCGTTGATTCAATCAGTGAGAGCCGAAATCACTGATATCTTCGGTCGAAATGTGTAGTTTCGCTGACAATCAACAAAATGCGAACCTTTTCATACTGACCGCCAGCATTTTACTGGTCGTCAGTGGTAAAAGTGCCGCGCCACCATCACTCAGTCGTCAAGTTCAATTATTTGTCACAGATTTCACTGATTCAAACAGTGAAGTTTCACTGATTCAAAAAGTGGACCCGATTTTCAGTTCTGTTCAGTACAATTCACTGATTGTCAGTGGCAGGGTTATAACTGACACCAACAGTGAATAGTCACTATCAATCGGTAGTTTTTCACTGATTCAGACTGTGAGAGTGGGAAGCGGTTTGGTCGTACCGTGACAATGCCGATGGCGTCTGTTTGCTACAACAGTGATGCGTTTGTGGAACCAGTGGTTAGAGGAGGGTCGTACACAGCGACGAGCGGGTACCGGACCACACAATGTGACCACAGCGCGGGATGACCGCCATCTTGTCCGCACGACCGTAACCGACAGAACGGTGTCGTCCACAGTGTTGGCTCGACTTTGGAGCACTGCAACGGGTGTGGTCATGTCTGCGTCCACGGTTCGACACCGTCTGCTAAGGGCTGGACTGGTGGCACGCATTCCACTGCGTCGGATTCCTGCGTCCAGAAACCACCAACGCCTCAGACAGCAATGGGCACGTGAACGTGTTTACTGGTGTGCTGAGTGACAAAATGTAGTGTTTTCGGACGAGCCCCGCTTCAATTTGTGCTACAGCGATAGCCACGCACGTGTTCGACGCTATCGTGGTGATCGCAATCTGTCAGCCTCCATTGTTCCGCGCCATAGTAGACAAACAAGTGCAGGCGCGGCTCGTCATTAAAAGCTGTAAGGCGGAGCCTCCCCTATAAAAATCGCCGCCCAAAAGAAATTTACAAATATATTTGTGAATGAATTTATTTATTAATAATAGCTTCCTGAGTTATATTATATAACAATCATATCAAAAATGTTCTTTGTCGGTTCGTTAACGGCCGGCCGTAGCGCATTTGAAGCTGTTGACAGGGAAGAGAAAAGCGTTAGGGTCCCACTTCGCTCCGTCATAAGGTCTGTGTAAAACGACGAGACGTGACGTGACGTGATGCATTCATTGCACGGGCTTATGGGCGAACGAAAGGCTGCCGCCTGGCAGCCTTCGAGTGTGGGCAGAGCGTGGGGCTGGCGTCTGAAGGGAGTGCTCACCAGATTGCGTTACTACGCAGCTCAGTAAGTAACACCGAGTTTCAACTAGTTGTTGAAAATCGCGGTAGGGGCGCTTCTCCCTTATGTATGTATCGGAAGAAATAGTGCTTAGAAATGCAATACTATTTAAAAGCTAAGTCCTAATGAAATATCTAGATAAAACTGTGTCAAAGAACAGGTCCCCCTGCTGTCCCTATAAATGAAACCTAGTACTGCTCTCCGAATTGAAGGACCGCCCCCCCCCCCCAAGCAATTAAACATTTGCAAGCCTTCCTCATTTAGAAAACCACGAGCCGTGACTGGACAAGTGTGATGATTTGGGGCTCCATTGGCTACAATTTGGGCGATCCGAACATCATCTGCTTCATCAGGGCGGTTTTAGAGCCCGATGTACTGCCCTTCCTGCAAGCACCTCCAAATGCCATAATTCAGCATTGCAATGCCCGACCGCATGTTGCGAGGAATGTGTACGCTTTCTGTGAAGAACGACGGGTACCACTGCTTCCCTGGCTTGCACGTTCGCTTGATATTTCGCCCATCGAAAATGTCTGGGATATTATCGGTCAGTAACTTGTTCGTTATTGTCCTCCTGCAGCCAATGTCGATGCTTTATGGTCACGCATAGAAACCGCGTGGTAGCGTGTTCCCTAGCAGCATATCCAGGCTCTCTTTGGTTTCCAGGATTAAGTGGTCACACCCATGTCATTTGCAAAACTATATCTATTCCGGGAAATACTTCATAGAAACTAGGAACAAAGGTTTGCATCACTACCAACATCAAGCACGAAATCAAGTAATATTGCGTCGTCTCATACATTCTACATACTTGGCAATATTTGGGCTCAAGGGAAAAGTTCGGATTGCGTAAATTTCTGAGTTACTGTATTAGAAATTTTGGGAATATATTCTGGATCTGGAAAACTTTCTACTTCTTCAAGATTTGACACACATTCCGTTTCTTGAAGTTTCTTGAAGTCATTTCACATGGAGGATTGGAAACAGGTAACTGGTTGTAAGGCATTGGTCTTATTGCAGACTGACGATATCGATACACTAAGCAATGTTTATTCTTTGCTGAGAAATCTTCAAACGGATACAGAGAAAAGCAATTATCACTGTGATTGATTGGCTCACGCCAAACATGGGAATGACAAAATAGAATGTTTCTCTTTTTGCAACCCATCCCCTAACCTTGACGCACCTGGTTTGCAAATAACAGGTGGGGTCCAACTTTTATCTTGATCACCTAGAGGGCATCCAAAATACAACTGGTACAGCTTCTGATGTGGGGAAAAACCGTGCGCCTCTGGGATTTTGGTGTAAAAGAACCACAAACATAACAAGTTATTTGGATGGTTGTGACACGTGAGAAGTATGATATAATAACACATAATCCGCAACAAAATGAAGTTGTTGACTGATTAAGAATTATCGCAATTACTATTGAGCATTGGAATATTTCCCACTTACTTTAAGTAATCGATGAGATCATGCCTCAAAGGAACAAACTCGTGAAATGGAAAATATCTGCATTGAGAGGACGTTACTCGGGATACGATAAAGCGCAGTGCTCACTCACCTTTCTCGCCGAGATGAATGTACACCTCGTGGGAACACCAATGAACCACAGAACATCTTGTCATAGAACTGCGGGAACAATGTTTCAGCAGTGGACATATTAGTACGTCTTTATTGATAGACACACTCGCTGCAACTCAAGTTCTGGTCGGTTGTCAACAGTCTTATTTCTGCGAAGGGCATAAATATGTTTCGTGTTTAAAATAATGCATTCTAAATTTTGTAAAAAAGACATATTTCTTGAAATGACAAAAAAACTTCTTTTAACTCCAATTAGGCTTTTATGTATGCTTCTCTTTTCCAAAATATTAATATTAAAAAGCTGGTAAATTATCGAATAGCATAATTGTTTTTTGATTTAGCATCTGGAAACTTCAGCTAACCTCAATTATAACTTGCCCACAATCTCTCATGATTATAATAAAATTGCAAGTCGTCTAGATGAAATAGAAAATACATATTTATTTTCTTTCCACACAAGCTCCTGAATTACACTACTGACTGGAGAAAAATGGACAAATACATTAATTTTAATCTGAATTTAATTTGTGCTAAATAAGTAGACATAAGTAGACTAAATAAATGGAATGTTACAGGAACTAATTTATTTATAAGTTGAGAAATATATTCAAAAGATTTTCACATTCATTTATAACCAGTAATAATTGCTTAAACAGCCAATGACCATTTTATACAGATTTGTAATTACGAGGTCTTGTAAATGTTCCCAGGTAAAATCAGATTGGACACATAGGACGGTGATCAGTGAAGGATACTTATTGTACAATGATAAATGATGTGTGCACATCAGAATTTAAAAAAAATAGAATTATTTATTAAAACTTTATTATCTGGAATCAACTTGTTTAGTTGAAACCGCAAATATTGAGCCGCAAGCTAATTAATACTTACGTTTATCTGCTGCGATGAACTGATACCATCCACCATATTCTTCTTTTCGATTTTTTCTTTATTTATTAAGTAATATACTGCCATAATACATTACTAAATACGCAGCAGCAGCAGTAACAAGTTGCGAATCCGTATCTATTGCAGCTCGGAGCACAGGTAGCGCATATTCGTTGTTATCCAGAGCGCACAGCAAACACACAAAACACGACAAACTGCATGTGTGGTTCAAAGTGCTCACCACGAACGAACGACGAACATTTCGGCCATTTGGTATTCGTCGAATGCCGTATGTGTGGTGTCACCTTTATGCCCTTCGCCCAAGGAAAGTCCAGCGAGAGTTCCCAGAAACCCTGTCCCGCGAGAACAATTGAAGTACAGTTACCAAGAAACTGTATGTGTTGAGCGAAAACTGACACCGTATTTGAAATTAGCAGCCTTAACTCTTTTACAAACACTTATTGGCTTTTCTGGCGAAAAAGCAAGGTTGGCTTGTGCTCTTCGTTTTCCTCCCGAAAACTTTCCGTTTCTATTACTTAAACTGATAACTTAAAAATAGATTCCTAAGCATAGATTAATTTACTTTGGTTTAATTTGTTTTCATATCTCTGTTTTGGAAATAGTTCATTCTTTGTTCCAATTTCACACAGCTATTCAATATAAATTTCTCCATTCAGCTTCATATCCTAATTACTACAAAAGCTTTGAAGGACTCATCCCTCTGAGCAAAATTTCAAAAATTAATGTGATAGAACCATTTCATAATGAACATATTGAATAATACTAATTTGTCTTGCTATGTCTTCCACTAAGCAATTACTTGTTCACTTTTTTGGCTTGTGTGATTTCACAATTCACACCATACCAACAGAATTAAGTGGTGAGTGGCTTCAAGAGGTCAGAAAAGAGAAGTACTGGCACAATATTTGAACAAATATGTCTTTATTGAAACAGTAATTTGTTTGTTAGTAACTTGTCAAAGTTTTAATTTATTCCCTTTCACTTGGCTTGTATCTTTTGCAATCCATTTATACTTCAAAGAAAATTTTCTTTGCCATGTATTATTTTTTCATTTTTGAGAATACTTCAGTTATGAATTTTTGTGTAATAGGGACAACAATAAAACAACTTTGGTTTTAAATTACAGTGCTCATTTATAACATAAATTCAATTTTTGTTGCCATGTACAGACATAAAAGCTGATGGAGGTATAGTAACATTTAGAAATATAAAACAAGGTTATTTTAAAACAGTCAAGTGTTAATTGCACTGTAAAGAATCATGAAAGTATAAATGAGAGTGTTTATAAATAATTCTCTATTGAAGTATGCAAAGCAGAGTTCATACAAGAACATTTAACACAGAAAAGGGAAGAAATAACTATAGTAATCAACACAATTTAAATATTATAAACCATGATGCATGATCTTTTACCAAAAGAGAATAGGAAGGATAGAAAAGGACAAGTCAATTAAGAGGGCATAATTTGCACAATTACTTATGTTCGATGACAGGACTTTGAAAGATTTATTTCGTCATCGTATTTAGTCAAGCAGAAAGATTTGTGTAAGTTATTCTCCTGCACAGTGCAGATGTTTTTATTCAAGAGAACATCTTCCTATAACATTGTGCATAAGTTTTTGTGGCTACTTAGTTCACATAAGATAACTGTACATTTCATAATCCCATGCTTTTAGTCTTTGGTTTATGAGTCACAAGAATATAAATAATGAAAAAGCTTCACTTGAACACTAAGTTACATGCTAATTTTAGAGTTAAAATGATTACTTTACTGCACAGGGAAAGGTGTTTCTTTGGAATGTTATGTCATAAAATAGCACCAAATATTAGCTGCAAGATTGCCAGCCAACAGCTGAAATATACATTCAGTGAAGTTTTTAACATTACAGATTTTTTTTTTTTGTTATTTCATATTATATTGTCTCAATAGAAATTATAACATTCACACGATCCCACATAACACACTCAACATTCTGAACATACTAAAACAGTTTTTTCGGAGGTTAATAATATATTACTAAGAGCTCCTACATATTCCTGCATAAAGTACAAGAATATTTAACTGGCACTTATACACTGTATTAAAATATTTTTATTTTTTAATAAATGATCGCACTTTATTCACACATCTGTCCATAAAGTTCTTTTTTCTTCTGTTATCCCCTGTGTTAGACAATGGAAGAGATAACTGTGATCCTTGCTTTACATCACTACAATCGCCTATCGATCTTGATTCATAATCAAGATCAGGATGACTTGTCTGGAGAGCATTAAACTTCTCTTCTTCCTGGAGTCCATCAGTCTTTTGCTCTGTTGGCTTTGCAGTCAGCTCTTGTGCACTAAGGTACTGTTCACACTCACTAACTAGTTGTTGTTCATCTCCTGCTTTGTCATTAGGTTCGTTCGCTGTGGAATCTACCAAGATGTCCAAGCTACGTGAACGTCCAGGCCTTTGTGGACATGTAGGCAAGGCTCGAGCAGGAGAGACACTGGCTGTACCAGAGCTGCGCCGAGGTTGTGTGGCTGGGCTAGGTGGACGGTGCATTAAATTGTACAGCCGAGTTGGTGGACTAGTAGGAGGACGACGAACTGTTCCCAGAAGCCAGGGATGGGACGGACTGGATGGTTTGAATAACCTGAAACCCAAGACAATGTGAGAATGTTTCTCAAGCAACAGCACGTTTTAAAACTCATTAGATAGTAAGTATCAAGCCCAATAAAACTTCTTAAAGGCTCAAGTACATGGATTGTGTCCATGGCCTACATATTGCTTGGTAGAGAATAACTTTGACTTTACAGTTCAGTTAAATCTATGATCTTTCAAACCACTGAAAAAGCAATGATGATATTTTGCAATAACACATGCTAATTTATTTTTCAAACTCACAGTGAGGATGCTTTTAAGATGCAGCTTAGTTGTTACCTCATAACAAAGATGATTTCATTGCTAACAGTTTACGCAAACCCCCATCTTTGACAGCATTAGCTCCTCCTAAAATACCCACCTGTTGTGTCTGGCCGAGGCAGAGGGGCCATCTAGTCAGTCTCTCCCCCCTCCAGAGTTCCCATTGACATCCTTGTCACTACCCTTTCCACTCTCATTGCTGTGCATACGCTGGTAGCTGGGTGGCTGGCGCCCTAAAGTGTTTCCTGAAGGTGTTCCAGGAGTGGCATCTCCTTTGTTAAAACCCATTCTTCCCAAAGCTCCATCAGCACGAGTGCTCAGTTCTCCTCTCATGAACCTTTCCAGTTTGTCTACACAAGCATCCTGGTAGTCATGAATCCATCTGAAACAGAATATTTAAAACATTACAAATCTTCACCTGGCAAAGAAACTGCCCGACAAGCGGGAATGACAAAAATTAAATAATTTATTTGTTTGATTCTATAACGTTCAAAATAACAATAGAGTAAGAAATAACCACTGAAATTATTGCTCCTTTTACTGTAATATTTGGAAGACAAATTGGGATAAAAATGTTTTTTAATTTGTGGGAAATTGACTCAAGGTAAAATTATAATGTAAATGTAATGTTCTCAATGTTAAATATAATGTTTGTTCAAAATGTGAAAAATTTTACTAGTAAAACTTATAACATAGAAAAAAATCACTCAAATAAATCATGAATCAAAGAAAATATTTGTGTAAGTAGATTTATCAGAAAATTTATTATTTATTAAAACTGCAACAAAAGCATAAAAAATCATACCTGACACCATTGAAGTGGCAGACAGCTCTCATATCTTCAGGCAGTTCCTCGGGTTCAGGCCACTGGAAATTGTCTATGATAGGAATTATATTACACTGTGATTGGAGAGCTGCAACAATTTCCTGAAACAAATAAAATAGGATAAGTCATGTACAATTCACAGAAATTAAATTGTTATTCACATTGAAATGGTTTGACTCACTATAAATCAATGAAACTTACCCTGTGAACCCAGTCTTTGCATTCTGCATCTGCAATACAACGTTCCAGAGCTTTGGGGGTGAGGACCAATAGAAAATGTTTGGCTTGTCGAATACTCTGAAGGAGGTTGTTATCAAATTTACCAGCTTCCAACCTTTCCACATCAATGAAGACTTTGAACCCTCGTAGTTGGAGATGTACTTTCAGTAAACTGTAAACACAACAATTGATCATTTTGTGGTTGTTTTTTTTTGGGAGGAGAGTAAAAAGAAAGTTTCATTCTTTAGAAACTGTTTTCCTACTTGTTTGAAATAACAGTTAAGAATTTGATAAAAATTATATGAAACCACTAACACATTATAAGTCATGTACGTAATGAGTACTTGCTACGCCATACAACAAACCAGTTAACGAATATTAATAAAAAGTAGTGCTAAACTTTTTAACTACACACCTGGCCAATTGTGATCCATTTGATCGCCTATAACTAACAAATACATCCAGAGACTTGTCCAGGTTAGTGTCTGATGCACTAGTCAAGCCACTTTCCATTTTATCTGGAAAAGAAAATTTAATTTCTAGCAATAACGTATAGTAAAAATAAAATTATTGACACAAAATTCATTAATAAATAAAAAATTATTCTTTTACATTATTATAACTCGTATTAAATCAACTTTTAAGCAACTTGGAAACAAATTCATATTAAAAACAAAACCAGAGATTCATACCTCTTATGGCTTTTGTTATCCTTTGACGGTGAATACTATTTGTAATGCCACATTCATTAGCCAGCTGGTCATCAGAAAGATGAATAATCGAATCATTGTCAACACCAGCATTCAACATAGAATATGTGTAAATGGAGAACTCTGTTCCAATATTTTGTAGGAATGTATTTAGGTTACCGGTATCTCTACTACTGTAGTCAGCCATTTTCTTCAAGTTTTGAAGTTCTCGACTGAATCTATATACAACAAAATTGAGGTATTAAAGTATTGTGATGTGATGTAATGTAATGTAACTATGCAATTTATAAACCATGAAGAAATATATTTTATTATACACACCTCCTACGACGAATACCATTTGTAATTCCTATGTCATCTCTGAGATTAGCTTCTGTTAACTGCAACAATAGATCACCATCCACTCTGCTCTCAACAAAATTGCCAGCATACTCTGCAAACCCAATCTGAAAAAATTAATAACCACAAATGAAAAGAATTGCTTTACGATTGCAAAACTTTATATTGCAAATCTCTCAATTAAAGACCTTACTACATTTCAAAAAAGGTCTCAAATGTACAAACAAAAAGAAATTAAGGAGATCTGTATAGGAAATTGAAGGCTATTTTGAAGAGCAAGGTAGTAAAAAGGTAATAAATTTCTTGTAGTTTCTTACATAGGTACAATTCATGAGTGCCTGAAATATAATCTGAAGATTCTTTGAAATACGATGTGCCGAAATATGTATTCTACTGATAAGCTGATAACTCACCTGCTTCACCCACTCCCTCACATCTTCTGTGGACCAGAGGGGCACCTGTTGACTAAGTTTGTGTGGTACTTCTTCGCCGATCAGCCTCAGGGCCTGAGCAGCATATTTTGAAGCAACTGCATTAGGGCAGCTGGCCACTTTCTTGAGAGGTTCAATAGCTTTGATTTCTCTGAATATTTCCGTGTTTCCTTGCTGTTTTTTTATGCCTGCCTCCATACAGAAATGGAAAGCTGCCAGATTACGAGCCTCTTCCCTCTTTGAACTCAAAACAGGCACCAATCTTTGAAGCCAGTTCTTGCTCTGACCATGAGCATGGGCTAAATTGGACTTGGCAAATTCTGATGGATTGTGAGTGGTTACAAATGGTTCTACCAGATCCAAAGTTCCAGATTTAAGAACTGCTGCTTCTATTTCTTTGTTAGCTACCAAAACAGCAATTGCCAGGCATGCGTAGTACTTGATATTATCATCATTGTGGAAAGCCAAAGGGAACAACCACACTGGCACTTTTCGCTTAATCATAGCTTCTTGATTTTCTGCTCCACCATACAGTGAAAGATTTGCTAATGCTCCAGCACAGTGTCTCAGTGTCTCAACATCATTCTTCCTGCATTCAAACAAAACAGCATCCAAACCACCTAACCTGATTACATCACTGCAGGTGCCTTCACTATGCTTAAATAAATGTTCCAAGATGCCAGTTCCAGTACGTGAATGTTCAACAGAATTTGCATTTTTAGTACATGCACAGGCAACATTCACAACTTTCTCCAAGCCATTTTCTACTACATGGGCACGGTTTTCAGTTGTGAGGCATTGTTCCAAAAGGCGAGCACTGCAAAACTGCAGTTCTCCATCACCAGCCATACAATTGGCCATGAGAAGATCGAGCCCACCACATCGGCGCAATGCATTACAGAGTGAATAACCAAGTTCATGCCCATGAGTAGGCACAGCCCATGCCTTCCTCATCATCTCATTTATTCTGTTCAAGAGAAGAGGAGCTTTTGCACGACGACCCTCTCCTCCTTGTCGCAAGCTGGTAATAAATTTATCCAAATATGCTGAATACTTCGAAATTGCCTGTGCCACATCTTGAGTGGTTGAGCTAGCAGATAACTGCTCAAGATCTTCAAAGCTCTGATTCAGAAGTTCATCTTCAGTTGCAGACTTCAGAGCACCATTCATTAATTGACTCATCTGAAATTTAAGAACAAAAAAAATTAAAATTGAGTTTCCAGATGAAGAATTCACATTCAATTCCTATTTCTTTCATTGGATGCAAATGAACCTCAAATATATATATATCTTTTTCCACATTCATGCTTTTTTAACCATACCTGTGCAGATGTTGCAATCATGGATGAAGATGATTTTGTGCACACGCCTTTAGTTGTGATAGTAATGTTGGACTGAGATGTGGAAGAAGAATGTTTTTCATGGTTGAAGATGCCAGTTGAAGTGACAGTCTGTCGCTGCTGCTGAGCTGCCATTGCTTTCTGCAACATCAAACACGACGGTCTCACTTAGAACAAGTTAGAAACTTCATAAGAGGTTGTGTCAACGTATTCACACAAGTATTTTAAAATTTACACCTCCACATGTAAAATACTTCAAATCATTTTGACTTCCTGCAGTGACTCAAAAATTATTATTGGAAATATTTACATACAAACAAAATTTTCTGTGAACACTTGTTTTTTTGTGGTAAGAATGTACCTGTATAAAATTATTTTAAGAAAAAAATTGGTAGAAAAACAAATGTGAGGAAATGTAATATTTATGTAATATATATCAAGAAATGTATATTTCAATCTTTACATTGTATCTTTAAATGATGTAATGAATAAAATATTGTTCAAAACTTCTGTTAAAAAGATATATACAAATTACTCACTTTTTCAAACATATCTGTCTGCACTATCATACTGGCAGCTGCCATGTTCTGACTTTCCTGCTGCGTGATTTCGCCAGTTTTCAAGGATCTTTGCTCCTGCAACATAAAATACCTAGTTTCACTTTCTTCCTCTTTTTCATAAAGCTCGAAGTTCAATCTTAAGAGTCTGTGCTGAAGCAGAATAATGTATTCTGTTATGATTTCTTTATATGTGTGAACATTCGAAGAGACATTTTCTCAGAAAGGGAAATGATTCCGATAAACACGTTACATTAAATTTAACAATTAAACAATTTAAAATTAACATTAAAAAATAAAATAAACACGTTAGATTAAATCGACCAAGAATACAAGCAACCTACTTCCATAATGTTCGAGAATGAGGTAGCACCGCAACTAAAAGATCTTCAATATTTGCCGAATTTTATGCAAAGCTTTAGCACGCTAACGCAGTTATTAATAAAAACCCATAAAATATCCCGAATAAGTAAAACGTTTGATTAAATAAAATACAAAACCCGCAAATATACAACTTCGCAAAACGAAAAAGAAGGGAAAAGATCATCTATTGTCAAACACAAACTTATCATGGGGGTCACAGGTATGCGAAATTTCCGTGTGCTTTGTAGGAGATCGACAGGAACTGAGCGAGAGCATAAAGCCAATTTTCTTGGAGGGGTGGTCTGAAAGGGGTAAGCGGAGCTATGGGGGGCGAGAAGAAACAAGTGGCCAGAAGTTATTCATTACATTGCAACATGATAATCATTTGACTTCCTTGGATCTTGTAATTGGAGTTCATACTTGTACGTCTACATACAAGGTACTTACAGCACTAGCACAATAAAAATTTGAATTATTTTGCCGTGTTAGAAATAACTGTATTTGAGATAAATATTATACAATAAGATACTGTCTTGACATGGTTCCTCCTTACCAGAACAATGAATACGATTCTGGTTTTCGAAATGAGCATACTGTAAAAAGATCCAGAAGTGCTATTTTATTTCGAACGTCAACCAGAATAAATTGCATTGCTCTAGAACGCGATTGTTTGCATTTGCCAAGATTTCATTCACACAATGCAAAGCAAGCAACGCATTTCTGAATAAAAGACAATTCATCTTTGTCAACCAGACAGCCCTCGATCGACAAGAAGGGGGAGGAGGCGGAGACGGTCTGCCGTAGCGCTGACGGTCCTGCCCATCCTTTCCGAATCACTTACCGACATCCACCATCATCCTCCCACATCGACTGACAGCCACGGACATCCCGGGCCCCCCGCATCGCATGGCATCGCATCACATCGCATCGCGTTTCATTGTGTTGCATCGCGTCGCGTCGTATGGCATCGCGTCGCGTTGCATCGTGTTGTATCGCATCGCATCCCATCGCATTGCGTCGCATCGCAACTCATGGTCCCGGATCGCAAGGCATCACGTCGCGTCGCATGGCATCGCATCGCGTCGCGTCGCGTCGCATCGCATCGCATCGCAACTCATGATTCCGGATCGCATGGCATGACATGGCATGGCATGGCATGGCATCGCATCGCATCGCAACGCATGGTCCCGGATCGCAAGGCATCGCGTCGCGTCGCATGGCATCGCATCGCATCGCGTCGCATCGCGTCGCATCGCAACTCATGATTCCGGATCGCATGGCATGGTATGGCATCGCATCGCAACGCATGGTTCCGGATCGCATGGCCGCGTGGTGGTCGCAGGCGTCGCGTCGCGTCGGCGTCACTCACCCTGCTGAGCCTGGGCGGGGGCGGCGGGGGCTCCCGCACGCGCTGCCACCAGGGCTCGCCCCCCGCGCAGGGCGCCGCGCCGCACGGGCCACGGTGCGCTCCGGCCGGCCATCGCCGCTCATCTGCTCCGGGCGACACGCCGCATTTCGGCTATATTTACGGGTTTATGCCTTCCTTCGCTCGCTCGTTCGGGCGGTTAGCAAGCGCGCGCGCGCGCGCGAGCGGCACGCGCTCGCGACTTTGGCCGCGACCGACTCGCGGACGCGCGCGCGCGCGCTCCCCGCCCCGCCCCGTCCCCTCCTCGCGCCCAGCCGCCCCCGCACGCGCCCTCGGGCCCGCTGGCCGCGCGCCCGGCTCTTTTCGTTCGCTACTCGCGCGCGTCACGTGACCACGCTTTCGCGCCCGCCCGCCCGCAGGCCGTTACGTGAGGGCTCGTTACTCGCACGGGCCACGTAAACGGTGCGAGGCGGGGAGGCGCCGCCGCTGCCGAAAACAATGCGCGGGTCCCCTCTTCGCTTCTGGAAGCGGCGGGTGGTGAGGGGTAAAAATAATGCGTCGCGTCTATGAGTGGCGCGCCGCGTCACACGGTGACACGCGCCCAAAATACCAGGTATGACTGACAGACGAGACGGCTGCGCAAAACACCTTTCGCTAAACGCAGCTTTTCTAACGTTCCGCTTACTTTTAAATCAAGCCCCTGAGCAAAGTGCTGGTAACATTTCGTCGCCCTTCTACCTCCACTCGCTACTAGATGACGTGGCGTTACTCGTGTTTCCTGCGGACACATACTGGTATTTCGACAGGAGAGTAACTCAATTTATGTCTGAAAGGGAGATCATTTTATCTCCGGCGGTTAACACAGAACGCGAGTTGTTTACTTATTGAATATTATTACAATGAACAGGTAGGTTATAAAAACAAAGTTTTTGATAATTCTCTGACACGAAGAAAAAAATCTATTTTGAACTCAGCTACATAAACTGAAAACTGAATGTTTTCATAGGTACTGACAGAACCAAAATTCGTAATTTATCTCGAACGAGTTTATAGCTTAGGATGTTTAATACGTACCACGAATATCCATAACGTAATAGGTGTGTAGGAAACACGATAATTTATGACTTTCAACGTAGGTAACTACACCACAAAACTGTGGGTACATGGTAACTGATGAAATTTCATCTTATGAAGAAGTCATCTCCCTGCGACCGGCCCCCGAAGACTTCACAACAGAGTGCTGTCGAGCGCTCTGACAACCACCGCACACACAGATAGCAGGAAACGCACTTTAGCCAAACGATAAGAAGAATCCTCCTCCTCCCTTTCCCTCGGGATTTCCACTTCCTTCCTTCCTTCCTTCCTCCCTCCCCTTCGGGACTTCTTGCTCTTATCCCGCTCCATCCGCATTTTGCGTCTTAGACAGTCACCTCCACCTGACATCAATACTGCGAGCATTCGAGAAAGATCGGCTCCCTCGCCCGCTGCAGTGCAGCGGTTATCTCAGGGCCCTTCCCGTCCCTCTCAAATGCACTTTCCCTTCGTCGAAGAGTAATATCAAAAGAGAAGAATGTAAATGTCCTTCAATCACATTGCATAAGTAAAATCCGTAAGCTGGTAAGTTGTCTACGTAAGTATATTGCGTACGTTGGTACGCAAAAATGTACCGAACTGTCACGATGTAAATATTTCACTCAGTTCGACGCTTTCATTAAATTCTTTAAATGTAAACGCTTTCTTGAAATGTACATAAAACAATCTGTGGCCAAACTTTACAACGTAGTTATTTTCATTTAAAACCCGAAAATCAAACCAGTTGGCCTGCTTTTCCATCTACGCACTCGAATACTATTTCCGGTGACGAGAGAAAATAACGTGAAATGTTATTCTCTAACGCTCTTTGCCTACAACAGATCCGCGAGTCTACAATAAACCATACCTCAACCCCATAACGTATTTCACAAATAAAGAATTCACTCGCATCCAACGCACAATTACTTCAAGGCATTACAGCTAATGCCAAAACTGAAGAGAAAGAAAGTAGGAAAAGGACTCATGGGACTCCAGAAACCATGTAAGTTGCCTTTCTGTCCAAAAGGGCCATCGAACACGTCAATAAACGACTACCACACGCACTGCGCTCACGAAAGTCCATCTTGAATATAAAATTGAGTTACATAACACTCCCGTTAGAATAATAAGGCGGTGCGATCCGTTTAAACCTGCCTTTTCTCCGCGTGCGTATGCCTAAATGCGATGTCACACACAAAGCTCCGAAGATTAGGTCTTTGTGGACCAACTCCTACTGAAGGAGTATTTCAAAAGCTAAGCTTAGCAGGGGGTGAAAGGCTTTCTAGGTAGCTCTCGTTTTCCGTCGTGAATGGATCTCGGCATTCCCCTCTCGCATGTTTACACTCGAATATAATACTCGTATTTTGGAGAAAGAAAGAAAAAAAATTGATTTGGAACCCCTCCAAAACTAACTTAGGCTAATCGTTCAAACGTTTTAGGGAAGCTCTGTTACAGATGAAAACAGGTCAAGTTATGTGAGGAATACAACGCGAAACAAATATTCTCGCCAGGGAGCTACAGTCCCACACAAATTTAAACATAAATTAATAAATAAAAAACATTTCCGCTCTATGTTGTGCGGTCAGTTCACAGCTGTCTTTTGACAGACACCAACGACAAAGAAACGTACGTTTAAATTTACAGTGCAACAACAAGTGATAACAAGCATCATCACATCATCTTGAGATAAAAACGTGTCAAACTTTGATAATCGAGTCTCGCGAAATTTGGTGTATTTGATATTAATTTGGTAAAAAAACAACAAAAAAAACACCAGTGAAAACTCTATATGACGTATGGGCGAGGAGATTATCTTCGCACAATTTCTTGAGGTCCAGAATAAAAAAAATTTAAAAAAGAAGAAAAAAAAGGGTAAAGCGTTGACTGTTGAAAGTCAAGCGGCCAGTGGCCGCGCTCCGCCCAGCGACACCTCCGCCTCCGACGCCGCGTGCGGGAGCCGCTTGCAGCGCGGCGGGCGCGGCAGGCGTACCGCAGGGCGCGGCGGCGCGGTGGCGCGGCGCTGACGCTCGCGGAACCCGACGCGCCGCGACGCGCAGGCGGCGGCGGCGGCGGCGGCGTTACCTGAACGCGCGGCGGGGCGAGCACCCTGAGCAGCAGGCGGGCGGCGTGGCGGCGCATGGCGGCGCCTGGGCCGGCACTGGCGGCGCCCGCACCCTCGGCCGCCGCGGCGCCGGCGCCGCCCCGCGCTATCGACCAAAGGAGCCGCCCCGCCCCGCCACGCCGTCGCTGCGAGCGCACCCGACCGCAATCGAAGTGGACCCGATGGCCGCCCTCGCCCACGCCCTCCAACACGCCTTCGCCCTCACCCAAGCCCTTGAACACACCTTCGCCCTCGAACACGCCTTCCTTTCCGCCCTCGAACACGCCTTCGTCCTCACCCTCGCCTTCGTCCGCGCCTTCGCCCTCACCCTCGCCTTTGTCCTCGCCTTCGCCCTCACCCTCGCCTTCGCACTCACCTTCGCCCTCATCCTCGCCTTCGCCCTCACCTTCGTCCTCGCATTCCCCCCTCACCCTCGCCTTCGCCTTTGCGCTCGCCTTCGCCCTCGCCGACATCCTCGAACACGCCTTCGTTCTCGTCTTTTCCCTCGCCTTCACTTTCGCCCTCACCCTCGTCTTCCGGCTCACTTCGCCTTTGCCCTCACCCTCGTCTTTGCCTTCACCCTCGCCCGCCCCCGTACCGGCGAAGGGTGCCCTCGCTGCGGACCGAGTGGGGGACTGCGCGCAAACACTCAGGGGGAGCGACCACCTCGCCCAGTTACGTCAGAAAGTATTGGCCCATCCAATTCTCAATTAAATGTTAACAGTTCAGAAACGCGAACCAACTGCAATCCAAGTGGGCCTTGGTCACCTCCGACCGAACCTAGCCCTCACCCACGCCGGCCCGTAGGCGCCCTCGCTGTGAACTCACAGAGGGCCTGCGTGCGAACATTTCGAGTCATCGACCTCGCCGTGTAGGTGCGCGAGTCTTGACAGGTGTCCCCTTCGGAATTGAAATTTATATGTTGGTAAACGAGAGCCTTGCTGATAGCAATCGACGAGGTTCCGTCAGACCTTCCGTCGGCAACTCTTAATAAGAGGGACTCACACATCATGAACAAAACGAGGAACTGTAAATACGCTGGGGCAATGAATTCGTCCAGATACCTCCAATGGTGTTCGTGGTGTGAATTAAAGTAAAAGTTTAATACTCGTTATCCAAAACACTACAAAGCGAATTAATTTAATTTTCGAAAATGGACATTGCTAAAACCATGAAGCTGTTAATAAATTTTTAGGTTTCTAAAATGTCCCAAAAAAACCTGTTCCATTCACAGATGGAAAGAATGCCTCGAGCAGAAACAAGTCAACATACTCCCATGCTTCTTTATTAAGTATATTGTCCCTACGCTAATTTTTTTGACAACATAGCAATATTTCCTTATAATATTATTTCTTGTAAGGTGCCATTTTTAATCATAATTTACTATACATTTCTTGTAGACATGCCTTATCTAATTTTCATTAAAACACAGCGGGTATTACATTGCATCAAAGTTGTGCGTCACCACTACGCAACCTGCGGTGATTGACACTCCCCAGTACAATAATACCAGCTCTAGAGGATATTTTTGGTATTCCTGCATACAAACAGCCACTCATGAGTTGCGTCAAGTAGATACGAGGATCGGAGCGGGAATACGTCACTCGTTGCACGTTTGTGGTTGCGAACTCGGGAGTACATAGAGGCCATCCCGACTCGACTTTCTTGACACTCCAATTACGTCTCGGTGACGGAGATACGACCGTATATATTCCTCTCGCACGACACGCGTCAACCTACCTTACTTGACCTGTTTCCTTCAGAAAAGTAATTTTCCACAAAATGGAACAACTTGACTGACAGCCCTTATCGGAGAGTTTCGAAACAAAATTCTTATTTCCCAAAGGCGACTATTATCTGGGAGTGTCAATATCCCGCACGAGAACGCTGACAAATAATCCAATCTCGTCGAAAAACGAGATCTACCTGAGAAGCCCTTCATTCTTTCCTGAGCTCAGCGTTTGAAACACTCGTTTCGTCGAAGAAGAGAAGTTGATCTACTTATTCAAAGGCTATTAACATCTCCGAAGGATTGACGGGGAATATCGCACCATCAATTAAGCAATTAACTAACCTGCAACTAAGATAGGAAAGTATATTTGGCTCTGTTAATGATCCCACCAGTCTTTCTGATGGTTGCGGTTCCGATCAACTTTAAACGAAACCCATTTTCGTGCGTCTTCCCTAACGAACTCCCATCAGAAACAAAACCGACATTTTCGGCGGCCGCTTCACGGACGAGGCGGAAAGGAGCACACATCCGCCCGCGGCTTCATTCATCCCGCGCGGTTTCGCCACCGCGGCGCGCCACCTCCGCCCGCGCATCTTTCACGGCGTCAATGCCAACGCGGCGGGGTACGTGCCGTCCATTGTCCGTGCGCGCGGGCTGCCGCCCATCCGCAGGGACGAGTGCAGGTTTCGAAAGGCGACCTTTCCGGGCGGGGCCCTCCCTTCGCCCGCGCGCCGCGCCCGCCGCTGCGCCCACGCCGCCCGGCCTTCGACGACGCGCCGCCGCCGCCGCCAGAGGTCGCCCGCCGCCCACGCGCACGTACCGGGGCGGTGACGGGCTCCCGCGGGCCCCGACGCCACGCACCGCGCCCCGCCCCGCCCCGCCCAGACGATTCAGCCCACCCTCTCCCGCCGACCGCGACCCACTCTCTCACACTGCCTCTCTGCCGGCCGCGTCTCAACCTCTCCTGCTGCCCCACTACTGACCGCGTCCCACCGCCGACCACGTCCCATCCTCCCTTGCTGCCTCACCGCCACCCTCTCAGCTTCCCACCCTCTCCCGCCGCCCCACCAACGATCATGTCCCACCCTCTCACAATGCCTCACCGCCGACCGCGCCCTCCCTCTACGGCTGCCTCACCGCCGAGAACTTCCCACCCTCTCACGCCGCCCCACCGCCGTCCCACCATCTCCCACCACCGACCATGTTCCACCCTTTTTGCCTCTCTGGCCAAGGCGTTCCACCCTCTCCCCCGCCCACCGCAGACCATGTCCCACCCTCTCATACTGCCTCACCGCCAACCGCGTCCCACCCTCTCACGCCGCCCCACCGTCGACCTCGTCCCACCCTCTCTCGCTGCCTCACTGCCGACCGCGTCCCTCCCTCTCACACTGCCTCACCGCCCACGGCGGCCTACCCTCTCTTCCTGCCTCAACGCCAACAGTGTCCCAACCTTCCAAGCTGCCTCGCTTGCTGGCCGCGTCCCGCCCTCTCTCGCTGCCGGGCTCTGGTCCAACCGTTTGGAAGTTGTGGTGGACAACTTCAGAGAATTCGCAGCTGGTTGCCTTGATATTTTCTCTTTGCGCGGCCTCTCATTCCATCGTCTCGCCTCAACTGGGAAGTTACTGCTCGCGTATTCTGATACATTGCCTGAACGCCTTCTGAATCTACACGTTGTCTTGGGTGTTCGTCTTGTTTCGACCCTCTAAGTTTCGGAATTTTATCAGCACGGTTCCTTCGTCTGATGTCTCGCTATTTGTTCAGCCTGCCATTTTCTCCCACACCCCTTGTAGATCGCCCTCTCGCCTTGTACTTCACTTTCTACTTTCCTTGGAAGCGCACTGCAAATTTCGGCAACGCATCGGTTCATTTATCTTGTCGCATCTACCCCAGGTTGGAGGCACAGGATGATTGGCTTTGAGATTTCTTTTCACTTTATAATTGAACTTCATTTAATATTAATTCATCTTTTCAACACCTTGAAGGACACGGTATGCAAAGAATCTGGTAATGATGTTTCGTGTTTTGACGTAAGATAGAGATCGCTTGTGAAGGTGATGGATTCTCGGAAGTAACGAAGAATAAAAGACACACATGTGTTTTTGAAGGTCTAAAGTGGCCTTTTGGCGAAACAAGCAAACATTTCAAAATATTACGAATCCTGGTACATAATTAGTAAAATGTCAAACTCTGTCTATGGACAACTTTCGAAACAAAACTGTTTTGAAAAAATTAAGTGAGATTTGGTAATATTTAGGCCAATTATGTAAAGAATGTGAGAAATCGAAAGACTGACTTTTCTCCGGCACGAATTCCACTAATTTACAGTAACGCCAATCGCCTATTCATCGTTTTCGAAATAGCTGACCCGCTTATTGTTACAGATTAATTTATTGGATGTGTTGTATACATTGTGGTATGATTTTTGTGTTGTAAAAACAGATGTATTCATTCTCAGGAGTAACTATGTACAAGGACTTTTCACTTTTTTCTTGAGGTCCTAACTGGATTGAATAAATGCTATGTGTTGAATCGAATGCCTGCGTATTACTCGAATGTTATCCATAATTAGTACGAAGACTTCAGATAACAAGTAAGACTTATTACAAAACAAGAGACGGACAGAATGACCGTGCACGAGAGAAGAAGGAGAAGGAGGGCTCACCTGCTTGAGCGCCATGGACTTCTCGGCGGACAGCCCTTCCATCTCCAGGCGCGAGCGCACGGCCTTGGCGGCGGACTGCTCCTGGTAGCTCAGCCCCTCGGCCTGCACGCGCTTCACCTCGGCCGAGTTGGCGGTGGCCTGCTCGGCGCTGAAGGTGTCCGTCACCACCTTCGTCTTGGACGCCGACGTCACGCGCTTCTGCTCGAACTTGAGGGAGGAGGTCTCTGCGGCGGCGGCGGCCGCGGCGGCGGTGGAGGCGGCGCCCACCACGCCGGCCACGCCCACCCCGGCGGGCCCCACGAGCGACGGCAGCGCCACGGGGCCCGTGGGCGGCGGGGTGTCGGGGTCCGGGAACGTGACGAGCGGCTCGGGGTCGGGCGACCCGCCGCCGCCCGCGTCCTCCCGGTCCAGCTCCTCCAGCGACGAGCGCAGCCGGCCGAAGTTGGACTTGGACAGGTTCTTCATCTCGGTGATGCTGGACTTGAGCTCGGACAGGTCCGACTTCATGGAGGAGGCCTTCATCTCGCTGGAGGTGACGTTGAGCACGCGCTGCGACGACGACGTGGACGTGGACGAGGACTTGGCCACCCGCGACGAGCTCGTCGTGGTCGACGTTGAGCTGCTGTTGGTCTGCTGCAGCATCTGCGGGGCAGCGCGAGAGCAGCGCCGGCTATACTTAACGCGCCCGCCTGGCGGGCCCCCAAACGCAACACGTGAGAGCGGGGCGGGGCCCCCGCCCGCGCCCCCGCCCGCGCCCCCGCCCGCGCCCCCGCCCGCGCACGCGCCAGCCGGCCCGGCCCGCGCGTGGACGGGTGACGGGCCCCGCGCCTGCGAGCGAGCGGGAGAGAATAGGCCGAGAAGAATACGGCTATACTTCGGTTTTTCTTTCTTGGCGCGTGGGGGTGTGTCATCCAAATGGAATATCGCACGGTATTTCGCGTCGTTCTCGGTTGTGCCGCTGCGAGTCGCATGATCGCGACTGTATCAAGCAATGCTGGCGATCATGCGACTCCTAGCGGCACAACCGAGAACGGCGAGAAATACCGTGTGATATTCCATTTTGATGACACACCCCCATGCGCCAAGGAAGAAAAACCGAAGTGTACATTCTACTAGACAGCGCAAAGAGCTGTCGTTTCTTTTATTTCGCTCCTGCCCGCTTGCACGACAATGAGTCAAACATTTCTACTTCACTTCCGGATTCAAATCCAAAATTGTATTTTAATACTAACTTAATACAGTTAATTTTAGAAGGAATTTTTAAATTTACGTAAGTTATCCGCCGTTACAAGTAATTATTACTACTTCGTATGATTTAAATCAAAAGAAATTAAAAAATAGAAAAAACAATTTTCATAGCCCAGTCTACAGCCCAATAAATCAAGTAAATAAAAGAAGCCTTCAAAAACCCGATTTCCAGTTGTTTAAAATCGTTATTCTTTATACACAGCTCAGATGTTTCCATTGCACTTACTATATTATAAAATGATTATTTGTGTAAGTTACATATATATACATATAACATAGTAAGACGGCTATACTGAATTATCTTTCGACTCATTGTTCCAAACTATTTCAGTAACATTACGACTATTTGTAACATTATTTTCACTATTGTCTACACAATTACCATTCATAATAATATTAATAATGTAAATGAAATGTTTACAAAAATCCAACGCCTTTAAAATTTCCTTCGGGCGCGCCCTTGACCCACGCACGAGCAAACGAGCGAGCGACCGTGCGACGTCCGTGTCACCCACCGCCCCGCCCCGCTGCACGCGGCGCCTCTGCCGCCGCCCGCGCTGTGCCAAGCCCCGCTCGGCAGAGCGGCAGCCGCCCACCCGACGCGTGGGGGCGGGATCTCGGGGGGGGGGCGCGCCAACGTGCAGGGCCTTGCGACTCTCCATCGAGACCGGAGACAAAGCTCGAGGGTGCTACTATAGAAGGTGATAGTGCCGAACCGCGGTGGCCGAGATCGTTAAGGCAGTAGTGTCGTAGCGATCTCGGCCCCAAAGATCACGGGTTCGAGTCCCGCCTCGGGCGTGGTTGTACTTGTGTTCGTCCTTTCACCCCCTGTCATCACTATATCATTACATACGTTAAACCAAATAGTGGTCGCTAATGACCTTGATGTTAATGCGACCTAAAATAAAAAGGCACTCGCCGGGTCGGGTACAGCTGCAGGTTAGGCTCGCAAACTTCCGCACATAAAAATTGGCTGATTTATGAGAAACACGAAAGTCTATTCTAAACGTTCAATTTTTCATAATACGGGTGTCCCACTGAAAACCGACGAGGCCGTTGATACATGTTCTGTTCTTTGATTTTGGATGGACCGCGAATTCTAGCGGCTGGACTAGGAATCCATAGATCAAATGATTCCTAGCCCAGCAGCCAGAATTCGCTGTCCCCAGCAGCCAGAATTCGCTGTCCACCCAAAATCAAAGAACAACACGTATCAACGGGGCCGGTTTTAAGTGGGACACCTGTATATTCATATAAGAAACAGCCGAAGAAAGCGCGAACAGCGACACTATTTTTTTGTAATATTACGCGCCTGCTTGCGTCTCGCGAACCTACGGAGTAGCCACGCACGTTTACAGTTGGTATTTTAGTTCCTGGAAGAAGGTGATAGACGAGAGCGCGCCACTGTAAAGGTCTCCACCACGTTACATGGGAGTTAAAAGGCCCTGGCGCCAACCCTGAACTTGAATGGCACCGCGGGGCCCCAGGCCCACGGCCGACGCGCACGCCGCGGGGTCGATACTTCGATTGCGAGCGCCCAGGTCCACGGAATTAATTGGCTTCCCCGAAGAACTGCTGTCGTATCCTCATTTGTTTTCGGGAAATGTCACTGAATGAATGGAGGACAAAAGAGATTTAAGAAACACGAGTACAAGGATGTTTCGACATTCTGTTTAATAAACGTTGAAGCAACCAGTAACTACAAGAATCAAAGCCTACTTCTTCCTGATTTGTTTGAATTTACATTTACATTTTGGAGCAATTCTATTACGAATTTCTCAATGAATTTCTATTTACGATTTTGTTTCTTGATGATGCTGCTGAACCAACAGTTCAAGTGTAAGGAAAACGTGCTTTCCCTTCACGTTATTCTAATGCTTTTCCCGGAGGTCTACGTTGAACCACATCACAGGCGGTAGCGCGACGTTAAGGAAAACATTGAGGTATAACACGGCCGTGTGACCTATCTGAAGTACGATGAAACGCACTGAGCCGCGACAAGATCCGCGCAACGGAGAGAGCGCCCTGGGCCGGCGCTGCACGGCCACTTCATCCCACAATTGGACGGTGTTATGCATCAACCGGCTATGCGACATCATACAAGTATTGAGATAATCGTGTTCAAAGGTTTTATTACATTTTCAGCTCTAAGAACTTTAATTTAATTAATTCATTGAAGCGCCAAACTACACAAACATGAGTGGAATATCTGGCGCTTACCTGCATAATGTGAAATTAAGAACAGCAGATTTGAAGATCTAGGTTTTTTAGCCGGTTGTTGCGAAACATAAAATCTCTGATGTGACTGATGGCGTTTACATTTTTCACCAATTATATGGCTATTTTTACAGATTTCGCATCAAAATTTTGCGTACACTTAGAACATGGTCCAATGGAACTGATGGCGTCCATATCTATTTTTTTTTTCAAATATGGCGCTTAACCGGTTGATGCATAACGCCGTCCAATTTGTCTAAAAAGAATCTGTTGTGATGATTCGTGTCCCTTTTGTCCCATAATGGACTCCGATGAAAAAAACACAACTAATCAATTTTTCAACATCCATTTTATTCGACACTCCAACGCCTGAACTGTGTCAGCTGTGGCATCATCGATACTAGCAGCGAAAACCTACCAAAGGGTTTTCTTCGCTCTTATCGTTGGTCGAAGCGCTGATCTCGTGATCAGCGCGCTGCCAACATGAACACGTCAAAACATGCACTACACTTACGGGACTAATGACCAAAGTAGTTGACGCGCCCGGAAACATCAATCAATCAATCAATCAATCAATGAACACTTCCATTTGTTTCCGTGCGGACGTTCTCGTTCCTTCGCTCTTATCACTGCTCTCGTCGTTGTCGCTGCTCCCACATAAACGTACCCTAAGGCGGCAAAGGTCGTGCGAGGCGGCCTACATTCCGTTCCAAGTGGAGGCCGCGTAGAATTTCAGGAGGGGCGCGCCGCGTCGGGAGCTGGCGGTTCCCAGAACGGGTGGCAGCGCCGCTCCAGCGACGGTGGAAGGACGGTGGCGGGAACAGCGGTGGTTGGGGTGGTGGAGGCGGCTGGGCGGGGTGGTAACGCTGGCGGTGAAGGCAAGGGGATGGTGGTAACGGAGTCGGTGAGGTGTTGAAGCGAGGCGTTGGCGGTGGAGAATACGGGGGAGTGGGGGTGCTACCGGCGGGGCAGTGAACGCGACGGTGGTGACGGGGAGTGGGCAGGTGAGGCCTGGCGCTGACGCTGAGGACGGTGGAGGCGGTAGGGTGAGGTGGTGGTGGTGGTTGTAGCGGTGGCGATGAAGCCTTGACGAAGGAGGAGGCAAGGAGGTGGTGGTGATGGAGGCGGTGAGGTGATGAGGCGAGGAGTTGGCGGTGGAGGATATGGGGGAGAGCACGTGGTGGATGGGTGGACGGGTGGAGCGGGTGGTGGAGGACGGGAGGACATGGGGGAGAGGGAGTGAACGCGACGGCGATGAGGACGGGGAGAGGCAGGTGGGGCGTGGCGCTGGCGGTGAGGACAGTGGCGGCGGCAGGGCGAGGTGGTAGTGGTAGCGGTGGGTGGTGGAGGCGATGAGGCCGTGACGCAGGAGGACGCAAGGAGTGGTGGTAATGGAGGCGGTGAGGTGCTGTGGAGGCGAGAGGGTGGCGGTAGAGACTGTGGAGGAGTGGCGGTGGAGGCGATGAGACGGTGACGAAGGAGGCAACAGAGGTGGTGAGGTAATGAGGTGAGTGGTAGAAGATATGGGGGAGTGGACGCAGCGGCAGGGCGAGGTAGTAGAGGTAGCGGCGGCGGTGGAGACGATGGAGCTAGGGATTGGCGGTGGAGGATATGGAGGAGTTCGGGTGGTGGCGGCGTCAGAGTAGTGAACGCGGGGATGGTGAGGGGGAGTAGCAGGTGGGGCGGGGCGTTGGCGGTGAGGACGGTGGCGGCGGCAGGTCGCGCTGCGTCGCGTGAGGGCGCGGGCGCCACGCGATCCTCCGCGGGGGCCTCGACCCTGTCCCGTCCCGTCCCGCACCGTCCCGCCCTGTCCCGTGCCGAACTGGGCCACCCTATTTTAGTAAGGCTGGCAAGGAGGAAGGCGGCGCTTGCATGGCTGATGAAAGCGGGCATGCACCACTCAGCTACACGTCACGAAACCCTATGTGTTTTCGAGTAATGAAGAATGACGTTCTGCGAGAACATCACGATTGCGACCACCTATCCACTAAACGACTACGTCGAGAAAGCAACGTTAATTCACTCACATTCAACTTTTTTACTAAAATATTAGGAAATTAATTTCTCTCCATTTTAGCTTTCCGTAAGGGATATTTGCAATGAAATAACTGCTGCTTATAACAACTAAACGATTAATCTATTTGACTTCGACCGCTTCGTATTCCTAGGAATATCCGATTTGGTAGCCGTAGTATTTCAAATCTACGTATTTTGAAAACACGACTCGTCACTGAATTAAAATGTTGCTCGCGAATTATATGAACTCTCTGGAGTTTTAGACTAAATCAATTATTTACTCTCGCTCGCCTAGGAAATAAAATGAATTTCCATTGCGAGAAATCAAAGACAAAATAGTTTCCGGACGAAAGAAATCAAATTTTTCCGCTGCTCCCTGCGTGCAATGACTGTGAACGTACTTGGGCAGTCGTGGCGTTGCTAGTGGCGGCTGCTGCGGCGCGAGGCACCATCGCGTTCTTCTTGCCGAAGTTCTCCATGACGGCCGCCATCTCGCCGTTCTCCGCGCCCTCTACCGGAAAATCCGACATCTGCAAACGAGAGAAGAAACGACCCGTTATCACACTATTTGGGGGGGGGGAATATATCGGAAGACTGTCATATATAATTGCCTAGTAACCACAATACAAAAGTATTCACTCGATGACTTCGTTGCAACCATCTCACGTTTGTATTTGCACTAAGGATGTCGTCAGTGATAACGAACTACATCACCCACACTCGCAACTTATACACGCATCTTTTGAACACTCGTCACCACACTTTCTCACGTCAAACTTTCTGTACGATGGATGTAGTTAACGATTCAACCACCATGAGAAAGAAGTACATCGATAATTCGAAACCTCGATTACTCGAATTTCGTTTGTTTTGTTTGATACCTAGAATTGTAGATTCCCGTCGCAATAATTATGCACACTTTACATTTCAAACGCCTTTACGTCAAAATATTCGATTATTCGAATTCCAAATCTTCTCCTTCACGATCTATGCAATTGAAGTTCCACCTTCTCTTTTCCTCCTTCCAATTTGAGTTATCGGGATTGAACCATAAGAGAACACTGGTACTCCAATCAATAAATGTAAGAGTACCGTGCTGGGGATGATTTATGCAGCTCTGTCACCTGCAAACAAGACTCTTCGTTCCACTGGCCTCCGTGGCCGCTATTCCAGGGGCGGTCGGAAATGCATTACTGATGTTCGTACCCACCTAACTGCGCAAGAACAAGTGTACTTTGACGATCAGAACATTCAACAACATAATGTGTCCGAGAAATATACAAGGTTTGCATTTTCTTCGTAAGTAGGATGAAGGACTGTAAATAAGGCTAGAAAAGGATGCACGGGAACAAAACAAAATATTTCTAAGAGCCTATTTTGTTTTCACAAGCCCGCAACTTCCATGCTGTGAAATATTAAGTGTCATAAATCATTACGAACACGTTAAAACAACATTAAAGTTGCGAGTCTACAATATGTAATGATGTTTATTCTGCAAGTAATGGTAATTATGTTTCCGTTGAATAAACTTTATAAGGTTGTCGAGCACATTTCGTACACAAGGCTGAGAAGTCAAGGCGCTGTTTTTGCCCTCTTTTTTTTGTGCCCAAATAAAACGAGATAATTATAAATAAGCTCTCCGGAGAAACACTGGAGTTTTCGTTACCTCATCAGCCGACTCGAGAGATTCCAGCCGACGGCGACAAGCTTGGGCAACACTACATTAAACGTCGCTTAACTCTGCTGGCCTCGGCAAAAACCGAGTTTCAACACTTTTACTATTGTAATAAACCTCTCTCGCTTAAATTTTAGTCATTTCCACATAATCCAGGAATACGAGTAATGGACTAGCGGCCGCCGCCGCCGACACAAAAGAGGAATCGTGACTCATCACAGGGGAACGGAAGCTGCTTAGATATTACCTTGTCCTCGAATCGTCGCTTCACTCGCATTTAGGTCATGCGCGCAAGCTGCCCGGGAGCCGTTGCCTCGGCCCACAAGGCGCCGAGTGAACGCAACGCCATGACGCCGCACTCTGCTCTTTTGTTTTTTTCACTTCATTCCCCCCTCTCTAGTTACCCTGGAAGGGCGGGAATTAATTCAAATGCATTGGATACATGGGAATGGCTGCACAATATTATATGGTGCACACAAATAAGACCTTGCACGAAGATAAAGATAAACAAGTCTATTGTAGAGAGTATTGGTACCTATGGAGCAGAAGTTTGGGCAACAACGGAACAACTAAAGAAGAATTTAAAGAGCAACAGAAATGGGTTATTGGCGACGTTGTTGTCAGCTCACGATTCAGGACAGAATAAGGAATGAAGAGGTGCTTGCAGGGCTAAACATCGGGACCACAATTTTCGACACTGTGGAGGCGAAGTGCCTCCGATGGTATGGGATAGTGCGTCGAATGGATGAGGGAAGGTGGCCGAAAAAAAATGATCGAATGGACCCCTGCAGAAAGAAGAAGAAGAGGGAGGCCGAAGACACTTTGGAAGGATGCAGTAAATAAAGCGATGAACAAGAGAAACCTGCAAGAAAACGACTGGAAAGATCGTAGCAAATGGAAGCTAGATTGCGATAAGCGACTCTAAGTTGAAATTAACTCGCAAATGATGATAATAATAACAACAACAACAATAATAATAATAATAATAATAATAAAAGAAGAAGAATGGGATACATGATAGATGCAGTTGTGGGCCTAACTTAAAAATACTACTTATGAACTATCTTAAAATTGGCTACCTACAACAATTGCCACTTTCGGCATGAGCTGGTATTATATAAAGGTTTTGATAATGAATTCTAATGAGTTCTTGATATTGTTCTGTTTTCTTCTCCCACCGCACCAACCAATCTCAACGAATTTCGCGCCCAGTTGCTATTCCAGTTGAAGCCTCCACCCCAGCGGCGTAGCTCCACTTGGTGTCACCTGGGGCGAAGCTAATGGTGTCACCCCCTCCCCCATAAATTAAGAATAAAATATCTATTCCACTCGTGAAATTAAAACCAATAGTGTTTAACTATCCATACAAAATGCCCCAATCAGGGCGGTGCATCTCAAAAAGTTTATCGCTTTTTCTATCCGATTTTTCTTACTGCTTCTCCCTACTGGCCAATCATAAACTGTGACTCATCTATCTTAGGAAGCGGTATACGTCGATCGCTATGCCGATGTCCATTAAACCGCGTATATTTATTATTAAAGTTGTAACACCCCTATCCAGGACAAAAGCTTCCCACTCTCTGGTGGGGTAGCTCACAAATAAGAACTTACCAGGTGAAACCGCGTATGCACTGTAACATAACCTCATTGATTTTAACATAGATTTCAGTTATTTTCAATATTTGGCGCATTTTGGAACTCTGTTGGACGTATTTCATTCGTGGAATAGTCCTATTAAACACTACTCGTGCTTTGGATATTATCGATAAATCCCCGACTCGCGAAGCGAGGAGCATCCTATTAAATACTACTCGTGCTTTGGAAATTCTCAGATAAATCACCTTCCCGCTTCGCGAGTCGGGGATTTATCGACAATTTCCTAAGCACTCGTGGTATCACCTACGAAAATGTTCGCGTTCTTACGTGTCCGAGGTGGCCTGCGCTGCAACTGCACCATCAGCAAACACAAAGCCCCTCAGCCAGCGTCGGCGTGCGCGGGCTGCTTCCGCGCGTGTCCGCCAGGGCGCACTGACGACGGTCGCGCGAGCGACTTAATAAAGGCACCGCTCGCGATGATTCGCGTTTATCAATTGAGGAAATTGGCGAACCGGTCGCTCATTATCTCCCACGCGCCGCGGCGATGCCGGGCAATCGATCTCATTAAAGGTACGCAATAGCCCCGCTTCGACAGACGGTTCAAAATAGACCAGTAGTAAATGAGTGTGGATGTGTCAGAATCTCTTCCAGGGCAGACTGTGAGTCATTACTAATTCACCCACGTGCAGCAAAACTAGTTAAAGAATGATAAAATGAGTCTACTTGACGCTCAATTATAAAAAGAGCAGCGCGCACGATCGACAAAAATTAAAATAAGTGTAATGAACCTCTTCCCCAAGTAGTCCCAGATTTTTTTTTCTTTTATCAGCCTCATTTCGAGCTCAAAACAGTAGAAACCAGCAACTTTTTGCGACAACCAACCAGAGCGAATAAATTCACGAAGAAATTGGCGTTCCCACGCTAATGCAGCGATGGAAAGGGTCAGTGAAACTGAAATTCAGCCACATACACATATTCACATCCGGCATTGAATGTGCAGAATAGGCCGCAGTTGTATTATGAGCACATAAGCAGCTTCTAAATGCAAGAGTAATGCTTTCTCAGAGCCACGCTACTGGTTTTTCACTCGTCAGGTAATTCTATCTCCCCCAAAGTTCACGACGACGTTGAGGCGACCCAACATACCTCTGGGCCGAAATTCTTAGTAATGCAGCACCAACGATTTTAATAATTGAATTTTACAACATTTTAATGAGCAACACACAAAAAGTGAGAAATCACAGTTGTCATTTGATGGAATAAACAAATTAGTATCGTATATTAAGTTATTTGATTCCATTTAATTTCATTGCGCTTAGTTTACCTAGGTTCGTAAACAGCTTGTATTTCAGAGCTACGAATCGGGCCGGATTAATGTGTTGAGAGGCATTGACCATGAAACTACAGGGTCCCCTAATAATAAATACCGAACGTATGTATTCCAAATAAATAAGGTAAACTAAAATCTTTGCAATTTAAAATTTAAAGAGATTCGAACTAAAATATTTATAGTTCTAAAAATAATTCGCAGACACCTATCCAATGGGGGTCTTAACCATGTAATGCCTTAATACACCCCTAGGTAAAAATCTCCATAACTGCATTATAGCAGAGCGAGCGTATTTTCACCCATTCGAGAACGGTACGTAAAAACAATGAGGCATTTCAAAAGGCGAGGTTCCCAGTTAAAGCGTCGCGTTACCGCGAAAAGCACGGCTCATGTGTGCGCATACGTGTGAGATCGTGACGGCGGAACCGGGAGTCTCCACCTCCAAGTCCGCCTCCACCTCCGCCTCCAGCCGCCGCCGCCGGCGCCGCCTTCTATCGCGGTGCGTCACCACAGCACACAAGGGACTGGCTGCGGTGGCAGGTTGGCGCTGATAGCGGCACCGGATAGGCCCAGCGGCGGGCGGCGGGGACACCACTTCCCATAAGCCCCCGCCCTATCATCCTCTTCGGATGCAGCCGTCACTTCTGATCACGCTCCTACCGTCGATTGATTGATTGACTGATTCGTGTTTCCGGGCGCATCAACTACTCAGGTCATTAGTCTCGTAAGTGTAGTACGTGTGTTTTTCTCGGGAGATGGCGATGATCTTTTTCCCCGCTGGATGGCGAGATCTGGCGCCGACCTACCGTCGACTATCGGAATTTTCCCCTCAACCAGGTATCTCCCACCAGCGTGGCACCGCCCCAGCCGGGACAAGCTGTGAGCTCCCGACCGGTCTCCCGGCATGTGTGGTAGTGTAGTGTAAGTTAGTGTAACTGTGTTTGTGTAAGAGGAGAGGATAGGACAAGGAAGAGGAAGGAAAGATCGCGCGCGGCCCGCGGCCCGTTTGTTAGGGTACTGCTCCGGCATTCGCCTGGTGTTGATCGGAGAAATCACGGAAAACTATCGGTCAGAGCAGCCGGCCGCTAGAATTCTCCTCCAGACAGCGACTGAATTCGACCTAGCTGACAAGCTAGTGTCGAAAATCCTGCCGCTGTCGGGACTCGAACCTAGGATCTCCCGGTCAAAGGGACTGCAATAACATCAGGTTGATGCACTTCCGGTTCCTATCGTCGCATCGTCAGGGTTTTTGTGTAACATGGCTTCCGATGTCTAATGTTTGCTCACAATATTATTGTTTTCTAATTTAATTTCTTGATGTCTGTTTCTGATAGGTGAATGTTGTGAATTTGAAATAGTAATTACCAAATTGGAGATTTGAAATTTACACATATTTATGCTTAGATGTTAAATATAAATCTGTTTGCATCTACAGTATCGCTTAAATCATCATCCATTTTAATTTTTATAGAATATTCCATTAACATTTTCAACAAAATGTTGGCGATTTATTACGCATCGACAAAGAAATGCTTGAGCCAGTCCAGAAATATTCTTGAATGAATAATTACAACCTTGTGCCTTGTCTCCACGACTACTTACCGCCCATGACATTTAAACAAGTAGCTACTACACAATATAATTACTATTTTAAAAAGCTAACGCTGTTCATCGTGCAGCAATTTACCATATTTCTACAACGCGCTTCCAGGCCGGCCACGGGGAGGTCGTCCTAATAAAGCGTGAGAAAGGCCTCTGCCCAACAGAATCGAGGACGTTGCTGATGCTCCTTTCCCGGATACTACGTGCGTGAATAAGCCGCCCATAGTATGACGTCTCCAGAACCTTTGGGAAACGCTACGGAACCGGCATCGCGACATGTGTCGCCTTCCCAGGGCATTAGTCAACTTTGCACTGACGCGTTTTCAGCACTTGTCTTTTTGGGACGAATAATATTCACACCAATAAAACTCCAATAGTTAATTTTAAACTCGTAAACGGAAAGGGAAATGTAATGACCTTTCAGATACGGCTGCACAACAGAAAGAAGATACGATTCATATCGCAACACTTTTTAAATGGCTGGTCGAAGTTTAAATGTGCACGACAAGATTACGATTTGTATTTCACTGTCGTATACTTCTAGCGCAAAGTTTATTATCTTTTAACTCATTTATGTGTTAGAAATTGTATGTGAAAAAGTCTGAATAAAAATTTATGAATGTCTGTAGTGATATACTTAGGGACAAACAGTTCCATTCAAATTTTAGATATTCAATTAAGGTATAGCCGAAACGTCACAGTTGTAAGAACAATAAAAATTGAATGTCTCAAATTTGAATGGAACTGTTTGTAAGTAAATTCTATTGCAAAGATAATTTTTACATCTATTTCAGTAAAGGTTGCAAGCTTTTTAGGAATAATATGGAAAACTTTAGCGAGAATTAATTCTTTAAATGATGAATTTGTGAATTAGAAGCAAAAAAAAGCACTGAGTACCACGAAATAAAGAAAAAAATCTTTGTATTTTCTCAAAACCATTATTGTGTGCTATAGCAAATATAACTTATTACATCATTAACAACAGAACGTGTCGCGCCAAGGAGAAATTCCGTGAAAAGCTAATAACCGAAGCTTCGCAGAAGCAAGCAGACACCTTAAGAAGTGTCTTTAGAAAGATAAGAAACTAATCAACTGAAAAAAGGTTTAAGTACATAATATTTCCATAGAACAGCCAGGGAAACTCCCAAGAATTTACGTCGCGGCAAGCACGCTAGACATTATCTGGCATTTCAGAAAACTGCAACACATGAACAGAATTGTAAACTAGTACGAAATAGGTTGGGTCGGGGAAACCATTTACATTTTCTTCTGTCAGTGGAAATACACAGGTAACCTTCGTATCAATAAAGATAAAGAAGGGAACGACATGAAAGTTTTACGTAATTAGGTTCAGTGGGATATTTACAATTCTAACTTTAGGCAAGTTCAGAGATGGAGCTGTCCAAAATTCAAACGAACTAATAGATACGTTGTCTACATCAATATATAAATGAAAAATCTCGTTTTTTTCAGCATAACTTCGGTCCTATCACCCACTAATCGCATCTTTAGTTGAATAATTTAAAACTCAACAAAGTGTCACATCACTATTCTCTGTAATCTAGTATTAACGACACCAACAACTCGTTGTTTTGTTCTCATTTTTGGCCGATATTGTCTTCTGTGCTGTAGGTCTTCGACTTTGTAAAAAGCTTTCGCATCCGTCGATCAGAAGCTGTAGAAAACAATTCCTTTGTTTTTCTTAGACACTTCTACAAACTCCAAATTATCCGATTGTAACGTTTAAAAACATCGAATTAATCAGATATTTTAAACACTTGTTTGAACTTTCTTTCTTCAAACTTTACAAAAAATGGAACAGTCCAAAGTAAAACAAACAAAATTCTCAGTGTTCTTCTAATATTCAAAATCCCCCAATCGACAGAACGTGGCTCGAAAAACTCGAACTGTCCGAAGTAAAACAAACAAAATTCCCAGTGTTCTTCTAATATTCAAAAACCCCCAGTCGACAGAGCGTGGCGCGAGTAATCCCGGAATCCGGAATGAGGAAGCTACAAGGAGACAGCGAGCAGCGATAGCCGCATCGTGGCCGAGCGAGCTGAGCGCGTCGCGGGCGGGACGAGCGTGGGTTAACGCCAACCGGAAAGCATAAACATGTTTGCCTGACGCGCCGCGCCGCGCCGCGCCGCGCCGCGCCTTGCTGCGCCCCGCGAGGCAGCTAGCGCCGAGATAGGCGCGCTCAATGGACCGGGCGGAGAAGGAGCAGGAAAACCACACGTCCATTCAGTTCCGAAACACCGTTTCTCGTGGGCGGTACATGTGGAACGAAATGCGTAACACTTGGCACACACTTTTAATATGAATACATAGTGGCGTAGCTAGGGGGGGCGGCGCGCCCCGGGTGACACCATTCTAGGGGTGACACAATTACATTATTTTATGGTAGTAATTATATAATTTAAATCATTTACTTAAACATTTTATATATTTATAGTTAGTTTTCTTAGTTTTAGTAGTTTGAAAATTTTATTGTTGGAATTATATAATTTTCATGGTTTAGTTAAAAATTATTTATGTTAATTTAATAAGTATACATTTAAATCATAACTATAGCTTATGATTTAATTGCAATTATTCTCAATTACAGAGAATTTTTTAATACATTATAAATAACTATCATGTGCAAATATGTTTGTATTTTTAATGAAATAATGTATAATCAATACAGCAATAGATATTTTTATATTTCATTTATAGGGGGTGACACCATTAGCTTCGCCCCAGGAGACACCAACTGAAGCTACGCCAATGTGAGTACATAAATAAACAAAGAAGTATTTACTAATGGTGAGGCCACTGAACATGTCCTTCCGGATGTACACTTACAAAAACGAATACGTGTAATGTAATAATGTATTAATGAAATGGTAATTAAACACAATTACCTGTGGGTGTGCAAGCATGTGCGAAGCAAAATGAATTAACATCGAAAATTCAATTATATGCGTTTTGCTCTCAAAACACAAAAATGGCGACCTGTAAAACATTGACAACCAAAGAATTTTACCATACGACATTCCCAATAATCTGATTTTTCCAGAGCAGGCAAAGTTTCCTCCCAGATCTCATCACCGGGTTTACCCAGACTCTACTTCACGAAGAAATAATAAATATTTCGGTTTTCCAACAGTCAAAACATGGTTCAATACTCGAATCGTATTCCTAGAACCCAATCGAACGCTTTTACACTCCTGAATCTGCTTCTTGTTACAGCAGCAGTCTCGCCGGGCAGCCGTTTTCTATCCCGTCTTCCAGAGCCTACTACATCTCACGAAGACTGCGTTTCGTGGAGACGAACGATTTATTTTCGTAACGACAAGGGACGAATTTCCGCTTAAGATTTTTTTCTTCCTCTTCTTCTTCAACGGCATCGCCCTAATTAAGCAGAGCTCAGGCAAAACAAGCATCTCCTACAGTTTATTATCGCAATTCAAACACGGGAAGCTCGCAGGTAATATTTCAACACGTGCCGCTCGAATGACCCCCAGCAGGGGGGGGGGGTTCTCGTTACGAAACCGAAATAAATGGGCCACGCGTCCCGACCGCCGACGCCGCCACCGCCGCGACGTCTCCGTCGACTTTATCTCCTCCAGCGCCTTCGCCTCGACCTCTAAAGTACCAAACGTGTTGGAAGAGAGATTAAGAACCACACACACGTACGAGAAGAAATCCGAGTTCAAGAGTCTGGAACTGAAGTACATTTTAAGTACCCTGCACCGCTTGGTGAAATTGTTTAACATCCTTGCAAACTAATTCCTATCTGTATTTCCTCTTGTTTCTTATCAATTTCGCGACAAATGAACGTACTTTCGAACGGAAGGTTTGGAAAAATTAGCGCACATGTGAGGAGTAAAGACCTACATACTTACCAGATGGTTTATGGCGAAAAGCTCCGTTATTATTTACCCCATATTGTAGATGTAACGAGACTTGAGTCTCTCTGGATGCGTACGCTGAAAACTCCACCGAGCCCACAAATGAAGAGGGATCGTCTCTGGCACGGAGGAGTACGGCGCAATCAAGCAAAAGTAAAGATCCTCCAACTAAAACCACTCATTAATCACAAAAGTAAACTATCTTTAAACAACGCAATAGCCCTCTACAAACATATTATCCGGTCTTCTATGACCTACGCATACCCCATCTGGCTAAATGCTTCAAGAACCAACTTAAACAAAATCCAAATCATCCAGAACAAGTACCTCAGAACAATAACTCAAGCCCCCATGGTTCGTTTCAAATCTTCAGTTGCACAAAGAATTAAATATTTCATACATAATCTCATGCATTACCAAGATCTCCAGCAAATTCTACTCTTTCATCAAACAAAACGACCAACTATCCCATTTCGACCTCGCTCGAATCCCGGATTACCGAACTAGAATTAAAACAGGTTCCCTATTCAAGCTTTTTTAGACATTCAGTCCGAGTCGTAAAGTAAGTAAGGCGCTTCATGAGCTCCCTTACCCTATGTAGTTAGTTTTAGATTTAAGTTAGTAATAAGTTAATTTAAGTCGCTAAGAATGCATACGTAAAAGTACAAGGTACTGATCTATGTAACTTATATTACCAATAAAAATAAAATTAAAATGAAATGTCAGTTTCCTAAGTAGTGTATTTTCGTGGAATCGCTGCTCACCCTGTGTAGTTAGTTTCAGATTTAAGTTAGTATTAAAAGTCGCTAAGAATGCACATGTAAAAGTACAAGGTACTGATCTATGTAACGTATATTACCAATAAAAATAAAATGATAATGAAATGAAAAGATGAGTACGGCGCAGCCTTTTTTGCCTGTACCTTTCCCTCTGCCGCCTCCCGCTCCGCCAGCGCCGCGACCGCCGCCACGCTGATAAAGGGGCGGACGCAGCCCCGGAACCCCGGCGCGCGGAGCGACGCAGCGCAGCGGCTGCCAGGCGCCTCCCGCGCTCGCTCGCCGGCAGGCAGGCACTAGGCAGTTTCCGCCACCTCGAACGCGAAGCATTATCGATCTTCTGCGCATGCGCAGGTGCGCCAAAGTGATGCGAAACGTGAACTGCGCATGCGCAGAATATCGATAGTGCTTACCGTTCGAGGTGGCAAAAACTCCCTACCATGGTGGCGACGGCACCGGGGGGAGTATTTATTTATTTATTTATTTACGTCAAAAACAGTTTGAAACTGTGTGTGCGATTTAAATGTGATTAATTAAATCCAAAAAGAGTTCAGTGTGTTTAATGTAATAAATTGAAGCTGCAAACTAATAAATACAATTAGATTACTACACTTTACCTATTGAAAGGCCACGAAATTCACCACTTCGACAATTTGAAATATAAAGTTCAAGTCTTTCCGTTACTGTTGTAGACGAAACGAGTAGAGGCAGGCAAGCAGAGGGAAGGGGAGGAGGCAAATGCAGTGACTGTGGAAGGTAGGGCAATGAACGCGCAGGCGCAGACACGGAGCGGGGAAAGGTTGTAAGCAATAGTGAGGGCAGGAAGCGGCACTGACAGCGGGTACGGCATGAGAGGTGGAGGCGGTGACAGCGCTCGGAGACAGCTGGAAGTGTCGAAAGCACTGACACAACGGGCCGCTGTTGCTAGGGCACTGATGACAGGAGGCCACAAGTGGGTGGAGACAATGTGGACAGCGACGGTGAATATACTTTGGTTTTATTTCTTGGCGCGAGGGGGTTTGTCTTCAGAATGGAATATCTCACGGTATTTCGCGTCGTTTTCGATCGTGCCGCTAAGAGTCGCATGATCATCAGCACTGCTTGATACAGTCATGATTAGTCTCGATCAACTCGCCGTCATACAGACATGGTCAGCTCGATACGATCATGCGACTCCAAGCGTCACGGCCGAGAAAGACGCGAAATACCGTGAGATATTCCATCGTGAAGACGCGCCCCGCCCCCCACGCGCCAAGAAATAAAAAAAAACAACATGTATAGCGACGGCAGCTGGAGTTAGCCACGAGCACCGGCGGGGGTGTGGGCGGGCGGTGGCTGCCGGCGCGGAGGCGGCGGTGGCTGCGGTGGCAGGTGGACGCGCGGGGGCGGACAGGCGATAACGCCGTCAGATAACGTGCAGCGCGCGCGGTCACTCCCGCGCGATGACAGGACCCGTCGCCACGCGACGCCACGCGACGCGAGCGCCGAGACGGTGAGGCGCGACGGCGTCGCCCGAAACGCGCGCCCACGCGCCACGCGCCACCGCGCCTTCGTCACTTCCAATCGATAACTCCGAGAGAAAACGGTACGACATATACTGCGATTTTTCTAACTCTGTCTCTGAAGGTCCTTCTTCACAATGGAATACGTCACGGTATTTCTCGTCTTTCTCAGTCGCGCCGCTAGGTATCGCATGGTCGCGACAAATCAAACAGTGCTTGCTATCATGCCACTCCTAGTGGCGGGACCGAGAAAGACGCGAAATGCCGTGTGATATTCCATCGTGGCCATAAGGGTTCGAGAGGCAGAAAATTAGAAAAATAGCATTATAGAATACACGAATTACAAGTAGGGGTTATCCATAAATTACGTAACGCCAAAAGGGGGAGGGAGGGGGTCTGATGCATCGTTACGCTGCGTTACATAGAGATAGGGACGTACGTTATAAGGGGGTGGGGTATTGAAAATACCTCGAAATTTGCATTACGTAATTTATGGACGGTCCCTAACACTTAAAACGGTAATAAAAACGAACACGACTGCTGAGCACTAAATGAATGGCTGTTTCATGTGAACACGTCTGTTTTGATCTGACAGTGTGGCACGCTTTGTTTCACATCTACACTTACTGATAAACAAAATTCCGGGAAAGCGGGATGTCTGTTCGTAAAGATAACGGTTTACATAAGAAAGTCGCAATGAAAGGGTTCATTACAACGACGGGGCGAATTCTTTGAAGACAACGATCCACTCCCAAGTATCTCCAAGAACAAAAGTAGGTTATGTAAGACAGCAAAGAGCTTCCTGGAAGTATATTGTAGACACACGTGCATTACGACTTCAAAGGCTGTGCGAGCAAAATTAACCCGCATACCACACACCAATAAAATATTTGAAAAATATCTCAAATCAAATCCCTTATACTGCGATTTTTTAACTTTGTCCCCTGACAGGAATAAGCTGTTGACGGTTTCAACCAATCGGGAGCCCATATTTCGCGAAAGTGGCGTCACTACGGTGACGTTTCAAGCTCCCGATTGGATGAAACCGTCAACAGCTGATTCCTGTCAGGGGTAAAGTTACCAAAATCACTGTGTAGGGTCCATTCGCCAACGCATTGACTCGCGCAAGCATCTGGAGCGAATTTCGGCATCGCGCAGCGACCTGGACGTGTCGCCTGTTCTACTGACCCTCCTGAAGAAAGAGCCGCGGGCTGTCCTCGCGACGCGGAAGTCGCCGCCCCCGCCGCCCCCACCGCCCGCGGCGGCCGCATCAAAGGGCGCGCGTCGCAGCATCAGTACGCCGCCCACCGCCAGCGCGGCGGCGACCACCGCCTCGCAACAGGACGAGGAGCGACGCCTGCGTTGGCACCACTGCGCGCCGCCTCCCGCGCGATAAAACACTGACCCGACGACGCGACGGCCCTTCGGTCACTGGCGCGAGCGCGCGCGCGCCGCTCGCTCGCGTGCGGGTGTCGGCGGCGGCGGCGACGGCTGCACTGGCGCGCGCCTGCTTCTTCGCCCCGCCCCGCCCCGCCCCGCTCCCACCTGCCGCGCCCGCACAGATAAGCGGCGACGGCGGAGATGGCAGTGGAGGAGGAGGAGGAGGTGGAGGTGGAGTCTGTGATGAAGGCCGCGGGGACGATAGCGGAAGAACGTGGTGTTGACGGTGGGGACGGCGATGGTACGGTGGCGGCAGACCGAGCGATGGTGTGGAAGTGGTGGCGGTGACAGATGGGGTGGGGCTGGCGGCGGGGCCCGGGTCGGCGGAAGAGCAATGACGGGGGTGCGGGGGGAGATGACAGGGAGGTGGTGGTGTCGGCAGCAGGGGAGTGGTGGCAGCACTTCGGGCGGTAGTACTGACGCCGGGGGCGACGGGGAAGGAACCAGTGAAGGGGGCTGTGAAGGCGGCGGGGAAGGCGCGGTGAAGGAGCCGGTGAAGGCGGCGGAGAAGGAACCGGTGAAGGCAGCGGGGAAGGAGCCAGTGAAGGCGGCGGTGGATCATTGGCGACGAAGGATTGAGATACAGGCGGGATGGGGGCGGGGACCGGTGGAAGAACTGTAGCAGTGGCTGCATCTGGGGCGGTGACGGAGCGCAGGTAGAGACGTCAGCGAAGACGGCAGTATTGGTAGCGTCGGCGGCGGCAACGAGAACCGAAGTGACGGCGGCGGGATCGCACCCGCCCTAATCGTTCTCGAAAACGTGCGCTGTACCTCGGCGAAGTGACACGAGCCGGCAACCGGCAAGGAGGGTGGAGTGGCGGGGTCGCACCGCCCTCATCGTTCTGGAAAACGCGTGCTGTGCCTCGGCCAAGTGCGCGCCTGACACGAGCCTACGCTACGCGGCGACGCCGGCCGCGTGATTTGAATTTGCACTAGACTTGTGAATGAAGCTTCTTTAGAGATTGCCTCACTTTGGTACCAAAATAGCAGATTCTCTCAAAACAAAATATTAATTTTGAGAAAAAAATTTATAAAATTACAATCTTTGAAATAACTACATGTTATGATCAGACAATTCATAAGTAACCTTTACGTCAACAAAACGACAAAATCCAGCTCCAAACTCATTTATACGTCAATAAACTTTGACAAACACAAGTATGCACGTTCTCAGAAACGCACCGTCTCAAGAGGTCGGAATTTTTTTCGAAACGAGTTTATCAGCCGACACTTGAGTTTCCGGCGACGCCATCACTGACCAGTCGGAGAACTCTAAAGAAGCCTCATTCACAAATCTAGTGCAAATTCAAATCATGCCGCCCGACCGCGCGATCTGCGCCCGCCGCGAAGCTCACGCGGCCCGACGGCCTGTGGCGCGTCGCCTGTGCGCTGTCGCGCGAGGCGCTGGCGGAAGGGGCCGACCCGGCGCGCTCGCGACACCGTAGAGAGCACTTGTTGCTCGCGATCAATGCGTTTCTACGCGCTTCGAGCGAGCTCCAGGAGAGTGATGCAACTGTTTCCAGTCTTTCGGGAGGGGATGAGGGGGGGGGGCCTTTGCGCAGAATCTTCCACCTTGCCAATCCTTCGACATTGATTAAACATTAAAGTGCGACTCGTTATTGAATGCAAATGTGCGTACTTAATGTATAGTAAGTGGACTGTATGTTTCACTGACTAAATTATAAAATACATAGTCTGTATTGAAAGCATAACGAATGAACTATCCATATTACGATTCCATTGAACAATCGTTTTCATACAGTCCAGATCTCTGAATTATATATTTCTCCCAGCCTTCGTAACTACAATTATTTATGAATGACATTTGTTTAAATTTTTTCCCTTGAACAATCATCGATTTCTAGAACACGAGTCAATCCTTGTTGCATCAGATTCGGCTATCGAGATCGACTGATCTTAATCACCAGATAAATACATAAGCCTTAAAGAGAACTGATATCGAGGTATTAAACAATGTCACACAGCTACTTTGCGCTCTTGTCAGTCAAGAAGTACGAGAATTGGAAAAGGAAAAATGGCTAGTCTCGATTTGTATTCGCCGAAATTCTTTTCTGAATTTCTACCATACACAGAAATGACGTCAACTAACGAATTTTATCACGTCGAGTTACTGATGAATAAAATTTATATCATTATTCGGTCTCCGTAGCAACAGCATCACATAGTTCGGTTGCCGTAGCAACAGCATCACATAATTCGAAGACACGATTCTTCATGGTTCATTGAGAAGAAAAAAAATAGGATCATCACTTGTACGCACGTGTACATTATAGCATTATTGCTTTACACAAGTTACAATTTCCCTTTGACTCAAACTAATAGTTGTTTTTTTGCAGGGAATACCCACATTCTTTCTATAGAATAAGTAGCGAGTTAGTGTAAGTAATTCTAATTTAAGCTAGTCGGTTTCCTTATATCCATTGTTGACCCATTCTTTGCGTTCTAAACGTACCACGTTCTAAACGTACTACACCCGCCTTATCACATCACCCAAGTGACCGGGATGCATTTCCTCACTGCGTGCGGCGAAAGCCGCAACAAACAAGTGACAAGTCGCTGCACGCAACCAAGTGACTTACCGTGAACAGGCTCCATCCCGCCGAGCGCGGGAACTGCGGGAACGGCATGCGGCTCATCACTAGCTCGCTCATATTCACGGCGGCGACGGCTCGCGACACTTGGGCGACCTGCACTGTCCTTCCTTCCTTCCTCTCACTCTCTACGACACACTCTCCGCACCCTCTCGACGCACACTGAAGCTCCGAGGCGCCGCGCGCGTCACTTGTACTCGATGTCTCGCTGTGGCACTCTAGCGGCGGCTGCGGCAGACGTCAGCGCTGGTGCGGGCCCGCGGACTCACTGGCGGCCGCGCGCCACGGCGCCCCCATTATCAAGCAAGGTCGCTGGCGGCGGCGGCGGCGGCGGCGAGGAGCGCGGGCCGTGACGTAAGAGGCCGCACCGCGTGGGGGAGGACGACGCCGCGCGCCGCGGAGGAAGAAGCGACGGCGGCGGCGGCGGAGGAGGAGGAGGAGGACGCGAGAGGACGGGAGGGGGAAGAGCAGCCAGGCCTGCGAGACGCCGCCGCCGCCACGGCAGGCAGGCAGGCAGGCAGCCCGGCCGGCCGGCCCGAGCCGTAGGAAATCCGCGGGAAGAGCGAGGAAGAAGCCAGTGACTCACGCGTCACGCGGGACGGGCGGGAGGGAACGACACGGCGTGCCAGCGAGCACAGTCATGCAGGTGGAGGCGGCTGGCCCTTGGTGGGTTGGCTGGCAGGGCGCGCGCGCGCGCGTCGGGAGGCCCAGATTCCGGGCGGGCTACACGGCCCGACCCCCCTCCCTCCCCACTGGACGCTGCTCCTCTGCCCCCTCCCCGCTCCGGCCGCCTCCCCACCACCACTCCGCCCACTCTCTCCGCGCGGCGGTCCAACACCCTCCGCCGTCCCTTTTCCTCCCGCAAGGGAACGGTTCTGCTTTTCCTTATTCCCCCGCACATCCTTCCTCCACCAATAATTGAGACTTATAAACGAGAATTACGTCTCTCTCTCTCAAGGCGAGCATCCCCGTTTTGTTTTCCTCCCTCGCGCCTTTCCTCCTCCCGGGCCGGGCTGCCCCTTCCTCTTCCGCGCGATCAATCCCCCTACGTGGAGGGGCTCCCGCGCCCCCTCCTCCGCCACGGCGGCCGACGCGTTGCGCGATTTCGCGTCACTCGGTTGTGAAACCAAACAGTACCGACGACGGCGCGCCGCACCTGCCGAGCGGGGGCAGGGGCAGGGGCCGGCGGGCTGTTACCCACGGCCGCGCAACAGCCGCGCAAGTTCAGGTCGGGTGTGTTGATTACAGGTCTCTGGAGGGGGAGGGAGGGGGGCGAGAGGTCACTGCTCCCGGACTCACGACAACACGGCGCGCCCGCCGACAGCGCCGCGGCGTCAACACGCCATGGGACTCCACGTCGCGCGACGCCACGTATCTACGGTGCCCTGCTGACACGTCAGGCTGCCAGTGGAGATGAGGGGCAGGTGGCAACGGCGGCTGTAGGGATGTGTTACTTCCGATACAAGGAGTATCAATATTTTTTGTTTGCTTTGTTACTACGTGGCGTCGGAGTGGATCCTGGCGAATTCATGATATCGTAATATGGCGAATTGATAGTATCGTAACCGATACTGGAACTATCTATATTGTTTCTCGTAACGGTAATAACGGTAATATCGGGGTATATATACGTAACGGTAATATCGGGATATCAACACTGTTTACAAAACACTAGCAGAAACGAAATCCCGCAGAAAATAAAAGTCATGTAAATACATTAAGCATATTACCTCCCCTTCTCTGTCTTTCTGGCATGAGGAAAGAAGTGTGAGAACAATACACGCATTGTTTGCGGAAAATGGCATATGAATTGTAAACAAATGAAATTTATAAAAAAAAGTATCCTGAGAAATCTCCTGTATTATGCATCAATACCAATCAATACTGAAAGAATCAATTATTATTATCATTATTATTTAAGCTATAACAGCCCTATCCAGGGCAAAAGCCTCCCACTCTCTGGTGGGGTAGCTCACAAATAAGAACTTACCAGGTGAGCTAAAACCCGGCGAAGTAGACTTGTTTTCCATTCTGTTTTATATATATATATATATATATATATATATATATATATATATATAGTCCACAGGTTAACAATACATGTGATTTTCCTGTAGCACTATTTTCACAGTTAAACAATAGTTTTGTTACACACACTGTTAGATACATAGTCTTGTTAGACACTGTTTCACACACACTTATCTTAAACTCTATTATTTACTATTCTTATTTACTCTATATTTATTATATTTATATATATATACATATATTAGAAATTTGTTCTTTCTATAGTTTCTTTTGTCACTTCTTTCCACTTTACCCTGTCTGTAGCTATGCGGTCCCATAAATTCTGATTCGCTAACAAATTCGTCTTGCCACCTCTTTCTTTGTCTTCCTAGAATCAATTATTCAAGTCCAATTACATCGACACTTCGTTCCTTCGCTTGGCACTGATTTGAAAGAGCATTGAATCGAGCATCAAAACATCCTTCGGCGGCGTTAGACGCGCGCGTGCTGAACAGCTGCTGGCGCGGGCGAGCTGCCAAAAAGCGTTTCTCTCGGGAGCATCCGGGGCTCCAGGTCGCAACGCACGTGGCCCGCGGCGGCGCGCGGAGAGAGAGCAATTGCACAAAGTTGCGCGCGACGGACACAAGTTTCCGAACGGACCGCTTGGGACACCTGGTGTCCTCGTTAGCCCACATTGAGCAACAAATCTAATTGCTGTTTTGTGGTGCAATGATGTTCAAAATTAGAAAATGCGCCCCCCCCTGTTTATCGTTGACGGGGAACTCCAAAAAATGAGATGTATGTAGTAGATAAATTCCGTTATCTTTGCAGTAAGTAAGATAATGCGGTTATTTTTAATTCATCTTTCTCGCCGCAAAATGGAGATAAAACAATCGCGAACAAACATCTTTACTGACAGGATACGTCACATGTTTGTAAAGGGATCGGAGGATCTGCGGTTTCCCATCAGTAGGGAAAGTGCTCTGTAGCAGACCATTTATTTGCCGAGACAGTGATACAAAAAATTAATTTTTCTCGACTAACATTTCAAATTACAGTTTCATGTTTGAAATACAAAGTGCTATAAGTATGTTGATAAAGCTTGCCGCCTTGTGGTTGATTTTTCAAACATACGAGATATAATTATTTCAGAAATAAAAACTCCGGAAACCACAATTCTTCTTTCTAAAAACTTAATTAGGGACTACAAAGAACATTGATTAGAAAATGAAGATGACAGTCAAATTTAAGGCAGAATATACTTTAAACTAATATTGATGTGTTATGTATCGCATTAGAACTAGGGCATTTTACTTCAAAATTTTATCATATTCAAACATCGATATTTTAAACATCGATGTTTTTTGTGTTTTTTTAAGGTCGCATCAACATCTAGGTCATTAGCGACCACTATTGGGTTTAACGTTATAGTATCTCCCAGTATCTAACCAGGTATCTCCCACCAGCGGGGCACCGCCCCAGCCAGGTCAAGCTGTAAGCTCCAGACCGGTCTTCCGGCATGTGTGGTAGTGTAGTGCATGATAGTGTGTGTGTGTAAGGGGAGAGGATAGGTGAAGAGGAAGTAAAGATCGCGCGCGGTCCGTGGCCCGTTTGTTAGGGTACTGCTCCGGCATTCGCCTAGTGTTGATCGGAGAAACTACCAATCGGAGCAGCCGGTCGCTAGAATTCTCCTCCAGACAGCGACTGAATGCGACCTAGCTGACAAGCTAGTGTCGAAAATCCTGCCGCCGTCGGGACTCGAACCTAGGTCAGAGCTGATCTCTTGGTGATGTACCGACTTTTTGCAAACATTTGCCCGTCGCTAGGCAGAGGAGGCCGGAGCGGGTGGGGGGCGGGGGCGTGGCGGGGGCGCGTGCAGCTGAGCGGGCGCGTGCGCACCGTAACCGGCAGGTGGGCGGCGGACGTCCGCCCGCGCCGCCCGCGCCGCCCGCGCCGCCCGCGCCGCCCGCGCCGCCGCTGCGCTTCCTTCCTTTTGCGCAGAGCGCTCCGTGCGCCGCTGGCACTCGCTGCGCATGCGCAAACACTGCGCCTCCGCGCTTTTGCCCTTTCCCATTGACAAGCCGCTCGCTCGTTCGCGGGCTGGCTTGCCTTAGAGGAAAGCGTCACCTGACGGATTTGCGAGGAACGGGGCAACGGTGGTCTCGGACCAAAGAGCGATGAACTGAATCGCTTTGATGTATGCTTCCGCCCGCTTCGAGTTCATGTTTCGCGCGATGCTGAATCGTGGACCACTACTTCGTTTTAATGATTATGGGCAATTTAGTGGACAGATTTGCGGAGAATTGACAAGTGTTCGATGTTTCCTTATTCCAGAATGCTATCCTTCAGCTATGTAGGGCTTACCGTATGATAATATACTAATATAATATACAGATATAATAATGATGATTTACTGATATAATAATCAAACTTAGTATATACGCTCATTCACCAGATAGATTCGTGAAGAACAGACTAGTGTTGGTCCATTACATCAAAAGCGACGCACTTTCGCCATAACGTTTGGGCCACAACTCGTGCACCACATTTGAGACACCACCAACCAAGATTCAATGAAAAAAAATAATGTTAACTCACAATGTTATGGAGCAATCCGCTGTCTCGACACGTCACGCTGAACGGCGCAACCATATTCAAAAGGTATTAAAAATAATATTTCAACAACGTTACGTATTAGTTGGAAGACATTGTGGATATAAGGCGTATTTTGAGAGAGGGAGAGAGAAGCGAGGAGGGGCAAGACGTAGAACGAGTTCTTTCGAACAATGTGGGCGTGGCGGGGTGTGGTCGGAGGAAACCATAACACTCGAGCCACGAAAACAAGAACTGAGAACACAAGAATCAGCTTCTCGGCGTCCAACACACACATGAAGTGTTCCTCTTAAAGGCGACCTACGTGTTGATGAACGCACCAAGGGAATACTCAGCCGTTGAGTCAATCACTTGCTGCAATGGTCTGAATAAATGTTTTCACGAAACGTAGCGCTCCGGCGCCCACACGTTTTCCGCTTAAGTAGTGCAGCTTCCCTAAAGGAGTAAAAGACGAATGAATGGGAGGTTAGTCACCGGCGCAGCTCGGCCGCAGGGATCCCACGGTGGGTGAATCATTCGGCACACATTTTTCGAGTCCACTTTCCGGCGGGGGGGGAGGGGAGGGGAGGGGAGGGGGGGACACGCGGAGCGGCGTGCGTCTGAATGAGCGCGCGGTCACCGCGCAGATGGGAAAGCGGCTCTGCGATTCCGTAACGCGCTATTCCGCCCTCGACGGACCTTCTTAGCTGCGCCGAAACTTCCATCAATCGCTGCCTCGCAATAGAGAGATTTTGCCACCTCGATCGTTAAGCACTATCGATCGTCTGCTCATGCGCAGTTCAAGTTTCGCATCACTTTACTGCATCTGTGCATGCGCAGATCGATAGTGCTTCACGTTCGAGGTGACAGAAACTGTAAACTGCAAACACTTTTATTTGATTCTACTATTCACTTAATAAGTTCTAGCTCCTTGGATGTTCCTTCCACCGGAATTCTGTTTTCAGGTATTTGTACTGCATCATTATGCATTACCATACGATACGTATACTCTCAGATTTTAGGGTGAAGCTCTTGGATATTGACGTATGGACTTTTAGGGCTTCAGCTCTTGACAGACTTCAAAGACTGTAGATCCTTAGATATTAAAGGTATTACTTTTCATTAAGACAGTCTCAAGAGAAAAGTATATTTACGAATATTTCTATTTTTGGTTTTGGATATTATTCTTTCCATTTCTGAACCTTGTTACTAATAATTTGGAAATATTACAACCCTACATGAGCGACGAAACACTCGGAGAAAAGTCCTAGAAATGTTTAGATAATTTTCAAGAAAGGTATTGTTACAAGCATACTATTAACAAAATTCGTCTTGTTTGTCATAAATAATAGGCTTCACACTATGTCAACATTGATGTATGCATCGCCTGTGCCAGTCCACTGTTTATTTTGTAGGGAGAGTGGAAATAAGCACATTGTACATAATCTGTAAAGCAAAGTAAAAATAAAAGAAAGCAATAGACATTATTAGTTAATAGAAATCAATAGTTAATAGAAAGCAAAGTTAAAATCGAAAATAAAAAACGGAATTCTCCCTTTTGTCACAATTCTGTGTGATATTTATTCGTCACTAATAGAAATTTTCACGAATTTGCTAAAATGCTATTACTTTGCGGATGCTATTATTTATTTTTCTTCTCCTTCTTGTTATTGTTGTTATTATTATTATGATAATAATAATAATAATAATTATTATTATTATTCTCTTTATTCACAATTTCCTGGTATTGTACAATTCATACAGATACCAATCAAAGCATGATTACATTTTGTGGTTAGATAACTCTCATAAACTACAAAATGAAACCAGATATGAAATATATTTAGAAAGTGAAATATAAAAAGATGAAACAATTATTACATTACATATTCATTATACAAAATATTAGACTATTGTATTTGTACATGTTTCCACCACAACATGTATTTCTACATGTTGTTATTATTATTATTATTATTATTATTATTACTATTATTAATGCTATTATTACTAATGTACGCAAAAACCGTGAAGAGAATCGCAGAGCGGCGGCGCGGCGGTCGTTTGTGCTGCGTAGGAGGAAGCGGCGGGGCGCTCCCATTCCGCCCACGCCGGTGCGCCGCTTGCCGCGCGCCTGCCGGGTGTCGAAAGCACATGCCGCGCTGGGGCCGGGGCCGGGGCCGGGGCCGGCCGGACGCTGAATCAACGGGCGGCTTCCACGGCGGCCGCGGCCGCGTGTTCGCTGGGGCGCCCCCGGCCCCAGGCGCCCGGCGCCCGCCGCTCACGCCACGGAAGCGCTAGCGCTGCCTTCCCCCCCCCAGCGACATTGCTTGTTTGACGCACGGCTAGAGCATTTGGAGGAATGGAACACGTTCCGATTACGCAGATTTAATTGAGTGATTTTCAATTATTTTTACGTCCGTTAACTATTATACGACTGCCATTATAAAAATTGGAACACGCATTCATAAGAATCACGTGCATCCTCTGCATATAGATTTTTTTTACTCCTGCACAATTTACAATCTGTTCTTGTTAGAACAATAAATGGTGTCTAATAAATACATTTCTGGCGTGAATGTTGTGACACTGAAAATTTCATTTAAGGAATCGGTATGGCAAATCTAAAATATTCTCTCATTTCAGTCTATATACATGTTCACTGTTGTTTAGCAGGTTTGTTGAAAGGTAATTTGAATGCACATACAATCTCTTCTGGTAAGCATGGCCCTTCGTGATGATAATTTCTTCTAGCGGGATGATGTCGAGGTGCATTTAGATGGCTAAATTTTAACAACGCGAATCTAATCGATTCAAAATTTTGACATACGTGATGTTAAAGTGTTGCTAGGATGTGCATCATGTTTTCTCGGTGTATGACTTGATCCTCCACGATGAGTAAGATAAGGGTTAAGAACAAAAAACATTCTACCCCAAGTGAACGGTCACGTTATTACAATTAATATTATTAAAAGAATGCAACATAAATAGTATACTAAGTAAATTGAAATAAAATAAACCCACAATAGCCTTTTTTTTTTTCAGTAAAACGTGAGTTATGAGGCCTTTTTCCTCTTTATTCTACCAGAATGACTTCAAATTAAGACACTTGTTTTTGACCAGCACTCACCAATCACTCACGTCACTCCTACCCGGTAGGAATGCGACATCGATGCCGATGTTTTCAAAATATCGATGTTTTAAACATCTCTGTACTCAAGTTGATGTTCTTTGAACATTGATGTTTTGTGCTCGATATTTGTAGGTTTAGATGTTTCGTTCCTGAATGTAAGATTCCCATAATCACAATATAGTAAAAGTTAAAATATGAAATAATAAAGTATAGTACTGCTGGCTGTTTATGTCTTCGAATCCATCGACCGCAGATTGTACTACATTCATCAAGCAGATTCTCCTTCGCCCGAAATGATCATCAGGTCTTGGTGTTTCCTTCATCTTTCCTCGTATTTCGCAAATGGAGAGGCGTTTTGTTACTTTGTTTTCAATTTAAATTTAACTATAAATTAATACACATGGCCTCTGCAAATTAAATTTTGTTGCGCATGAACTTAATGTTAGTGGTTCCCAAACCAATTTTAAAACATCGATATTGAAAAACATCGATGGTTTTGGGGCGATGTATGATTAACATCGATGTTGTAATTTCGAACATCGATGTCTTGTCGTCGATGTCGCATCAATTCCAATCTTCAAACAACTTTCTAAGAAACTGCCCCCCCCCCGCAATAGCGTGTACGCTCGTCGTGAATGACTGCTTCGCAGGTGACTCCGCCGTCCTTGCCTCCGCCGTTGCAGCTTCGCGCTGGTCGTGGGCTCCGCCGGCGGTTGAATCACGCGCGGTTGTGGGCGCCTCCGACGACAGCAGTTGCCGCGGAGCGATCTCCTCTCCCGCGAACACTACCTGCACATGGCGGCGCTTCTCGGGAATCCTGACGTAACACAAAATGTCCTGTTTCGTTCAAGAGAGCGCGATTTGATTTCCCTGCAGTTTCTTTTGCTTTCAATTAATCGACGATATGTAATTTCCCCTTGGACGCAACATCAAAAAGCTTTTAGTTTCAAGGTTTGTCAATATATTAAAATGGTTTTCATAAAACTCAATTTTTCGGTAGCACTATTCCATAAAAAATTAATGGCGATTTCCATCCATGAAATATCGATGTATATGCTACCAAGCGGCAGAGCATATGCTTCTGGCAGAGATAAAGGCTTGTTCCATGTAAATATGATTTCTTGGGAACCTATTTACCTCAAAATTTCATATTTTAAATTTTGTTTTAATTAATACAGTATTCTGGAAAAGCGAGGATGTGATTTGCTTATATACGCGGTACATTCTACATTCTAAATTCGTTTCCATGTAATTTTCAAATAAATATCAATTGCCAGAACCGGACACATTTACACGTGACAATTTCGTGCATTCAAAATTATTATATGTTTAAAGAATACTGCAGACCTCAGCGACAAGTGCTTTTCGAGGAATGAAAAGTAGCGCGGTCAAATTCCGGACAGAATATGGATATTTTCAGACTGAGATTGTTAAGTGGAAGGGAAACGAAAAATCAAGATCTGCAGGGTGCGGCAAATTAGCAAATTTCTCGAGGGCAGGTGTTCAAAACTCCACGGAAAGGATTCGGAGGTGAGGAGCGAACTGACGTTTTGACGAATGCAAGGAAGAGACCTTTTTTTTGTGTAGCACAGTCTAAATAAATCCTAAAAATTCTCTTGGGAAAGTTATTTTCTGAATTACTTTATTTCAACATTCCGAAGTGTGGATATCATTAATGAGGCATCTAGAAATGTCAAAATGAATAATTCTGTGCAAGGTAGGGAGAAATTAAAACGTTTCCAGCAGGGAACAACGAAGTCACTAAAGGGTTGACGTTGCCGGGATCCCCTGGCAACTCGCACACTACCGACGAACACCAAAATATCAGCGCTAGTGTCATGCACTATCATAAATGTTCAGGGCCAGTGAAAAAACTCAAAAAAGACCAAAAGCTCAGCAACATCAAAGGGTTTAACTTTTTCGATATTTAAATCGGCTAGAAATTATTTATCATAGAAGAACACATACACGAGTGTCTCTCTTAAAGGCAACGTACGTTTGACTCACGCCCGAAGCAACACTTAAACTCAAGTTATTACTTGTGTAATTATTATCGCTAAGTTAAGGAAATGTGTCACATTGAAAATAACGAAACTTGTAAATGGCCGCCTTCCTTCAATGATTTTCCTCAACGAATTAAAATGCCTGTTGCAAGGCACGTAGTACGTTCATCATTATTGCAATCGAAATAAAGAATTCTTCATTGACACACACCGCAATTATTTCGAAAGCGAATTTCTAGAGAACACTCGCTGTTCGTGTTGAATTTCTAAATAATGCAATGATTGGACAGTTCGCTTTGCTTGTTAATTTCAGTCCGTCCTTCATTCTCAAGAAAGCCAACGCAGTTACGCTTGCTTCAATTCTGCGAAGCACTTTACAACGACATCTCCCCGCTTTAAGCGACCGTGCTGTAATAACGTTTTCTCACCTCGTAACCTTCGCGAGAGGCCGCAATTTCACCGCAGCGAAGGCTCGGGAGTTACGAAAAACGGGGAAGCCCCGTGAGCAACCCAGCGCGGCGCTGCGCGGTGGCGCCTCGCCCAGGGCCAGTCAAACCCAGGGCTTCCCGCCCACGAGGCGCGCCAGGAAACTCCGCGGGCCGCGCGAGTCACGCGGGCTCGCAGGAAGCGCCCGGCACCGCCCCCGCTTCGCTCCGGCCCGCTCCGCCCCGCCCCGCCCCACGCCACCCCCGCCCCGTCCAGCTCTGACCGACACGCCCCGACTCACCCAGCCACGCCCCGCCCCGTCCAGCCCTGCCGGCCCCGCCCCTCCCCGCCCATCCCCACTCCACTCCGCCTCGCCCGGAACCTGCCTGCCCCGCCCCGAACCTCCCCGCCCCACCCGCCCTAAACCGCCCCACCCCTTACTCCGTGTCTTATGCGTTCCGAACCACCCGTCTCGTCCTGCTCATCCAAACGCACTCGCCTGTTCGCCCCCGCCCCGCTAGGCTCATCCTGTTTTCCCCATTCGCACTCGCGTGCCGACCCTCCCCGTTTCGCCTCGCCCTCCCCAATAGCCCCGCCCGCCCGGCCCGCCCAACCCCGCCTGCCCCGCCCCCGCCCACCTTGACCCGCCCACCTTGACCCGCCCGCCTCGCCCCGCCCTCTTCGCCCCGCCCTCTTCGCCCCACCCTCTTCGCTCCGCCCTCTTCGCCCCCCTCTTCGCCCCGCCCTCCTGGCCCCGCCCACCTCGCCCCGCTCACCTCGCTCCGCCCACCTCGCCCCGCCCATCTCGCCCCGCCCTCCTCGCTCCGCCCTCCTGGCCCCGCCCACCTCGCCCCGCCCCTCCTGGCCCCGCCCACCTCGCCCCGCCCTCCTGGCCCCGCCCACCTCGCCCCGCCCACCTCGCCCCGCCCACCTTGCCCCCGCCCCGCGTGGGGATTGCCAAAAGCGAAGCGCCTGGCAAAAGGTCGATTCGCCTGCAAAAGGCGGAAGCGAAATGGCCCATCTGGGAAGACGAGCCACGTGTGCAAGAGCACCGATCACAGGGGAACAGCGGGGTACGCAGCAAGGAGATGAGATGAAGCGGTGACGCAATTTCACGATTAGAGGTGCTCGACGGGATGCGAATTTTAGTGTAGTTCGCTCACGAAGAGCAATGACAATTAGACACACGACGAAAATGGCGAGATGGGACGTACGTAACAGGTGCAGTGAACAGGCAGGAATACAAGTTTAATGAAGACGAATATCAATTAACCAATTAAACAACTTCTATCCCTAATGGTAGTCAAATTAGTCAAAAGGTAGTCAACTTCTATCCCAAAAGGTAGTATCCCTAAAGGTTTCAAATAACGTCCCAAAATCTCTACTTCAGTGTTACAAATCACTGAAGTCTGAGTATTTTCGAAATTCCTTCAACGCGCCGGGTGTGCTTATTGACCGCTCCACCAAAGGCGCGCAACGTCTCTCTCTTCTGCTCACACAATGGTGACGTAAGCAAGGGCAGATCGATGCGTCGGTCCGGGGATGCCGGTGGAGGTGGAGATAGAGACTGACAAACACAAGCGATGCCTCATTCGGCGGACTGTGGTGAGCTATTAGTGATGACCGGGCCCCCAGCGAGCGTGAATGGGAGAAAGCGAACTGGCGCACAGACGCTACGGCAGGAAGAGCGGATGAATAAGGAAGAGGAGTAATGTAGCGGATTTCGGAAGGATTAACTAACGGTTGAGCTACTGGAATGAGTAATAAATGATCCACCGAGAAAGGAGAAAGGTGAAGGGTTAAATATTTTCAGGTAATGCGTTAATAAGAAGTTGTGGATCACGTATCATGTGTGAGCTTTGAGTGTCAGGACATTTTTAAAATGAGCATAACGGGTTTTCCACTACACTATTATATTTAAACACTATTTTAACACTATTTTAAACATGGATTTCTAGAGGATGTGACTGTTCCACATTCGCGGCTTATTCATTACATTATTTCACTCACGGAGTAGCTGCTCTTTGTAAATCCTTTTGTTCTTCTCAATACCTTATTTGTGGCTGGTGAGTGGCGACCTAGGTACGTACCTCGCCCTGCGCAAACTTGTCGAAAGTTCGCACACAGAATTAGAATAGACTGCCGTCTAGTCTTTGTATCGAGGAAGGTTTAACGAGGCCACGGGTAAAGGCAGAAATGAATGGGCCGCCTGGGGGAGGGGCAAGTCGCCGGCACAAAAGGCAGAGGGCGCAAGAGGGCACAGGCCGGTGCACCCGGGCCGGCGGGAGGGAGGGGCTCGGCTGCAGACGAGGGATGCCCGCCTGACTCATGTGCGGGCTGGGCGCAGGGGGCGGCCTCCCTTTCCGAGAACGGCCTGCGCGTCACACCCGTTATTTACAAAGCGGAACGCCGTCTGCCGTACACGGGGCTGGCGGCGCCGCTTCACCAAATACCTTCTTCGCCCGCACGAGAATCTATACACGTAATCGTTTCGAACCATAGGGGAATCCCGGACGCACTGTGACTTCGGTTGTCACTCGCCTTGATCAAACAAACCAGAGTTGTGCCGTAGACTTTAATTTTACGTCTACGCGTCATCTACGTGTCTCTTTTTACATGTAGAGTGCGTAGACAATGTATTCTGTGTAGACTATTTATTTTTCCACATCAAATAACCCCAAAAAATGTTTATAATGAATAGTAATAGTAGAAGCATGTTTTAATCTAATATAAAAAAATATTTACGATTCAGTAAGTGAAACAAAATATACCGTACCTGATGAAGAAATGACAACCTCCGTATCCTTCAAAAGAAACCAGTTGGAACTTGTTCCAACTTGCACTCCTTTAGCACCCCTTTAGATGTGATCCAATCAATTTCCAAAAATTGTGATCCAATAATTATAAATAAATTTTGGCTTTGGGTGCGGAGCTTGACCCTCTTAAATTCGCCCCTGCCCCCCAAAAAAGGTAGATTGCCGTTGTCTACATAGATCACCTTTGTCTACACCGTGTCCGTTGTCTACGCGTTGTTTACGTGTAGACGTAGACTATGGTTCATTACGCGTATACGCACATCACTGAAACAAACACACGCAGCCTACGAAATATAACATTCCTCCGCTCCCGATTCTACGAAATCTGGTGACTGTGTCGTTACGTACATGACGTGTCTTGTCAGTGAAAGGATCGTGTCCTGTTCATTCACGAACTCTCGCGTTACAAAAGGGTTCTGATACTGCGGCTGCTGACACACCTGGGAAAGGAAAGGTAAACAGACCAGTTGCAGAGGGGAACTTACCGGCGATGACAAAATAATATTCCATGACGACGGTTGGTGAAGAAACATTTTCAGATCGCTTCAATGTGTGGTAAATCAGCTCTCTAGGTATTCCTATTTTTTTTTATCATCTAGCCTCATGTAAGGTTCATAATGTGGCATCTGCTTACACAGTGAATCTTAGATATTGCCTGCACTTAACTACTAGACATACATCTAGCTTTCTTGCAACTGGCATTATACATGCAGCTGAGGCTTCCGTCGGAATCGATTATACCTACATTACGTCTTGACATAATGACAGTAACCTCCAGTTGAATGATGTCTATTAATTATCTAGTACTGATCGTGCGCACTAATACCATAGACGAGTGCTAAAAAATTACTACCGTTATCAGTCATGTACAGATTCGATCACATATTCCCTTGATTTGTAATACGTATATTTCCATACAATTGTAAATAAAACAAAAAAGCTGATACCATTTGTGATTTTCCCAAAGGAATCACGTAAAAATTCCAGATACTTCTGTCTCCGCGACAGAATATTAGTCATCGTGAGTAATATTTTATTTTATTCCATTTATTTTAGTAAAATACAAACTAAAATTAGTAATTGCCATGCCATTATAAGTTACGTCAGGTTAAATAGTTTCCTGTCCCGCTCTTGGGAGGGCCCCGAGAGTAGGTAAAAACAATTTTCATCCCAAGAAGACAAAAACGTTTTATAAAGATGCATTGAAGCAACGTATTATTGACCATTAAGAGCGTCTTTAACATTCTGAAGAAAATAATCGTATAAATGAACACAAAACAAAAAGAAATCAGCCGGCCTGGATAGCCGAGGTCACTTACACTAAAGGGTTCTAGTTGTCTTGACATGAAGGGTCGCGGGTTCGAATCCCGCCCCGGGCATGGATGTTCATGTACGTTGTTAGTATGTGTACCCCCACTGTTATTCCAAAGTTAAAAGTTACAATAGTCGCTATAAAATCGAGCAGTTGCAAAGCGACCTTAAATCTATGTATGTAAATAAAAGGGGATGTGGGTATGTGTGTCGCACAGACGCAAAACTACTCGACCAATTTCGCTGAAATGTTCACACTTCATTCGTAATGAGAGTGCTTTGTGAAATAAGTAAAGATTGGTTTGAATTAAATCGGAATTGTAGGAGCGTTGTTGATGATGCTCTCGTTTAAGACGACTCAAGCGCTTGTGATCTGTACGGAACCCGCCGCACAGTGAAGGATTAAGCGCATCTTCACTTCTTTCAAGTATTCTTTCCCTGCGATTGTAACATATCGGCCGCAATTATTATTTAAATCTGGGACCAGAAAAGCAAATTTCTCCAAGATAGTATAGTAACGAAGGCACGCCCAAACTTGAGGGAGAACGTTTTAACAGTAGGACACTTGACAACCATGTCCAAACCAGGATATAAAACACACCCGTACTTGCGAGAAAGAATTTTTGCAGAGCGTAGCGTAAAACGTGATTAAGAATCACAGGACTAGTAATGTGTGATGTGTAATACTCTGCAATAGCGAAGTATTACCACCGGGTCCACTAGTAAATCAATAAATAAAAATACACACCACTCGTGCCTTTGGGTGTGGTAGGGCCGCCTTCCTTATTTCTTCCTCGCCCCGGGACGGCGGGGATTCCCCCGATCCCCGTTGGGCTTTTCACGCACACACCCCGCCCCACTTACAGGGACTCCCGAGCGGCGCGGGCGTTTCAGCGTCGCCCCGGGCGGTCCTCGGGTGGGGTGGGCGGGGCGTTCACCCGCGCCAGCGAATCGCCCCGCGCCCTGCCGTCGTCCGCGGCGCCCCGCAACGCCCCTGTCTACAGTCCCTACATACAGAGCAGCGCAACCGCCGCCATTTAATATCCACCCACCCGACAACCCCGTCAGGCACCAATCAAGAACTGAAGGGAAATTATAACAATTGGTGACATTATGAAGATTTTCAAGAATGTTAATATTGGTCTGGGGTAGATTCGTGGTTCTCAACATACACATTACGACAGTTTCCATTTTCCTGACAACTGGACATAAAATGGCGGGATCGGTGGAACAATGGAATGCGCTACTCTCTGTATCTGGGGACTCTAGTGCTAGGTGAGTGGCAGGGGTGGGGCGGTCCGCCTCGGATGACACCATTTTAGGGGTGACACCAATTAGAACATTTTATAATTGGAATTATATAATTTAATGATTTATTAAAAATAATATTTTTATAAAAACATGCACTTGTTAATGAGTTATACTTCGTTTTATTTTATTTACTTAAAAATTAAATTTCAATTATTCTGAATTAAATGCAGTTTTTTAATATATTACAAATAAATGTCATGTGCAAATATATTTTTATTAAACAATGCACAAACTATTCATTAATCGTTTTTTCTTCTTCCTCTGCTGCAAGCATTAGAACTTTCGTTCCGTTGCGTCTCCTTCTATTGGTCCATCCATCTTCTCTTCGGTCTTCCTATGTTTCGTTTTCCTCTTGGCTTATATTTCAGAATCTGTTTTGGTATTCGTGTGTCCTCCATTCTACCAACGTGGTATCTCATAGTTCTTTTATATTTAATTTTTGGAGGAGGGGTGATGCCATTCGTTTTGCCCCGGGTGACACCAACTGAAGCTCCGCCACTGAGGGACTCTACCCCTGTCGCGCCGCACATGCGGCGGCGCCGGCCGGCAGGTCGGACCGGGCCGCCTCGCGCGGCCTTTTCCCGCGTTTGCGTAGGCCGCGCTGGCTGCGCCCCGCGCTCGCGCCCCCTTTTGCGCAACGCCTCGCCCGCCTGCCCGCCGCGCGCCTTATACGCATTTCCGACGGCGGCGGCGGCCGCGCAGACACGTGGCACGTGCCGTCGAACCCGCGCCCGCCGGCCCAGAAAGGCCCTGCCGAGCGACCACCCCGCCCATTCCACGCCCAGCCGCGCTCCCGGGATCGGCTCGGACTTCGTTCCTATGGTCCGATTAAGAGAAGTTGGTGATTGACGGTTGCGAATGGAAGGGAGCGACGTTGGCAGTTTGCGTCCCATTGAGCACGTATTTCCTGGACACGAAAACAAACACTTGAAATAAATTCTTATTAAAGTACCCAAATCATACACCCATATTGTCTGAAGCCACAGCTTCAGAACCACAACTTATTTTAACCATCACCAACTTATTTCAACCGGAACATAGCTCGTGCTGAACTCCACGCTCCCTCCACGAACTCCACTGAAAACATGCTCCCTCGTGCTGCGTTACGTGACCCGCCCCTGGTCCCCGCCTCATGCACCCCGCCTCTACTAGGCCAGAGCTCCCCGCCCGTGCTCAGTGTATGGTCCTGATTCGTTCCCTCTGTCACAGCGCCGCGCTTCGAGCCCTGCCCCTGTTCCCCGCTTCTACCACAACTCCCCGCCAGTGTCCTACTTCGCCACAGTGCCGCGCTTCGCCCCGGCCACTGCTTCCCGCCACATGCATCCCGCTTCTACCAGAACTCCCCGCCAGTGTTCAGTCTAGCGTCCTACTCCGCCACAGTGCCGCGCTTCGCCCCCGCCTCTGCTCCCCGCCTCATGCCTCCCGCCTCCTACAAACCCCAAACCGTCTCGCCCGAATTTCGCTCCGTGCCCCGCCCCGCGCTCCCACCTTAAACATCTCGCCACATCCTTTGCTCCGTACCCCTTCCCGTGCCTCGTTACCTTTCCCGTTCGCCATGCCATTCTCCCCGCCCCGAGCCTCGCCTCCTGGCTCGATCCGCATCCTGCTCCACGGCCCGCGGCCCTCCTCTGTGAAGGCGCACCGGGTGAAAGTCGTTAGCGCGCGCGTAGAAAAGAACCCAAACATCCGCCAATGGATCTGATATGCCTCGCGGGGCGTTGTCGAACCCCGTAAAAGCTGCCGCGCCGATAGCCAGTCCTCGGGAAATGGAGCTTTCTGGCCGACTGGTTTCTGAGACGGGGGCCACCCCAGCTGAAAAAGGCGCCAGAAACATCATTTTTATTGTGCGCTCGGGCAAAACTTGGCCACCAAGCACGTGGACACTCGCAACTCTTCCCACTAAAACTCCAATAAGATTATGTTGGACGATTGCTGTTTATTGCTTCTTAATTTACTGTCGTGACATTTGACAGTACCCTATGAAGTTCTAGATTATGGCAAAACAACCTTCTGTCAAATTTTGTGCGGTGACACTGTAGAAGATAGGCTAATTTTTGTTCGAATTATTCACGAGACACAAGGCACCAAAAAGAAACCTTCACATCGATAGGTACTACGTGCCGTTTCGGGTGTGGGGAAAGAGGTGGCTCCAGAATTAGCCCCACGCCAAGCGAGACAATGCCGATGCAGACACGTTCCATCAGATAACTAGAAAGTATCGTTATCTCCACCTTTCCGCAAACACATTTCGTCAAATAAACCGCAAGGGCTCTCCAACAACAAACAGGACGGCGGGAAGCCCGCGCCCTCTTCGCGGGGGGCCTGTCGACAGCCACCCTTCGGTGGAGGGGGAGGGGGAGGCTCATTATGCCTCGGCCTCAGGGCGACCTTGGGAGCGGCGCGGGGTGGGGGGGTGGGGGAGACGAGACACGTCGCGACGCGTCCGCGCGTGCGCGTGCAGGACCAAGAGGCGCTCCGCCGGCGTGGAGTGGAGCGGAGCGCGGCGGGGCGGGGCGCGGCGGGGCGGGGCGGGGCGCGGCGGTCCAGCCGGGGGCCCCGCCAGGGACGTCGCACACCTGCAGATAAAGGAAGGACGCCTCCTGCAAGACGAGGCTTGTCCGCGCGTGTCCCGCCGGTTCTCGCATCGACACTGAATTCGAGCAGTGGCCTCTTTGTTATCGTGACCTTGACTTGGAAGAAATTAGATAGTTTCCTGGGAAATACAACACTAGCAGTTGCACAAAATGCTGTTATGTAGGTCTATTGTAGTATCGCAGGGGAAAATATTGATTTTGTACATCCTTCTTTTTGCTTGTACCCCGGACAATCCTCCTCCTTTTCTTTCCATACTCCTCACGCACCATCACTTCGACATTTAGTAGATTTAACAGGGTCGGATTCATGCAGTACTGGGGGAGGGGGGGCACCTTCCTCTCAAATATTTTTGATATTAAAAAAAATAAAAATTAATAGTTCCAAATTTCGAACCAGTGTAGTATTTATGACCTTGTGATGATTTGCAATCATTATTTTGAATAAATTGAGAAAATTACAAAAACATTTTGGCTTTAGGAGGGATTATGATTTTCATACCCCATCCGCCTCCAGATACGTGATTGGCATTTAAAGTCAAGACAATAATAAGAAGCGTATACTTCTTTATCACAACCCAAGGATGGCCCTTTGTTTCCCTAATAATGCAGAGTCTAGATGAAATAATAATTCGTTGTAGAAACCTGTTACGACGCCTGCCTATTCTATAGTACTTTTGTGGTCTTGGTAGAATGAGATCCGGTTGTGAAGTGCTTTCATATTTGTGAAAAAAAGACAAGTTAGAGAATTGGGTTGGCAATTGAATAGGAAAGTAGTGAATTTTTTTTTTCCTTTCTCTGAAGAGCATTGTGATAGGAACTGTAATGGAAATTTATTGTTTAAATTGGAAGGGATTAAAGAAACACAGCTGAATTCGCGGAGTTATTACAGACACTAAAAAGCGCTTTCAAAGGATTTAAACAAATGTTTATATTTAGTGAACAAAACTGATTGGTACAGGTGAGATTTTGTTATTTTATTTTTTTAACCTCTCGACTTCGTCCAGGGGCGGATCCAGCCGATCATTTGGGGGGAGGGGGGAATCGTACATTTTTGTTAAATAATAAACATATTTGTTATTGTATTGTGTATTATTTTTATAGCGTATGATACTACACAATATTATTGTTTAAATAATTCGAACATAAATATTTAAATCAATTTTGACAAATAAAGGAAGGTAAACGAAAACTCTATGCCATGCCCTCCCCCCTGGATCCGTCAGTAGCCTCGTCAAAAAACCCTCCCTGTGGACCGTGTAAAAAGCAATCATATCTCGTAACTAGTAATTATCCGCATTTTCAGGGCGAGCATGGTCTCTACTTTCTCAGTCCGAATCAGTGAAAAACTACTAATTGACAGTGATTATTCACTGATGGAGTCAGTTATAAGCCTGCCACTGACAATCAGTGAAACCTCACTGTTTGAATCAGTGAAACAGTGACAACACCAGCACGCGAACGACTAAACGATCAGTGAACGATGGTGGCGCGGCATTTTTCCACTGACGACCAGTGAAATGCTGGCGGTCATTATGAAAAGGTTCTCATATTCGCTGATTGTCAGCGAAACTACACATTTCGACTGAAGGTATCAGTGACTTGGGCTCTCACTGATTGAATCAGTGACAACTTCACTGATTCAGATTCAGAGAGTAAAGCCGTGTTGGATGAGGGCGGCGAGCAGCGGCCGTGGGGCCGGCGGGGCGCGCGCAGTGGGCAGGTGCGGCGTCGCGCGGAGGCGTCGCATGTCGCTTGTCTCCGCGCGCGGCCAGCGCTTTCGCGCAGCACGTTTCGCTTAGCGCAGGCCGGGGGCTGCGCCGGGCCACCGCGCAAAGGCCGCGAGAGCTGATAAAGCCACGAGGCGAACGGCCTCCACGCGCTGCGCTATCGCCGCCAACGACTGCCGCTCCGCGTGCGCACACCAGCACCGATGCCCGCGCCAAGGATAACAGGGATTTTCTGCACCCTCGAACGTCAAGCACTATCGATCTTCTGCTCATGCGCGGTTCCAGTTTCTCATCACTAATGCGCATGCGCAGAAGATCGATAATGCTTCACGCTCGAGAGTGCAAAAACTCTCTAATAGGGAGTTTTTGCAACCTCGAACGGTGAGCACTATCGATCTTCTGCTCATGCGCAGTTCAAGTTTCGCCTCACTTTAGTGCATCTGCGCATGCGCAGAAGATCGATGGTGCTTCACGTTGGAGATGGCAAAATCTCCCTCTTTTTGCGGTGCGAGTATCTTTGTTGTGATGCACCAGGTTGTCAAAGTCGAAATGGCATTTTCTCCAGGGGAGGGACCTGCTGGGTTTAGCTTAGCTCATTACCGCTGACTCCACTGGGAGGTCATAGGGTTCGAGTTCCGACGGTGATAAATTATCGACTTACATGGGTAGATGTTGCTGGAGGGAAATTTTTAAAACTGTCTGGAAGAAAATTGTAGTGGCAGGCTGCTGTGGTCGGCAGTTTTCTGTAGTTTGGTCGATCAATACCAGGCGAATGTCGCAGCAGTTACCAGAGGACCAAGGGCCAAGCCTATGCGCGATTTTTCCCTCGTCTTCCTTGTCCTATTTTCGTCTTTGTACTATACACACACGTACATGCACTACACGACCACACGTCGGGAGCTTAGAGATTGTCCCAGCTGGGACGACACCCCGATGGAGGAGATACCCAGAAAGGGAAATCTCCCGCAAGTCGATCTGTAGTTGGGCGTCGGTTCTCGCTATCTAGTGCGGGAGGAACAATGCCACCTCCCATGATAAAACATGCACTACACTAACGGAACTAATGACCTTACCAGTTGGCGTGCCCGTAAACGTCAGCCGACGCAACCATCCCCGTGCGGTGGTAGGGCGCTCTGCACGCGAAGTGCAGATCCCACTAGATGAGCGCCAGTTGCGCTTGTGCTTTGTCACCTGCATAGCCAGTAAGGAACCTTGGTGTTTTAATTAATAATTAATGAATTTATTGTCTCGGGCAGAAGCAAATTCCAGCTGGGGACACCGGTCCCTCCAAGGAGAGGGACAATTTTCCACATTCCCTCCCCCGGCCGTCAATAAGCACTGTGCACAGCGTTCTCAATTTTCAGAAGAAGAACGTTATGCAGATTCAATTTACTTGATTAAGATAATTCAACTTACTTGCTAAATACAATAAGTTTTAATGTTGGTTCCTATTTTCAACTTCCAGACAAGGTGGCTCTTTTCTTAAGCTGGCTCTTAAGCAAAAGCAACACACTGGTAATAAATACATTCGGTTAGTCATAATTGTCAGCGCAGTTTCTGCCATTCATTCGGGTTGCAAGTAGGAACACGATAACGGCACACAAAACCGAACGCGCGAAGAGAGCTGAAAGGGTCGGTAAGTCATGAAAGGCGAGGGCATTGGTCCCATTAGAAGTTTAACGTCCAAGTCCAGCGCTTTTTACAGAAAACGACACATTCATTCATAGCTCGAAACCGCCTAGCTGCAGGAAAACGTGGAAGATTTATCGGGAGACAAATATCTCCCCCGCGTTTAAAACGCTTAGAACTTGTAATTTAAACAGCATTTGTAAACATACACAAAAACCCTGGATTGTCTTCGGAATTCTTAAATGGTGGCGTGTGAGCATCGTCTAATGCTTCTGTTCTACAATAATTATCGTATCAAAAGTTTCGAAACAGACTCGAATTAATACGAGTATACGACAGTCTCTAAAATTCTAATTATTTGTCAGATTTCGTAGTCAACGATTCTGACGGCATTAATGTGTATATAAAAATGTGTACTCTTACATACAGACACTAACACTTACGCGCACTACACTACCATACTTGTCGGGAGCTTAGAGCTTGTGCTTAGAATCACCAATCAATCAATCAATCGAAGGGCTGAAAATCCACAACTCGTATTTGCAACTAGTAAAAGAACCCTTGCGAAAATAAAATTAAATCTTCCGCTAATTCTCGTACTAATTAATTCCATATTCACTTAGCAGGGAACGTCTCGAGTAATGGATAAATGTTATTGAGACCGTCCTTGTGGTGATCCCTTCTGGTAATCAGGGGAGTTAAAACGTACAGGAAATGAGAGCCTGAAGGACGCCAACTAAAATATTTCCAGCAATGTTGCCCATGTGGGGAGCATGTCACACTGTCACTGTCAGTATATCAGTCTCCAAGACCCTGCGCAATACAAGCAAATAAATACATTTTAAAAAAACATTTCTATCTCGTACAGCAGGCCGTGGGGCAACAATGAACACTTTGACTGCCATGTGCATCACATGTGATGCACAGTAGGTTTTTGTGACTGGCCGCGTGCATCATTTACGATCACGTCCAGAGCTGTGGATTTTTGCTTGTGAAGCATATACAATCACAGCTCCATTGAAAGCAAGTGGGTGACTTATTCTGCTGGCCAAGTGTAAAAGATTTTTGTCTTTGGCTATTGGTTGGCACCCCTGAGTCGCCGGAAACAATAATTTTTTGAGCACCTTCACCCAGTGCCTGGACACATATTGGAGAGTGGTCTTGACCAGAATCAAAGTTATCACGAAATATCCCCTGGCAGTCAAAGTGTCAGAAATTGCATGCGAGTTGGGAAAGTGAAGTCTGTTTAGGGATTGGTTTCAAAATATTCCCTGCAGCGCACAACACAAAAGAGAGGAGGATTATCGCGGGGCCTCTGTGCTCGCGATGGCTGGCGAAGTGCGCACGCGCAATCCGTCGCGCCGGCGGGCGGGCCGGCGGGGTACCTGCCCGGAGCAGACTTTGTTCAGCCGGTGCTTATCGTCGTCAGCTGTTGCTGACGTCGCCTCCGACAATGCGTGCTTAGATGTGCCTTTCGCTGAAAACATAGCGTGTGAAAGTTACAAACGAAAACTGCATCTTCAAGTCGAACCACGGAAGATACTAGTTTATGAATGCACGATTTCTAACCGCTAATTAACATTGAAGATTGAGAATAATACGATTATACATCAAACTTGATAGGGCATTAGAATTTTACGAGATTTAAAAATTCAATAAAAGCTACAATATAAATTGCAAGCAAATTGCATCCATCAAATCCATACTTTTTATTGTAAATTCTTTGCTACAATATATCTTAATTTCAAAAATTAAAACACTGTTAACACATTAACTGTTATAATGCAATTTAATGAGAATTAATTTCTTTCCAGCTAACCAATGTTCTGAAATTGATTTCTTTATTTCTGGTTTACCAGGCAATAAACAAGTAGCAAAAAACTGAATGCATGTGATGAAGAGACTTAACTTTTCTGAAGTAAGCATCGAAAAAAAAAATACGGTAAGATAACGGTAGCACAAAGAAAATAAAATACTGATGTCCTATGCGAAACACGCGCGTCGCAAATACGGAGTCATGGCATGCTTCCACTGAATAAAGTGGGTAACAATTTTTTGCACATCACCATTCCAACGACGTCAGAGGAAGGGGTGAAACAGTGATATAGCATTCATTACAACTGCCTACCGTCCTCCGTCGTATGCTGAGGTAAACAGCACTGAAGAAGTCATTCCCAGTAAATATGTCTCCGCTTCTCTTTAATATCCTAACCTCTTAAGACGACAAAACGCTGGGGAGCGCAAAAAATTCAGGGAATGCACCTTGGCAGGCGTTTCAGCGGAATGTACCCGGATTCTTCACGCGTTCTTTTCTTGCGAAACATTTGAGGGATCCAAACACAGCGGAATGCGAAGGAGAGCCTTCCGGAGCAACAACCACTCTTATCTTTCTTCGTTGCACAGTGTGCCCTCACGCGCGCCGGGGGATCAAACTGCAGTAGAGAACAATACGAAATCATACTGCGATTTTTCTAACTTTGCCTCTCAAGGCCTGTCTTCACGAGGAAATATGTCACGGCGTCTTTCTCAGTCGTACCGCTAGGTATCGCATGATCGCGACCGTTTCAAGAAGTGCTCGCGATCATGCGACTTCTAGCGGCACGACCGAGAAAGACGCGAAATGCCGTGCGATATTCCATCGTGGCCATAGGGGCTTGTTTATTTTATTTTTGTTTATTTGTCAAAAAATCAGTAAAAACTGTATATGACGTGTGGGGAAAAAAATTTATCTGCGCTTGAGAGGCAGAGTTAGAAAAATCGCACTACGGGCAAATGATTAGTAGAGAAAAATAAAGTTACGAAAATTTACTGATCAAAAGAAGTGCTGTCTTTAAAAGAAGCGTTGTTTAGTGCCAAGACCTCTTCCCCTCCGCCCCTGCGTACCGTCCAATTCCGATCGCTCCGGGTGGAACCTGTAGTGGACTGCAGGCTCGTGCCAGGTTTTCTCCGGGTTATCCCGTTTCTCTTGCCTCTCGTTCTACCATTAATCCAACATCATTTAAATCGCATTATTACCACCTATCCATCGAAGACATCCATTTCAGACAGTCGAAAAAACGAAACGACTTAGGATCGTAATAAAGATGATAATCTTCAAAAGAAATTAAACCATCATGGATCTCTATTTTGCTGCTTACCCAATCTTTCATCAGAATATCAAAAATCCATTTAGCATCGTTTAATGAATTTATCTACAGAACCAGCGTAGTTATTATTACATCTATATCGAGTGTTTACGTAGATGTGAGAATATACGAAGACGGGTAGTAAAATTTAACTTCGTTCAAAAATAGAAATTTACAGGTGTCGACAGTTCTAAAAGAAGAAATTGTCTAAGAGAAATCTGTTGTGAATATTCCACGGAAAGCAGAGCAAACATCAAAATCACGAGAGTAAATACGAAGTGCTTCACGGAACGCATCTCCCTAGGTACTTCTCGGGATGTATTCACGCTCTTAACACGTACTTTTCGCGCGAAACATCCCGCAGAGGCCCAAATACAGCGGATTCCGCAGGAGGGCAACGTGGGCGCCCGCGGTGACGAAGCCGCCGTTGGTGCCGTGCACACAGCACCGCAATTGAGGCAGGGAGGCACGCCGCGACGCACGTTTAGAATTTGCACTGGACTTGTGCACTGGACTTATTTTAGAGCTCCCTGATTGAACAGTGAGGCGGCGCACGAAACGCAAGCGACACATCTCTCTGAAACACATACACTTCGAAGAGAGAGACAAGGCCTCTCTCATTTACGTCACACCTCCCAGTTGAAAATTCAGCCCCAAACTCTTTTTTTTACATTAACCAACTTTAATAAACTTAATATCCTCACCAGCGCCCTGCCACTACTCTTTTTGAATGCACCAGCTATCCATAGCTTTTTGTCTGTCTGTCTCGTTGAAAAGACTATGTGTCTCAGAGATATGTCTCGCTAGCGTTTCGTGCGCCGCCTCAATGTCCAGTCAGGGAGCTCTAAAATAAGTTCCATGCACAAGTCTAGTGCAAATTCAAAACATGCCGCCGCGACGGAGGCTCGTGCACTCGGCCCCAACGAGGGGCACTGGATCCCGTAACGCTGCGACGACGCGGCAAGGCGAGTCGCGTGCTGCTTCGGCGAAGAGCCCCGGTCGCGCTAGTGAATCAACGCGTGGCACCCACGGTGTAAGATATATAGGTGTGTCAACTAGCCGCCTTTGGGGCAAATTTTATAAAGCCAGTTTGAGGCTAGTTCCTCGCTTGTCCGAACGGTGCGCACGATCGGTTTGGGTTACGGTGTAAGATATACATCTTCAGATGACATCTTGAACTGTTGCTATTACACACTTTTACAAAACATTTCCTACCCATTTTCGTAACTGTTCGCACTAGACTTTACCAATTCCACCGCGAAACGACAAATCACTGATTTGAAATTTGAAATCAGCTGGCCACAGCGCTGTCGAATGGATCACGACCAATCACGACCTTGCCCAAATGAGACCCAAAGATCGCAGCGCTTATATGCGAGAACTGTGAGAACTAGCCTCACATAAGCTTCAGTTTTAGACTGGGAGAGAACACACCTATTTATCTTACACCGTGGGAGGCATGCCGCGACGGGAGGCGCTCGTGCACTCGGCCCCAACGTGGATCACTGGATCCCGTAACGCTGCGACGACGCGGCAAGGCGAGTCGCGTGCTGCTTCGGCGAAGAGCCCCGGTCGCGCTGGTGAATCAACGCGTGGCACCTGAGCGTGGCTCGTTTTCCGGTTCCAGCCGGCGGCGGCGGCGGCGGGGGCGGTCGTGGCGGAGCGGCGCGGTGAGTCAGACGCGCGTTTGAATCACTGTTCCCGGAACCGCTGGACGTTGCTCCCCGCGACCACCGCCGCCGCGCACGCCCCGCACCGCCGCTCGGCTCGCGTGGCCCCCGCGGGCCCGCGCGGGTCGCGACGCCATTTTGGCGAACGGCGTGCGTCGCAAGACGTGTTGGAGATGCAGCTTACTTGGTTGCTCGGGAGACGCCGCGTCCTAGGCACACGTGCCACCGCCGCTATTCTGCGACCTTCCTCGTAGCTTTTCGCCCCGAGGAAGGTCGCAGAATGGCGACCGAAACGTTGGCACCTGTGACTAAACTGCGATTTTTCCAACTTTGCCTCTCAACGCCTGTCTTCACGATGAAATATGACACGGTATTTCACGTCTTTCCCAGCCGTGCCGCTAGATATCGCATAATCGCGACCGTATCGAGCGGTGCTTGCGATCATGCGACTTCTAGCGGCACGACCGCGAAAGACGTGAAATGCCGTGTGATATTCCATCGTGGCCATAGGAGTTTGAGGGGCAGAGTTAGAAAAATCTCACTATAGGCCCAATTCCAACGCCGCCATTCTGCGACCTTCCTCGTAGCATTTTGCCCTGAGGAAGGTCGCAGAATGGCGGCCGAAACGTTGGCACCTGTGACTGGGACGCGGCGTCTCTCGGACAGCCAAGTTGTACTCATTTCGGCCACGGAAGCCTTCGCTCAGACCTGTTGTAGAGTTCGCGTGAGATATCTGTGCATACGACGACCGTTAAAGCGCGAGAGAAGCATATGAACACATAAACGTTGCGCATGCGGAACAGAGCCACCTATGCGTACTACCGCTCTTCACAAAACATAGGGCCTCCTAGCGTTCCACTGGCTGCTTGCCTCACAAGATGAACATCGCGTTGGCAGCGAAAGGGCTCTTTAGTGTTGGATGCAGCAAACTGAATACGGACAAATTCTTCAACGCAATTTTTTTGCAACGTCATACACATTCATCATCTTGCGATTTTCGGAGTTTCAAAAGAAAACAAATACGTGAAAATTTTCTGGGCTAGACGATTTTGTAGATGTGAAAAAAGCCAGAGAATGTCAAAACTAATCCGGTTTGAAAGATCGAGGCATAAAAGATAAATTGGTTTGCTCAAGATAAACGGCAATATCAAGAAACTCACTATCAAACTGCGTTCACCTCCACCTACTCGATAGGAAGGGATTCCCCCTTAGTCAATCTACAATGCTGAATCATTTCTTTACATCCTGTATTTGCTTTCAATGGTGACGTCTCCGTTCAAATCGTTTTTGTTCAATTCATGCAAATACAATTCTTTCTATATCTAATCTATCGTATGTGATTCACAGGAATAAAAGCCTTTCAATGATATACTTAAGGTCTCGTTTTCCAAACAGAAACTCATGATACATTTTCTTTGAAAAATTTTTCTGTTCACAGAAACAATTATAATATCTCGACAATTCAAAGCCTCCGTTTTCAAACCAATGAAAAAATCTAGGTATTAAATAGGAATAAAAAGTTTATCATGTCTGCACGTCACAAAACTCAAATCAGAAACAATAAAGAATGTATCAACAGGCCAGTCTTTTGGCGTCTGGCTATTACTTATTTCATTATCCTTCCTAACTAACGCTCGGTCACAAGAGATAGCTGATTTAACAAAGTTACTCTATATTTGTTAATTTGATTTTCAGACAAATGTTTAAATTATTTTTCTCAAATGTTTCGATTTCGAACTTTTCACATTTGCGGTCTAACCATCAGTATCCTGAGTGCCCAATAATAAAAAAAATTGGCAAAAGAGGAACTGCTCATTACGTAAACGACTGCGGTCACTCGAGTGTTAAAATGATGCCTTGAAAGGGAGGGCTTTTAGAAGTTCGATTGTCCCAGCTGGTGCGTTGACCCGTTGGGAAGACACCTGTAAGGGGAAAAGCCCGCAAACCGACAAGTAGTCGGCGGATCTCACATTCCACGGGAGAAGAACACCGCCACCTTCCGAGATATAACATGCACTACACTTACGAGACTATCGACCAGACTACGTAGCTGAATCAATGAATACTCTTTCACTTGTTCGAAATGTTCAAACCATTGGCGGATCCGGGGGGGGGCAAGGGTGCAATGTCCCCCCTCCCCAAAGAAAGGTGTATAGTTTTCGTTTACCTTCCTTTATTTGGCAAAATTGATTTAAATATTTATTTTTGTCCGAATTATGTAATTATTTAAACAATAGTATTGTATAGTATCATATCAATAGTACATAAATAATATACAATTAATAACAAATATATTTATTATTTAACAAAAATCTACGATGCTCCCCCCCCCAAATGATCGGCTGTATCCGCCCTTGGTTCAGACGTTGGAGGTGCCCTGCCACCGCCTTACGGACACAAGACGCTGCTATGAAACGACTCTCACTAATATCTGGGTTCGGTAATATTATTACATCTTCAGCGGAGCGGTGAGTCAGAGGCTATTCGCATGATCGTCGGTCAGCAGGCGAAGCTCAGAATACAAAGGGCAGGGAATACAAAGAATGACGAATCTCTCAAGTGTGTTATTTTGAGGATTCAATCAACGGGGTTCGGGCAGGATAGTAACTGAGAGGCAATGTCAAGAGACTAGCGGTCGCCCAGTTTCATTTCACCTTGCAGTTTACGATGCCGATAAGAATATGAATACATAACTTGATTTCAGAGACTAAAAGGCCACGATTGTTCATTCTATATTCTAAGAGAATAAGAATCGTGCTCTCTGAAAGTTCCGTCGTAGAGCATGGAAGAGATCGTTCGGTAAGCCAAACCCATAGATAATTCTTTGTCCTAGGTAATTAAGCTGATAAATCAACTTTTAGCGTGTGCTACTGTATTTTCCTAATCATTCTCTAAGTTTTCAAACAATCAGAGAAGTTAATTACGCGTTTGCTGCTGCTGACTAATGAAAGAATGTAAATTTACGAACGTAAATTAATATTTTATGAACTTTATAAAAGTATATACACTAATGAGATGAGTGTAGTTATATGAATATTCACACTGTAACAATGATTTGAGACCAGTGATTAACATAAAATCAGTTTTGTTGTATGTTTATTTACATTTGATCAAATAATCAAGGGATGGCTTGATGTGTTGCTCTCCTGTAAAATTTGGTTATCATGAGTTATTAGTTTATTCCCAAGGGTCAAAGAATTGATAAAGCATGATACACAAAATACCAGAATAATGTCAATTTCTTGGGATAACCTATACTTGGGAAATTTTTTGGACTCATTATTGATTTATCTATTTATTTGTCTTGGGACATTATAACACAATAATGAGTTGAGATGTAGATACAATGCAAGTGTTTAATATTAACATAAATCTTTAACCATATATTACTCCGTATAGAGGTTTATAATTTTTCTAATACGCAAAGCAAAGCAGCAAATATAACTGAAAAAAGATTTCAGAGTCACTCTGAGATACCAAATTCAGCTACTCATCCCCAAGAATTTAAAATTGTTCTCAAAATATTCTGCTCTTCAAACAAGATGGAAAAACTTATGTTCTCTGGAGTCACCACTAAGTGTAATATGGTATATACTTAATTATGCTGTCCACTAATGGAATGTCTACGACCAAATTCATTCGCCCCTGTAAACGGAGTTCTCTCTCAATGGCTTTCCACGAATCGTTCACTAGCTACCATAAAACGTGTACGCGCAACCAGAGTTCAAACACTCCACAAAAAAACTTCCTAAAAGAGACGCACATAACAGAAACTTTCCATGCCAGTCGACACCATGCGGAAATTTCCCGCCATATACAACTTCTCAGAGTCGCAACGTGTCGGGAAGGAAATTTTCCGGCAGAAGTGTGAAGCAGACAACCACGCTGAACGAGCGGATATTATCGCAAGAGAAGACGAAGGAAAAGGCAACGGAGAAGTGAAAGATGCCTACGAAGGTCAAGAAAAATGAATAGGAAAGAAAACACCACAAAGACGAAAGATCATACGAAACACGAAGGCAAAAGAAAAAGAGAAGGAAATGGACGTAGCAAAACCACGTTCGAAGTTGAAGATGCCTGACGGTAAAATCGCAGAAGAGCCCACGGTAAACACGACGGGGAAAGGAAGTCACAGAAAGCGAAATTGTGACGATTCCATGGCAAAGAAGGGCAAAGAGAGGACGAAGAAGAAAACAAGGGCATAGAAGAAAGCGAAGGTGAAGGAGTGGACGAAGAAGAAAAACCACGCGAGAATGAAATGACATGAAACGGTGGAGAAGACCTGGAAGCCGACGGCCAAGCAGGAAATCGCGAAGATGGATACGAAGGGGAAGGAGAACGCAAATGAGAAGGCGAACGAGAGAACGCAAACGCCTCGCAAGCCCACTCCGGGCGCCCTAATCGGGCCGCACGAGAGGAGCCGATAACCGGAGTGTTTACACTGGCGCCGCCGCGCCGCGCCGCGCCGCGCCGTTCGGAGAAGCACGCTCAGCCACGTCTTTCCCGGGGCTCTAACGACGCGAAGCGACGAGACGCGACGCGACGCGATGTCTCGGCTGCCTTTTAAGGGCAAAATGCCGCACGTCAGAAAACAATGTAAACAGCGCGGCGCTGGCGTGCCGGCGGGCGGGCGGGCGGACGTTCTGTAAAAACGGCGCGCGCGGGTTCGGCGCCGAGCGGTGCGGAGCGGTGCGGGGCGGGACGGCGGGGCCCCGCGTCACGGCCCAAGTGTCTCACCTGGCGGGTGACGTCAGCCCGCGGGCATCCGCGAAGGCCCCCCCTCCCGCCCCTCGCCGCAGCTCCTACCGCCCCCGCGCGCGGCCACGCGGGCGGCCAAAGTTCGGGTCCCGGCGACGCCGGCGGTGGCGATGGTGGTAATGGCGGTTGCAGTGGCAATGGCGGCGGCTGAGGCGGTGGCAACGGCAGTGGCGAAGGTGGCGGCGGCGGCAGGCAGTGGCAGTGGTGGCGGGGGCGGGGCCTGTGGTAGCAGCGGTAGCGAGGGCGGGGGCGGGGGCGGCGGGGGGCGGCGGGGGCGGCGGGGGCGGCGGGGGGGGCGGGGCGGCGGGGGCGGCGGGGGCGGCGGGGGCGGCGGGGGCGGCGGGGGCGGCGGGGGCGGCGGGGGCGGCGGGGGCGGCGGGGGCGGCGGGGGCGGCGGGGCGGCGGGGGCGGCGGGGGCGGCGGGGGCGGCGGGGGCGGCGGGGGCGGCGGGGGCGGCGGGGGGCGGCGGGGGCGGCGGGGGCGGGCGGGGGCGGCGGGGGCGGCGGGGGCGGCGGGGGCGGCGGGGGCGGCGGGGGCGGCGGGGCGGGCGGCGGGGGCGGCGGGGGCGGCGGGGGCGGCGGGGGCGGCGGGGCGGCGGGCGCGGGGGCGGCGGGGGCGGCGTTGGCGCCGTTGGCGGCGGCGGCGGTGGTGGCGACGGCAGCAGCGGTGGCAGTAGCAATGGCAGTGGCAGTGGCAATGGCGGCGGCGGCGGCGGTGGAGACCGTCATGGACGCAAAAGAGCGTGTCGGCGGCGCGATGGTGGCGCGTCCCCCTTTCTTGCGAAGCTGCTGACTTCGAAGCAATTCCGCCGGGCGTGACGACAGCGCCAGAACTCACCGACGAAGCAGTGTTGTGCGAATGATTCGGGTTCCTTGCGCGTTGCGGGTCTGGCTGACTTCACTTTGTTTTACATCGCCCGCATATTCAGAACGAGAGAATAATGCGTAATAATACTCACGACTAATGGAATCAATGATAATTCACCATTGCAATCTCAATAGTGACACACTCTCATCTTTAGCCAGTATATCCTTATCTCAGATATACTTATTCAGTTTAGGAAACATCAGAATACAATACGTATTTTACTTTTTTATTACTTGAGGACAACTGTACTTGTAAAACCATCACAAGTTTTAATCAATTTGTATATTTAATATTGAAAAGAAATATGAATATTCAACTGACAGGGAAACTCCAAATTATGTACCTTAAATAACACGTAACATAGCATTAACCTGTTCCCATAAAATGTTTTATATTTAAAATAGTATTAGGTTAGTAGTATATTTCAGAATTGGAAAGAAACATAAAACACAGTTTGCCAATTTGTGTTTGTTCTCGAGGGCGTGTTACTTAAAGTATTTCATACACAATCATAGTTTTTATCTATTTCATTACCAAATACGCGAATAATATGTTTCACATCAAACCAAGAATCACTGACCTTCCGTAGCTGTTAAATACTGAAATTTCGTTGCGCAAAGCGCGATGAAGAAATAGACAGCGATCAGCAGCAACGAGAGTAGGTTTTATCACCGAGATGACATCACGTCCTCCAATTTATCGATGTGGTCGCCCGGCTGTGCCCCCGATTTGTCTCCGAATTGCCCCTTTCGCAAATTGAATCCACCGACCGCAGAGGTCACCGGACCCGGTTAGACCTCGTTCCATTCGAACTGTAAGAGCGCCCATTCACGGCGAACGTCGCTGGAGGCGTGCAGATGGCGGAGGGGCGATGCGGGGGGCGCCTGCGGCAGCGCTTTTAAATATACCAGCGCACCCGTGCGAGAACTCTCGCATGCTGCACCCCACCCTCTTCCTTATTTTTCCATTTCCATATTAAGCCTGTAATATATATTTGTCTTCAAGACTCTCTTATTATCCCTCACTTGTTCTATATGTCATTTTGCAATTGATAACAATACAGGGTCTCCGAGGAGGAAACGTCGGAACTTCGAACATTAGCTCTTAAGACAATTCTAAGCAAATTTTGTCTAATAAACTACGTGGATATTTCGAATGGTTGAGCCGCAACAAGCACTCAAAAGTTGGTTTGAAAAAAATGATTTCTAGGGAAAAATTTGCATTATAGAAGCATAGAAACACTCCAGGAACATATAAGTTGTTACAAAAGAAATGAATATATTTCTTCAAACAGAGAAATTAAGCGAGAAATAAAAAAGCAGTCGAATTGTGTAAATTGGGTGTTTTTTTCATTTCTCGCTTAATTTATCGCGGTAAAGGGAAGGTGTACTACTGAAATAATATAGGAGATCGTCCAGGGCGAAGGAAAAAGAATGTGCGGGGGCCTGCCAGCTAAAAATGCAGACGTAGCAAGTAACTTATGGATCTGCGTTCTAGCTTGCAGCCTGCGTGTATGAGGAGATAATCCCAAAGGAATGTGTGATGCAGAGGGCACGCTTTCGAAAACTGCACCTGTTTCGCCTGCTTCACAACATCATGGTTTATCATCTCACATCATCATAATGATCTATTCACTGTTCCCTATTTTAAGGAAGTTCTCAGCTACAGTTACAGACTCACATACTAAGCGACGTTTTTTTAATGATATTGCGCTGAAGCTGCAGTTAATGACTCCAGTTAACTCATATGGCAGGATATTAGTCAATCAAATATATATATATATATATATATATATATATATATATATATATATATATATATGATTGAAAAGTTTTTTTTTTTCTCTTCCTTTTCTAGACCCCTCCTTATTCATACCAATTCGTACTCCAAAATAATATTTCAAATATCCCTCCTGAGAGAATCTAGTTAAGCCGAATTCACTTGTCTGGAGGAGAATTCTAGCGGTTGACTAGCCTGATCGGTAGTTTTCTGTGGTTTCTCCGCTCTGTACTAGGTTGATTCCGGGGCAGTACCCTAATAAGCGGACCCAAGGACAGCGCGCGATCTTTACCTTTTCTTCTACATCCCATCATCACGAACATGAACTTACATACATTGCATTACGATATATGTCGGGAGACCAATGGGGGGCTTAGAGCTTTTGTGGGCTTGGGCTGTTCCCCTTTGAGAACGTGCAGGAAAAATCCCCCCCCCCTCAATTCGTCCGACGTTTACGTAAGTGACAGTTCTCACCACCAGTGGCGGAAGATTACCGCCATTTCCAGGCACAAACGAGATCAATAGCAGTGACCAATAGCACCATAGCAGTGACGCAGCCGGAAACATTAATCTATGAAACCATCGGAGATAACGTTCAACTTCGATTCCCACAAAAAATATATATGTATTTTCATCATAATTTACGTATACTTTTAAGATAATATAATAATAATAATAATAATAATAATAATAATAATAATAATTATTATTATTATTATTATTATTTTCAAATGTGATGAGAACTTTTTATACTTCATCAACTCCTTTGCCCTTGAAATTCTTATAGGACTTGTCGTTGCCAACAATATTTCAATAGTAGCTTTCGATGGCTTAGCCATTATCATCATATTTTAATTTTATGTAAGTAATGTAATTAAATGAAATAATTAAATGTAATGTAATTAAATGTAATAATATTTCTTTGTACTCGAAAACTGATGATATTGGATAGCCATCAAAAGCTGCATTGCTTCCCTTCAAGGAATCTTTATTTCTAAACCTGAAAACCATAGCAATCGCTACAACGATTCCTACGAATTCCGCCCCGAAATCCGAAAGCATGCGTTAATCATTCTGTCTCCGACTAATGCGTGCAATATTCACACACGTAACTTCCTTCTCACTTTTTTGGTGTGTGTGTGTGGGGGAGGCAGAATCCGAGAGCACCTCGGGTGGCCCTCTTTCCAGCCTTTGCCACGAGCCGAACGCGTCTCGTTCCGTTTTAATAGCGGCCGTTGAGCGCGCCGCGTGCCCTGGAGGCCGATAGCGTTCACGCGCCGTTACTTCAGACGACGCGCGGGTCGAGCGGGCTTGGCGGGCAGGGCGATGCCCCTTTATGCGTGAGGCAGGGCGGGGAGAGCGAGGCCGGGCGGGGCAGGGCGGGTCAGAGGGGGCGGGGGGGGGAGGTGTGTTACATGCGGGGCGGGGAGCGTGGGTGGGACGGAGAGGGCGGATAGGGCGGGCGGTTGGGCGGGGAGG
>JAHLJT010009436.1:39680821-39725063 GCA_031308135.1 Acheta domesticus | reverse complement strand
CCGCCCGCCGTAAGTCGCGAAGACGCCACGCCCCTCGCGGCGCCTTCCCAGACGCAGCGCGTCGCCCACGGAGCCCCCGCCACGCCGCGCCGCGCCTCTCAGCGCCTGCTCGCCCGCGTGGAAAACTTCCACCGGGACTACACGCTTCCGCGCCAGTTTCCTCACAAACCAATTCTCTATCGTAGGGCTGTCCGACTTAGAAGGTCTTATGGACCACTCTCTGAATCTGAATCAGTGAAAGTGTCAGTGATTCATTCAGTGAGAGCCGAAGTCACTGATATCTTCAGTCGAAATAGTTTCGCTGACAATCAGCGAACATGCCAACCTTTTCATAATGTCCGCCAGCATTTCACTAGTCGTCAGTGTTAAAAGTGCCGCGCCACTATCACACACTGATCGTCCAGTCGTCACGTTCTATTAGTTTGTCACAGATTTCACTGATTCAAACAGTAAAGTTTCACTGATTCAAAAAGTGATTCAATTTTCACTGATTTGTTCAGTTCAATTTACTGATTGTCAGTGGCAGGGTAACAACTGACACCATCAGTGAATAGTCACTATCAATCAGTAGTTTTTCACTGATTCAGACAGAGAGTGCACATATCAAATTCTAGTTAAGTCGTGGGCAGAATCGTAATTTAAGATTGTTTTTACCCTAACTTCTGAGATTATATTGAAACATATATTAGTTACGACTTTTCTTCAATACATAATAATTATGTATTAATTATTAATGATTAATGTACATACAACGAGAAAATTAATATTACAGTTAGGTAATGATAATAACAGAATAACTATAAAACGTTGTATTTGGTTGGTATAATAAAATGTTTCAGAGCAGTCGCCGACTGCACAAAAAGATCCGGTGGGCCCCCAGTTGGAAAGCCCTGGTTTAGAGCATGCAGTAAATTATAGTTTTCTATTAGAAGTGAAGTAGCAGTATTATTGGGAGAAATTCGGTACCTAAGCATTGTTAAATAAATTCAAACAAAGAAAATAGAAAATGCTCCTACCACTAAATGTTTCCATCCCAATGTTGTTAATATGGATGCGACATCAATGTGGATATTTTCAAAACATCGATGTTTCTATAAATCCATCGATGTGTGAAAAATCGACGTTTTGTGTTCTATATTTTTTTCGACGTTTTGTACTCGATATTTTTGTTTTCGATGTTTTGTCCATGGATAAAAAAATTCATAATCACCATTTTGTAAAAGGGAAAATATGAAATAATAAGTTACGAACTTTGTACTACTTTCATCGATCACAACATCCCTCGCCGGAGATGACCATGATGTCCTGGGATTTCCTACCCTTTTCATCGTTTTCTATACATGCAAACGCGTTTTATAACTTTATTTGGAGTTAAATATACACGACCAGTGTCCAACTCAATTTTGTTGCGCACGAATTGAATGTTGGAGATTAATAAACCATCTTTAAAACATCGAATGTTTTGGTCGATGTTTATACTAGTAATATCGATGTTTTCATTTTGAACATCGATGTCGCTTCACTAATTGCTAGAATAATCAAATAATGGTCGTAGTAAAAAGAAGATTAACGCACGTACTCTCTCTGTGTGAATCAGTGAAAAACTACTGATTGACAGTGACTATTCACAGATAGTGTCAGTTATAACCCTGCCACTGACAATCAGTGAATTGAACTGAACAAATCAGTGAAAACTGGGTCCACTTTTTGAATCAGTGAAACTTCACTGTTTGAATCAGTGACATCGGTGACTTGAAGGATCAGTGAGTGGTGGTGGCGCGGCACTTTCACCACTGACGACCAGTGAAATGCTGGCGGCCCTTATGAAAAGGTTCGCATATTCGCTGATTTTCAGCGAAACTACCCATTTCGACTGAAGATATCAGTGACTTCGGCTCTCACTGATTGAATCAGTGACAATTTCACTGATTCAGATTGAGAGAGTAATATTGCGTAAAAATTCTATTCAGTCATGTGGAAAATCCACTGCGGAGGCCTCCACAATGTTGAATATTAAGCGCAAGCTCTGTACCAAAACTTGTTCCTGTATTGGTAATTAAATTACTAATTAATATAAATGCAAACGAATTCGAAGTCCCTCGATCTTTGCTGGCTGTTTACGTAAGAAATAAGTTGAATTATAAAATTATGACTATCTTCATTCGGAATGCTAAAAATGTTCAATTCTCAGGGACAAAGAAGCAAATTTAGATAACTTTCAAATACACACACGTGGAAATACCACTTCTCCGAAGAAGACAATAACAGTATCGGGTCACAAATGAATGATATAACGTAACAATACTGCGAATAGATAAGGGATATGCAATGACTCACGAATGTGTTCACCGCCGTGAAACATTCCAATTGCATTACGTTCCATACTATTCGTAATAAGTGCTATAAGAGTACAAATGTTGCATTACTCAGGCCTCAAATGTTAATCTGATAATATGGGGAATATGCAATGTACCAAATAAGCGATTTGTATGATGAAATAAGCGAAAAAGCGTATATCATCTTCAGGAATAACAAGTTAGAGATGGCCTTTACGTGCCCATCAAATGGGTTGGAAGAAAGGCTTGTACTTAATTGCTCTACCTTGATTTCTGAAGTCAAGTCATTATAAAAATAATAGCATCCCTGAAATGTACGTGTAATCGTTAATTTTTAATTTGTTGGTACAATACAGAAGTTCAAGGAATTCGCAGAACACATCTGAACAACTTCACGGTCAAAGAAATGATCCTATCCATAATGGTCATGAAATTCCACGTAAACAAGTTTCATTAAATGCCTTAAATACTCGAACAGGAAATAATTTCTGTGAAATATGATCATTTTGCAACACAGAAACGTCTGTTTTAGAATTCATGAAGTGAGCTGTAATTCACTTTATCCCAATACCAACTGATTTTATTTGTACTCCAGAGTAAGAACACGTACGGCTCTTCGTGGCTCCCAAGAAGGAAACGAGGGATTCATACATGTCAAATAATAATTTGATCGTAGGCGTTGGTACAGGGAGGGGCCAACAGGGGGGCCGTGGCCCCTCTGAACATTTTGAAAGGAGCCCCACAGCCTTACGCAGTGAAACGTTTTAGTGTATTCCCCCTTTTGAACGTGGCAGTTTGCAGTATTGTTGTGCAACATTTAGATGAAGGTTCTCTAACGCTAAGACATCTGGCAACAGTGTATACGGCTTATAATTTCATTCATTAACTGTATCATTAAAGTTACAATTTCATTCTCATTGAATACTATTTTATTGATTGATTGATGTTTCAGGACGCGTCAACTACTGAGGTCATTAGTCCCGTATATGTAGTACGTGTTTTTTTCTCGGGCGGTGGCGATGATGGCCAGACATGGCGCCGACCTACCGTCGACTAGCGGGGTTTTCCCCTCAACCAGGTAGCTCCCACCAGCGGGGCACCGCCCCAGCAGGGACAAGCTCTAAGCTCCCGACCGGTCTTCCGGCATGTGTGGTGAGTAAGGAGAGAGGATAGAACAAGGAAGAGGAAGGAAAGATCGCACGCAGTCCGTTGCCCGTTTGTTAGGGTACTGCTCCGGCATTCGCCTGGTGTTGATCGGAGTAACCATGGAAAACTACCGATGAGAGCAGCCGGCAGCTAGAATTCTCTTCCAGACAGCGACTGAATTCGACCTAGCTGACAAGCTAGTGTCGAAAATCCTGCCGCCGTAAGGACTTGAACCTGGGACCTCCCGGTCAGAGGGACTATTTTATTCATTTACATCAACTAAAATTCAAAGGAAAAGGGGGGGGGCCAGACAGTTAGTTTGTCTCTTGTTTTAGGCTACACACGCCTGTGTAACTGATTGCTCTGAAATGAAATTTTCGTAATAAAACTGGTGATTATATTCAATTTTATGGCTTCATCTTGGATCTGGCGCGATCTAGCGATCTCAACAGCTTCGCCAGTCGTGTGTTCACCGGAGATGGCCTCCGATACCCGGGCACCTTCCTGCGGGGTCGGCTTATCTCCGAGCAGCCAGCCTGATACGTTTCGCAAGAAGTTCGCGTGCTTCGCTCGGTGCACCTTGGCGGTCGTAAACGTACGTGAAGGTCAAACGGCAGAACAATGGTTCTCCGTTTAATTACTCTTATTTCTGCGAGCAAGGTGAGTTCTTCTGGCACTGCGAATAGCAGTGCAGACTTTGTAAAAGGTAGAAACATGAAACGCAAGTGAAGAGTTGATAAAATGCGAATATAATTTTGTTGTTGGTCATTTACGTTAAGAAATATTAAGATTAATAATCTACAGTTAAATAGAATTAAAGCAATTATTCAAAATAAATATTCTGCGTTTTCTCAATCATACTAAGTTAATTTTCATGTTTATTCACGACAGTATGTTACAAAGAAATTACGGAGCAAAATTCAAAACATAATCTATGTATACGTGAATTGTGTGGCTCGAATCATTGTTTTCCATGGGTAAAGTTCTGACGTTCCTCGATCAACAGAACATACCATACGCAACGATACATGAAATCAAAATGTTAAATAATAGTAATAAAATATACAGATTTCTTTTAAAATCATATTACTAAAAAACAACAAAAAAAATGAAGAAGTAAAAAACAAACAAAAAAAAACAAAAACAAAACAAATGCATCACTTGGATGTGTTTTTGGTGCTTCTTCCGAGGAGCGTCTTTGTAGATAACATCGTGGCAACAGGTTTCCGCCATGAGGAAGAGTCCCTGACCAGCAGAAGTGATACGTAGCTTTCCGCCGGGCGAGAGGGCGTGGAGGGTTATCGCTCCGGCGCGCGCGCCGCGCAGCGGAGACCAGGCGGCGAGGAGCCCCGCCAGGCAGCAGGGCTCGCGTCGCCCGCCCCGCCCCCTCATCCCCGGATGCGTATCTATGGTCCGATTAAAATAAGTTGGTGATTTACAGTTGTGCTTCTGAAGCTGTAGCTTCGTACAATGTGAGTGTACGATTTGGTTACTTTAATAAGTACTTATTTCAAGTATTTATTTTCTTGTCCTGGGAGCACGTGCTCAAATGTACGCAATACGCAATCACGTACGCACGTACGCAAACTGTCAACGTCGCTCCCTTCCATTCGCAACTGTCAATCACCAACTTATTTTAATCGGACCATAGATAGATTCATAGCAAGCTTAGAATTTGCACATTTGTGAGGATACTTTAAATAAGGATTGTTGTTGGTCAGTTCGCTCAGAGCCTCCGTAGTGAAAGGTTGTGTCGACCGCTCGCTGATAAGCTCAAGGCATAAGTGAGCGCTGCGTTCTCCATCTGCGAGGCCGCCGCGCTAGGTTGCTGTTTAGTGAAAAACCAGTGCTAGTTTCACGTGTGAATTTTCATTGTGAAGAGATTTGAGAGATTTTGTTTTGTAATGACTGGTGGCGTGCTACTATCTTGGTGAACATTTTATATTACCCAAGAGGAGTTCGTTTCCAGCCGAATCTATCCTCCCTCAAGAAGGGAAGACTCCCAATACAATGTCCGTTCAACAACCGGAAGGTAAAATGTTAAAAACCTATGCTAGTGCAACATCTCTAGAAATGTTCCCTTCAAAAGAACAGGCGATAGTTATTGAAAAACAAGATGGTTTGACAATCAAAGATTATGTAGGAAAATTGGCAACAATTATTTCACCAAATGATATAAGATTCGTATCACGAATTGCAAACAATAGAATCTGTGTATTTTTGAGTAGTAAAATCGTAGCTAAGAAACTCACAGATAACCATAGTACAATAAAAATAAACAATTTTGAACTAGGACTGAGACCCTTAATCAATAAACAACGAAGAGTGATCATCTCCAATGTATGCCCTGTTGTTCCACACAGTGTAATTGAAGCTGAACTTTCCAAATTAAATATAAAAACTAGTTCTAAAATATCATTTATAAAAGCTGGGATCAGTGACCCTGGATATTCCCACATTATGAGCTTTCGAAGGCAGGTGTTTATAGATCCAAATGATATTGATAAATTGCCTACATCAACACCTATATTCTTTGAAGATACAACATATAGAATTTATTTTTCAACAGACAATGTGTGTTGCTTCATATGTAGTCAAGCAGGTCATTTAGCTAATCAGTGCCCTAAAAAAAAACATTTCACCAGATGGGATAGAACAAATTGATCATTCAATAAGTGAAACTATTCCAAAAGCATCACAGGAAATAATTGACAATAAAACAAATGCAAATGTATTAATACATAATGATAGAAATTTCCCTGTAATCAACAGAATTCAAGTAACTGATGTAACATCTAAATCTGGAACAAAAAATGGTGCATTATACAATGATAATATACAAGAGAAAACCCAAAATAATGAAATGGAAACTGTCTCTGAAGAAACCTACAGTCAAGATCAAGAAATGAATTGTCTACCAGAGAACAAAGACAATAAAGTACCAAAAGACATTTTTAAAGGAACAAAAGAGTCCACTCATCAACCAATTCACAGGTATCTACAATTACAGTGTTCTCACCCAACGAAACTGATGATGAAGAAATAGAACTACAAAACCCAACTACTGACTTACAAGAAATTACCTTAAAAGTGGAGACAGATGAGAAGATTAAACCAAAAAAGAAAAAAAGGGCAAAAAACAATGATCAAAGATCTGATGGTGAAGAAATTGATGATGCTAATGACTCGAATGATGAAAGTCATAATATAGAAGAGATGCAACTTAGTAATTTATCAGGTGATGAAGTGAAGGAAACAATACAGGGAAGAAAGGAAAAAAGAACAAGAAACACTGACAACAGGACAGAAGAACAAGTGTGGGAAGAAATTGGAAAAGAAATAAACTCAACCAATGAAGAGAAACTTTATCCTCTAAATTTAGACCAATTCAGTAGCCTCTTGGACAGAACAAAAGGAAACCAAAATATAAAACAAATAGTAGATGAGTATACAGATAAAACTGAAGATTTAATCAGAATGTGCAGAGATTTACATGGCAAAATGAACCCACAAATGAAAAACAAATGTACTCGCCTTTCAAAAAAATTACAACAATTAAGGAAAAACAACAAAGAGACAACGAGTCAACCTTCAGCCAGCTCTTCTCTCCATTAAAAAATCTAATTAATGGAAATAATACAATGGAACATAAACGGATTCTATAGAAGACTAGAAAACATCAAAGTAATAATAAACAAATTTAATCCAATATGTTTATGCATTCAGGAAACAAATTTCTCCAATGATCACTGTGCTCAGATCAGAGGATATTGCAACTTCCACAAAAACAGAAATCATTCAAGAATAGCTAGTGGAGGAGTAGCAATATTTGCCTTAGCATATACCTTACCTGAAGAAATTTCATTGAATACACATATAGAAGCAGTGGCTATCAAGATAAAAGTCCCTTATAAATTGACAATTTGCAATGTATATTTACCAAATAGCTACAGTTTTAATGAGGAAGAATTAATCAATCTGACGAATCAACTTCCAAAACCATTTGTCGTGCTAGGAGACTTTAATAGCCACCATATGTACTGGGGATCCAAAAAAAATGACCTAAGAGGAAATATAATAGCAGGTTGGTTGGAAAAAGAAGAAAAACCTCATTCTCCTGAATTCATACCAACCTACTCATTTCAATAGCAGCAATGGCCACACAAGTAATATTGACCTCTCTATAGCATCAAATGAAATAGCCCCATCATTAGAGTGGAATGCTCTGAAATATTTATATGACAGTGACCATTTCCCAATAAAAATTAAAATCGCTGAGGCACCTTCATCACAAAACAACATTCCATTAACAGGAAGGTGGATATTTGACAAAGCAAATTGGAAATCATTTAAAGAAGAAATAGATAAATCACTTCTTGTGATGCCAGACTTATCAGATAGTACCACAAATATATCCGCAAATGGTCTCATAAAAACATTTTCTGATCTCATTATTAAAGCAGCAAATAGAGCAATCCCCAAATCATCTGATATCCCCAAAAAGAAATGTGTACCATGGTGGAACAAAGATTGTGCTCAAGCAACACTAGAAGCAAAGAGGGCACAGCGAAGGTACAAAAAGAATGCACATAATGACCCAGATTTAGAGTACAAAATTCAATACAAACAGAAGAGAGCACTAGCGAGAAGAATATATAAAGAGAGTAAGAAGGCATCCTGGCAAAATTTTGTATCAGCATTAACACCACAAGCACCTATTGCAACAATTTGGAAGAAAATAAATAATTTAAAAAATGGTCAGTACAAATCAGATAAAATTGTATTGGAAGATGCTGAGGGTAAATTCCATATGGAACCCTCACACAATTCAGATCTCCTAGCAGCAAACTTTGCAGAAAATTCAAATTCCAACAACTATAATAAAAAATTCTTAATTTATAAGGAATTGGAAGAAAAAAATAACAATTACGATACAGAAGATAATTCAAACAACATAAATACAGAAATTAAAAGATATGAACTAGATTTAGTACTCTCCCAATTAAATAATTCAAGCCCCGGTTCCGGACTATATACCTAATGTAATGATAAAACAACTTACAGACAAAGCCCTAAAATACCTATTAGCAATATATAATTTTATATGGAAAAGACAGGAATTTCCAGATACGTGGAGAGAAGCTACTGTAATCCCCATTCTAAAACCTGACAAAGTGCCAAGTTCACCTTCCAACTACAGACCTATATCACTTACCTGCAATATGTGTAAAATCATGGAGAAAATTATCAGTAGAAGAATTAGATGGTATCTGGAGGCACATAATATTCTAGCACCTCTCCAATTTGGTTTTAGGGAATCACATTCAACAATGGATTATTTAATAAATGTAGAAGCGGAGATATGTGAAGCCTTTTTAAACAAAAGTCATGTAATTGCAGTTGCCATTGATATAGAGAAGGCTTATGAAATGGTCTGGAAACATAGAGTACTTAAAATAATAGAGAATCTTAATCTAAAAGGAAATATTTTAGCATTATTAAGAACTTTTTGAGCAACAGAAGTATTAGAGTCAGAATCAATAAAACCCTCTCTAAACCAGTGCAAATAGAAAATGGTCTGCCTCAAGGTTCTGTGTTAAGCGTTATTCTGTTTTCTGATCAGTATTAATGAAGTGCTTCAAACAATCCACAACCGGTTAAGGGATTTTTATTTGCAGATGATTTAACCATAATCTGCACTGGAAAAAATATTCAGCACACAGCCAGACTTATTCAAAACACACTCAACAACCTCCAAAAGTGGTCTGACAACACTGGTTTTAAATTTTCTAAAACAAAGACTGAATATATAATATTCTCTAGGAAAAAAGAAGAAAAAAGGGTAACTCTAAAGTTGGATGACAATATTATCAGAAGTGTTCCAGCTATTAAAATATTAGGAATGACCTTTGACAGCAAAATGAATGGAAGATCCATATTGAAAAGTTAAGAACTGAATGTTTTAGACGAATTAACACCATAAAAGCCCTATCTGCATTACAGTGGGGCTCTGATAGAAATGCCTTATACAAACATACCAAGCCATAATAAGATCAAAATTAGATTATGGATGCATATTGTATGACTCAGCTGGAAGAGACCTAATTAATAAATTAGAAACTATACAAAATACTGCATTACGACTCTGTATTGGTGCATTTAGGACAAGTCCAACGATCAGTATATTGTTGAGACTAACATGATACCACTTAAGCTAAGAAGAAAAGAACAAATAATTCTATATGCAAACAAGATGTTGGTAAATAATCAAAATACTCATAAATACCCTTGGAAAAGAAATACCACAGAAGCAGAATATCTAGCACATCCAGGATTACCAAAGCCATTATATATTAGAGCATCTCTTTATACTAAAGAGCTGAATATGACCATCCCCTCACTACTACCTAAAAAGAAGCCTACATTACCACCCTGGAATAACATCACAATAAAAGTAAATATGGATCTAGCAGTATATGAGAAGAGTACCACCCCCAAAGGAATATTTAGAAGTTTATTTTTAGAAATGAAAACAAAGTACGATGATTACAAATCCTATTACACAGATGGATCAGCAATGAATGGGAGAAGAGGATGTGCAATAGTAACAAATAATAAAACATACAGATTCAGATTACATGACACCCTCTCTATATATACCTGTGAAGCGATAGCTATTTTTCAATCCTTACAAATAATAAGAAACAATAGAATAGAAACTAAACATGTAATTTTCTCAGATTCTAAATCAGCACTTTTAGCCATAACAAACACCAATAACTCAAATCTACTAATTAAGGAAATTAGAGAATTAATTACTTGGCTAATTACTAACAATTATACTATAGAACTAGTGTGGATACCAAGCCAACAGGGAATTCAAGGTAATGAAGAAGCCGACAAAGAAGCCAAAAATGCAATTAACGAACCTTTAAAACAACACAATAAGATCTCCACAAGAAGAAGTTAAACGATATATTAAGATTAAAATCAAAGAATTTTGGGATTCCCACTGGAGAAACATCGACTCTAATAAACTACAGGAAATAATACAATCAACCTTTGAGAAGTCTGTTATAGTGCCAACATCTAGAAGGGAACAAGTGACAATAGCCAGGTTGAGAATAGGGCATACAAATCTGACACATATCCATTTAATTACAAAAAAACAGAGAAACTTATGTGAAAAATGTGGTGAAGCTTGGACAGTCAAGCACCTTCTTGTATACTGCCAAGAATTAAAAACTGAAAGAGACCAATCTGAACTGCCAAAAGTATTAGAGACTGTTTAAATACCAAAGTTGGATGTAGACAGACAATAGTTTTCCTGAAGTTAATAAATAAGTACAACTCCATATAAGATGGAATAAATAATATAATATGAATACAAATTGTATATGTAAATTGGTTAATGTAAATATGGAAACTGTTTGACTACTAACCAAAGTATTAATGATTTAAATCATATCCCTAATGGAATCCAAATACAATTTATATATGTATTGTAAATGTAATTTATGTAATATAAATGTAACGATACTAATAACTGGTATTTTATGGAATGTAAGCAAGACACATACAGGAAATATTTCCATTATGTAATTTAAAATATAGCTCATGAGTATTGTAAATATTTAGTGCAAATTTCAATGTATTAATGTCTGACGATATTGAATGTATATGTGACCCATAAAAATTTCTCTGATGTAATAAGCAATATGTAATGTAAATACAAATGTATATGTAAAGAGAATTAATGTAAGCATGTAAACTGTCTGATTGCTAACTAAAGTATTAATGATACAAATCATATTCCAATGGAAATCAAAATACAAATTTATATATGTATTGTAAAATATAAGTATGTTAACGATTGTTTGGTGACTAATTGAAGGCATAAATACAGACTATACTAAATTATGAGAGATATGTAACTATGTAATACAAATGTAACGTTACTGATAACTGATAATTCATTGAATGTCATAAAGACAATATTTCCATATGTAACTTAAAATATAGATAATGTGAAATGTAAATATTAAGTCCAAATTTCAATGTATTAATGACTGAAGATTAATTGAATGTATAAAAGACATGTAAAAATTTCTCTAATGTAAATCTGTAATGATGTCGCTAATGACCATAGTAGTTAAAAAGCGACATAAAATAAAATTAAATAAAAAAAAAAAAAAAAAAAAAAGGATTGTTGTTATTTCTTTTAGCGGGTATATTTTATATAGCGCCCCTTGTGAGGCACGTGCCACGAGGCACCCATGGCACGTGCCAAATCTGCCATACCGTAGATACACCTCTGCTCATCCCACCCTTTCTCACGAAATCGCACCTCAACACAGTTCATTACCCCGCCACCAGAGAAAACGCCATCTCTATTGTATACAACGACGGGGTTACTACTAGTTCCCTTTCCCGACACTAGTTGCGCAGAGAAAGCTCGTGGCATGCTACGCAGTCACGACTCGTGCCACAGCCACATGTAGAAGACCTTGACACCACTGACCTAGAGTTTTCGTTCGTAACCTTCTTTTATTTGCCAAAATTCATTTATATATTTGTGTTAGATTATGTAATTATTTAAATTATAATATTGCATAGAATCATATATACATCACAAAAATAATATACAATGTAATGACAAATAGTTATTATTTAACAAAAATCTATCATGGCTCCCTCGAAAATGATCGGCTGAATCCGCCCCTGCCCAGCACCACGCGCCGCATCACCCCGCTCCACCCGCGCCCCGCCCCTGCCCGCCCCGCCTCTCACCACCCGCCCCGCTCCATCCCCCTCCGTCCCCGCCCCGCCACCCTCTTCCCACCTGTCTCCCGCGTAGAGCTCCATCCCGCATCATCTCCCCAGCGCCGCGCTCCGCATCGCCCCGCATCGCCCCGCTCCACCCGCGCCCGGGCCCCTCCTTACGACGCCCCGCCCCCGCCTCTCCCCCTCGCCCGCGATAAGCCGTCCGTGCCGGGGGCGCACGGCTGCGCCGCGTGCGCGCCGTCGCAGCCCACGCACGCACGCAAACACGCAGGCGCAGGAGATGCCTAGAGAGTCCCTAGATACAGAGCATAGCGCATTCCATTGTTCCACCGATGCCGCCATTTTATGTCCAGTGGACAGCTGTAAGATTTTCTGTGTGTTGAGAACCATGCATCTATCCCAAATCAATATTCATATTCTTAAAAATCTGCATTACATCAACAATTGTTATCATTTCTGTTCAACTTCTGAATGCTGCGTGATGGGGCTATCGGGTAAGAGGATATTAAATGACGGTGGTTGGGCTACTCTCTGTATAGAGATGCTTATAGTCCCTCGATACAGAAAGTAGCGCATTCCATTGTTCCACTAATCCGGCCATTTTATGTTGTCAGGAAAATTGGAACTGTATAGTATTCTGTACATTGAGAGCCATGAATCTACTCCAAATCAATATTAATATTCTTGAAAATCTTCGTAATGTCACCAATTGTTACAATTTCCCTTCAGTTCCTGATTGGTGTCTGACGCGGTTGTCGGGTGAGTGGATATTTAATGGCGGCGGTTGCGCTAGTCTTTGTATCTAGGGATTCTAGAGATGAGTGGAGCACAGCGCTCGGCGCAGGCACGGCCTTCTGGGAACGCGACGCCTTGATCCGACAGGTGATTGCGCCCATCGCCGCTGCGCCATTCAGCTGTCGACGGAGACGGCACGACCTCCGCGATAGAGCGCGGCGCGGCGTGGCGTGGCAGGCGCTTATCAGAAAGGGACCCTTTTCACACGTACACGACGCTTCATTGCGTCAGTCGCTGTTGTCAAGTAGCGATAGCGGAGGCCGATTCTACCCGGCGCGATTGAAAACAACGGCCTTTGTCAATGATTTTGTGACCTTGCCAAAATGTAAAGAAAAAAAGTTTAATGCATAAAAAAAAAGGAGTGTCCAGCTGCAGATGGTATAAGAAAACATAGACGAGATATCATTGACAACTTGCCAGCAGTAATGCTATAACAGAGGAAAAGTTAGAAATAATGAGACAAAATACAGCGAACTCGAGAATTGCGTGTTTTGAAGATAAATTAATAACTTATCTTGCATTTATAACACAAGTGAGATGATGCATTTATCGGAAAATTATCCAATCTTTTATTTTAAAATTGTATATTACAATAGGATTGTTCGTTGCGAAACATCTGATCGAAGTATTATTGTTTATACAGATTAATATTAAATGTAAAAAAATCTCAAGGAAAGCAAGTTCTTTGATGCGATGAGCACAATTTGACTGTTCGCTGACTGGAAAATGCAACACAAAATTCTTGAGAATGCTCCCAGATGTGAATTTATTTAATTTCAGCGTATCTAGAAAGGCGTTTGATTTCCCACAGCAGCTGGCATGAATGACCAAGCGTGAATGGGGCGAGAGCAGGCTGGGATAAACCGAAGTGTGGCCACTGGATGCCAAGGAGATTCGTCCAATGCCACTGGCTCTCCTCCAGCATCTATTTCGCGATCCAATAAAATGTCCATGGGTTTATAAAACGAAGTATATTATGGGCTTGAGGAAGGAATAGATCAGATACAAAGATAGATTTGGGATGAAGCTGACGCAATTTGCTATTAAACTACGAGAAACTGTGCAATTCACTCGTTTTGTAAAAGAATCCTCTCTGCGTAATCACATGTAGACTAGGTACGCATATTTTATAAAAAGATATAAATAACTTAGCCGAGGGATATTATAAATATAGTTGACGTCATCAACAAATGTTTCTCTTCGAACATCTTTCGAAAAAAAAAAAACAAAAAAAACTGTATTAACAAAAAATATTCACGCTCTGACTTTACGGCATGTCTTGTACATGTTAGCTGTCCATGTTGATATGCTGTCAACTGATCTCTATCTTCCCTAAGTACTGTCTTTTACATTTATGTTTTTTATATATTCATTTTCCTACCTTCCTTTTCCACCTACTTACCGTTACATAATTTACATCAGCAGGTAATATCTCCTTCCGTCACATTATCTATGCATTTCTATTTCACGTTTCCTGTAAAATGCTCCTCTTTCCCATCACCTTTAAAGGATCATCAATCAATATTTAATATTACATTTCAGAAATCCTTAGCTAAATAAAAGTTAATAACACGAAACAAGTGGACTAAAAACTCACATATTTATTCAGAACTTTCACTCAAGTTTATTTCTGTTTTAATGTCCTTCTAGTACCTCGATTTTCCTTCTTTGGGTGGCACTGATTATGCTCAACATCACGTACACGCGAACAGTTGGAAAACAACTTTCCATTTCATAAGTAATGAGTACGAATTGGATGACATGAAATACATGTGGTGAAGAAATAATTACGCAAATAAGCGAGAGGTGGGGTTTTTAGAGTTGTTAATGTTGTTTACCAGTTCATGTGACCACACCTATCCGCCGCGGCGTCTTCAATGCCGGTGACGTCTCTGACAAAACGCCCCCCTCATGCGGAAATGCATCGGCGCGGAGCGGGAACTCGCGGCCTGGAATGCGCCGCGCGGCAGGCCACCGCCGCAAGTGGGACGGGCGGCGCGAGGGGGCGCGGCACGGCGAGGCGCGGCGATGCGGGGCGAGGCGGGGCGGGGAGCGAGGGTGGGGCAGAGCAAGGGGTGTGACGGATCGGGGCAGGCTGGGAACGGGGTTAGGCGGGCTGGGAAGGTCTGGTTGGCGATGGGTTGGACTGGGCGGGGAGGGGTAGGGGTAGGGCGGGATGAGGCGGAGACGGGGGTGCAGGGCCGGGTGGGGTTGAATGGGGCGGGGCAGGGGGCGCCCGGACGGGCAGGGATGCAGTGGGGTGGGACGGTGGGTGAGCTGAGCAAGTGGGACGGGCGGCGCGAGGGGGCGCGGCACGATAAGGCGGGGCGGGGCGGGACGAGGTGGGTGAGCGAGGGTGGGGTAGAGCAGGGGGTATGACGGGTCGGGGCAGGTCGGGATCGGGGTTAGGCGGGCTGGGAAGGTCTCGTTGGGACAGGGATGGGTTGGACTGGGCGGGGCGGCGTGGGGCTCGCAAGTAGTGGGTGAATTGAACTGAGCCGGGCGGGGACCCGCGCATAGCGGGAAGGAATGGGACGGGAGGGAAGTGGGTTAGGCGGGCTGAGGTCTTGTTGAGAGAGGGCTGGGACAGTCTGGGCGGAGTGGAGCGGGGCGGGACCGAACTGGGCAGGGCCGAGTGGGGGGAGGTGGGGCGGGTGGGCGTGGCTGAGCTAAGCGGGGCAAGGCGGGGACCCACGCGTAGCGGCAAGGAGTGGGACGGGTCGGAGGGGGATGGCGGTGTAGAATGGTGTGGGGAGGAAGGAGCGGGATGCGGTGAGACGGATCGGGGCGGGAAGAGGCGGGGCGGGGCGGGAGGGGCCGGGCGGGGGCGGGAGGGGGAGGAGCGGGGCGGGAGACGGCGGGAGGGGGCCGGGCGGGAGGGGGCGGGGCGTGGGCGGGACGGGTCGGGACGTGGCGGTGGGAGGGGTCGGGCGGGAGGTGTCGGGTCGGGGAGGAAGGGGTCGGAGCGGGGCGGGAGGATCGGGGCGGGGTGGTGGAGTAAGCGCGGGACTTCGTTGGCGCCTTTTCGCCCACACGTCGCGCGCGCCGCGTTCCACCGCTTGTGCTGAATCGTATCGCGAACGAGTTCGGCCACGACCTGCCTCTGCCTGCTGCGGGGGTCCGCCTGCTGGTCTAATTCCACCACCTCTTCAAGTCGGCCATTGTACTGACATTCTCTAATACTACGTCATTAGCAAGAACGAATATCATATGAGGGTACCTGTGAGTCATGTCGAGAAAAATGGATACAGAGAATATGACAAATGAAAGAGAAAAGAATCCCATTCCGTTACATTCTTTTCCATTGTTCTTGTATGTGTCATTCCATTCATTTCTTCGCAATTCAAACATATCTCTTTGTATTCATTTAATTCTAAACATCACATTCCAACGTCTTTGTAGCTCAGTCGTCGTGATTTCCACTATCGTCTCTTGGATAGCGATGAATCATGTACGAAATATGATGTCGACATTTAATACATCTATGAAATCAGTAAAAAAATGTCGTTGATTGGAAAGGCCAGAAAAATAATTGACCCCGGCAACTGCTGCACTAAGAGTATCTGTTTACATCAGGTTTAGTTTCGTATCCTTGCTATTCTCACAGACAAATACTTCACTGGCGTTTGAACGGCAGTTTTTGAGAAGTAACATAGGTGAATCACAAAAGCGAACAATACATGAGCCGTTATTTCTTGTCGGTTCTTCACGCAAGTTCATATCGATACAGTTCATAAGTATGCAGAAAACGCCCACCAGAATGGCCGAAACGAACTGTACACCGTGTATGTTTTGCGACGGTGCCGCTACTCCAGCCAGGTTTTTCTGATTCTTCTGCAGTTGAAATTTCAGTACGTATGACACCGACCTGCATGTGAAACCCATCAGAACATTCTGCACAAACCTACAGTTCCAGTAGCACATTCGATGCCATCGATCATTCCGAGCTTGTCGTACCGTTCCCGAAACGTCCATTGGTAGATAATTGTTCGCGTTGGAGAAGTAGCGCTAGGAAAGGGGCCTGGCTCAATTCGCCCGGCGGCGCCGCGGCGGAGCGGCGTGGGCGCCGCGGGGGCGTTTTGGCGGGATCGCCCTCGCACTCGCGCTCGCGCTCGCTTTCGCTCCGCCTGTCCGCCCACCGCCAGCGATCGACAGCGGCGCGGGGCGGTGAGGGGCGGGGTGGGGGGCGCGGGGCGCGGGGCGGGCGGGGCACGGGGTGAGGCGGGGCGGGGCGGGGCGAGGGGCGGGGAGAGGTGCGCGGAGCTGGGCATGGGGAAACGGGGCGTGTCGCGGGGCGGGGTGGGGCGCGTGGCGGGAAGGGGGTGGGGCGGGGAGGGGAGCGGGAGCGCGGGGCGGCGATCAGCTGGCGGCCGGGCGGCCGGCCAACTCACACACACACACTCGCGCACCGCGCGCGCCACTCGCCGCTCGGGTGACAACCTCTCGAACGCCTGGTTCCATCGATGGATTAGTGATGCTGAGAGCGTCAACTGCTAAGGTCATTAGTCCTGTAAGTGAAGTACATATTTTACAGCGGTACGTGGCGGTGGCTGAATGGCGAGATCCGGCGCCGAGCTACCGCCGACTAGCGGGGTTTCCCTAACCAGGTATCTCCCACCAGCGGGGCACCGACCCAGCCGGGACAAGTTCTAAGTCCCCGACCGGTCTCCTAGCATGTGTGGAAGTGTAGTGCATGTAAGTGCAAGTGTATCTATGTAAGGGATGAGGATAGGGCAAGGAGGAAGTAAAGATCGCGCGCGGTCAGTGACCCGTTTGTTAAGGTACTGCTCCGGCATTCGCCAGGTGATGATACGAGAAACCACAGAAAACTACTGACCAGAGCAGCCGGCCCTTAGGATTCTTCTCCAGATAGCCATTCGATCTAGGTAACATGAATTAATATATTGCCAACACTCCATGATGTCTTTAATTGTTATAATTTCTCCTCAATTCCTGAATGCTGTCTGGCGGGGCTATTGGGGATGAGGACATTAATTGGCGGCGGCCGTTCAATTATTAAAGCGGAAGTTCGCTGGGATCCAGAAGTGCTATTCGAGAATATTACTGTCTTAACATTATGTTAACAATCGAATACTTGTCGCAATGAAATCAAAGTCTTGATATTTAAAATTATCCAACGTCATATTTACTTAATAGGAACAACCTTGCAAAGATCATGAAAAGAAGAGTAACATAATTCTCTCTCGACTTGCTCAACCATGAAAAGAAGGGAATCTTCGCTTGTGGCTTCTATTATGGAACCAAAGGCTTTGGGATGTAGAAGGCACATGCCGCACACTAACGCCCGTGTGTGCGCCAACGACGGTAAGAGACCTACAGCGCACAATGAGCAAACTGCTCTTTGACGTTCGTATTTCAAAATATTATAAATGGAAACAAAGAAAAGCTGATTTTTTTAGATAACAAAAGACAGATGTTTATTGTTGTTTCATAATGTTTATAAACTTCGGTCCTGGCGTTATCATGCTGCTTCTTTGTTTTACTTCCCAATGTGCAGTACGGTATTAGAGTACACAGAAAAGTAATAAATAAATAAATAAAAAGTATATTTCCATGCAGAATTTCGCAAGTAAAAGTTTGAAGTCTCGTTTTTGATGTATTGAACGTTGCATAATAAAAATTCGAAGAAATGAAGATCACCCACCTCGTAGCCATTTGTTCATTTGTGAACGACCTAGCAGCGAGGAGAAATGAGCAGTTGTCGAAAAATGACTTGACAAGCCGTTGGTGGGTAGTGGACTGTAAAAGGTATCGGACAGATGCTTGTAAAGACACTCTCTTCATACACGCCCAACCGGGAAGGAAAGTAGACGGCCATGTAGTTTGGGCTTTGGTATTACGGCCATAGTGCCGTCGCCAATTCAAGCCATACAATAAACAAAATAAATTTGAAGCACTTGGAAGTGTTCAGTTCTGTGGATGACCGGGTTAGTAATGTAAAATATGGATTACGTTTGAAGAAAGAAACCTACCGAATTCCTGTATGAGTGTAGTTCGAAACGAGATGTTCTTTCTTAATAACTCTCTTGTGGATGCACATTTCACAAATTCCTTGAGTGCGCAGTATTTTCAATGTGTTGACACCGCTGCCGCTTCTGATGTGTCGAAGGCGGCAGCGACCCTTGGTTGCGGGAGAGTAACTACTGCAGAAGGTTAAATTCCACAGAAATGCCTTTCAGGCTCCGGGGAATGAGATAATGATAGTACTATCACGGCGGTCATCTAAGAATATCAAACACTCCGTGTTTGAAAATATGTCGTTTCTCTCCTCCGCCGCCCAGACAAAACAAAAGGTCGAGGTCTTCAATGTTTGTGTCATGGAGAGGCAATAATATAACAAATGAAACGCAGCTGCTTGCAAATGTAATCATTAAGCACTAGAATGGTAAAGAAGAAGAACTGGATTGTTATTTTCATGTGTCTACTCCCATGGAAGACTACATCGCCAAAGAGAAGACTAGTAGTTTCGTCACTAAATACCTACGTGAGAAAATGTCACTTCTCTTAAACAAACATTTTTTTCATTCTAATAGGAATAACTCTTTAAAAAAATATTTTGCCATGATTATATGAATGATTGTGTAAAAAATGGCGAATTTTATGTGACAAAATTTACATTGACGTGGAATATGTAAGTAACCTTCTTATGTAATTGCCTATCTAAATGGCGGGGGGGAGTTTTTTCAAGTTGATGCATTTTTTTACATCACAGCTCTCGTAACTGTATAAATTTTATTTTATTTTCGACTGACGGAAAAACTTTAATAAAGTGTGAATTATGAAGTTTTGAATGTATGTACGTCCTTCACTTTGCAGAAGTGAATTACCTACCTACCCATGGCGTAAATACAATGGTGAAGCGGTGCGCAGAGCGCTCGCCACGCCTCCTCTACGAGTGACGTCACCTTGGAGGTTCGCGCTCGGCGAGCGCAGGGCAGGCGTATGTCTTCGCCCGTCTGAGTTACGTTAGGGAGGTTCTGCTAAAACTTGAGGCATCCGTATCTTTATCAGTTTGTGCTTCAATGTATAATTTCTTCTTTACAACTCTAAATGTAGCAGGTTTTACGAAATAAATGGGCCACCTATTTTTACGAAATAAATGGGCCACCTACTTTAGGAAAGAGAGGGACCTCAGACAAAGTTATTTTTCATTAACGTAGGAATTACCCATTTTATTGCTGTTTTATTCTATTTTATTGTCTTATTTATGTTTCGAGCAGAAGCAAAGAAAAAAGAGCTGGCATATCCCGTCCTATGTGTTTAATTGCAGTTGGACTGATGTAAGATAACATCTGACCAAAAATCTAGTTCCTTCACCCTGAATTTCCTAGATGCATTAGGGATTGTTAATGATATTAAATAATTTCTCAATAAATACTACTATTATTTTGCATTCTTATCATTGTCATTAACTTCTTCAGTTGTTCTTCTAATTGCACTTTCTCTAAACAGTTCAGAATATTTTCTTTTCTATATTCTAATTTCATCATGTAACTCGTTTATTGTTTGTGTTAAATCAATTTGATGACCATCTTCACAAACTGCGTTTTCATTAACTGACTCCTCTGGAACACTATCCGTCAGATCCATTGTTGCTTGTGATAACAGTACATCCACTAAGTTGTGCATATTCCTTGAAACTAGTCTAATGGTTTGACTAGGATTTATTTTTTCAAAACCAATAGGCAACTTCTCGGTAGGCACTGCGTCAGGTTTTTAAGTTTCGACTTTTCTGTGGTGTATAATTTAATAATACCTGACGCAATGGTATTGCAAAGATATCCTAAGCAAAGTATAGAACAAATGCGCGCTGAAAATAATAACGTCACTATAATAAAATAATTTACGGAAACAATAGACACCTTAATTAGTTAACACCGTTCTTTACATTGATTTTATCCTTTTACAAACATTTATCCACGCTTCACATAAATTGGCATCTTTCGGGAAAGAAAAATACTGAATGTCTGTTCCCTTCGTTTTCTTGTTCCAGTTTGTGCAACCAAAAATAGCGCACGACGGCATTGTTTATTTTATTTCAATATCAATTCAAGATATGTTCACCTCTCTGCCACTAAAAAAGCAATTAGAAAACTACTAACACAAAGTAAATCGCGATTACAAAAATTCGGCGTGTACTCAACGAGCGCGTACCATACAATCTCACTAGGCGCCAAGCAGGCGAGCATCCATCGTGACGTCATGCGCAGAAGAGAACGAAATTTCGTTCGGGATCCGTCTCACCTTTATTCTTACACCATGTACCTACCTACAATTTAAAAGAAAATTATAGCAAGCAAAATATGTGTACACGATATCAAAAATACCCACAAGTAAACAAAATTCTCAGATGATATAGCACATTTTTAACATGGATGGTTCAACTGTTCAATATCGCCCTTATTTTCATTGGATTCTCATTATACGTCTTATTCGTTTCATAATTTCATCGTATTATGCGCGAACAGGAACAATTTGCGCGGGAGAAATAACTATTGAGTTCCAAATAACTGTACTCTACAGCACATTCTCAGTAAATTCATTCTCGGCTAATAACATTAGCTCAGCACCGCGGATAGCTGTCGTCTGACAATTGTTTCATTAGGCAACCCACTTGGCATTATGCTTTTCATACGTTCGACTCTCTGAAATCCTCATTCAAATAATTCAGGCTTCAAATGAATTCTCTGGAATTCTCATTCTCCATTAAATATTTTGGATATTAAATATCAAGGATTAGGAATTGAAGGACAAGAAAGTGGAAGACAAGAAAGAAGTAGAGAAGAAAGGCAAGGGGGGAGAAAAAGAAAGAGAAATACAAGACAGGAGGAGAATAAGAAAAACAAAACAAAAGAAATAAAAACAAAGAGGAGAAGAAAGAGAAGATGAAGAAAGATAACAAAGAATGGAGAAGAAAGAAGGGGAGAAGGAGAAGTAAATAAGTTGTCTGGACATTCTTATTTTCGCTAGTTTATAAAGTCCTGGTACGGTGGGGCCCTGAAAACTAGTAAATAATGACTCCCCGAATTTCAGTCTGATTGAACTATTATCCCACAACTATAAGCGGTTCTTGGACATCCTGCGATCTCCTTTTCAAGCACGGTGTCCCCTGGTTGCCGTGGCCCAGAAAGGCGGCGTGGCGATTGCGTGGCGGTGCCAGCACACGCTGCGGTCGATGGGGAATGCAAAAGTGTTATCGCCGTTACAAGAATAGACCGGAGCCCCGTTGCACGCTACTCGGGAGGATGTGGAGAAATGCGTCCTTTGTGGAGCACGCGAGCCCTTAGCAAAGTTTCTACCGACCAGGGCGCGGTAGTCGCGTATCTGCCCTACATCGCCGAGGGAAAGATTAGGAGCTTCAAGTGCACCTCAAGAGAAAATGACCTAGTGTCATTAATGTTGCTTCACTTAGCTACCTTCATTTTCACATTGATATAGTACAATATTAGCTGCTTTGAAGTCAGTATTTTCGCGACGAGTTTTAAATCGTTGTCTCTATTATCAGTAGGGTGCGGATTTCTATGATTTTGCTTATTTTTGTCCATTGGTTCAGGGCTTAGCTAAGTGAAATTTCTCGACGTTTGGTTAGAATATGATATGGTTAGAATAGATTAATATGTCAGTGCATGTTTGTGCATATTTGGCCGATTTTTCCTGTTGATGTATATTCGTGAAATTATAGGCGCATATTTTGCAGATTTCGTTTAAAAAAGACTAATCTATAAAACGTTTCATCTTTTCAAAGAATCGTATGTAATTGTGAGCGTTCATTGATTCGAAAAAAACAGTCACAGTTTCGTTTTTGTGTTTGCTATAGATGGTAAAATACTTGAGCAAATGTGGGATATTTCTTGAGAACATATTTTTAAACCAGTCAGAAGAAATTCAACAAAGCATACAATGTACTTCACTACGGTGAATTTTTACTTCGATTATTTCCCTCGCGAAATAGTGTAGATTGTATTACGTTTGCACAAAAAATATATCTTTTCAGTCCAAGCATTTTTTTTCATTTCATTCAAGACAGGTTTGCAGAAGAAATGAAATATTGGTAATTTTAAGTGCATATTAAAGGGCACACTTAAGAATTTTTACGTCATAAATGCATGTTTTTAAAAGCATATTTCACGATTTTTTAGGGCATAAAAATCCGCTCCCTAATTATGAGCATTTGCAGACGTCTTTCGGGGCTCCCAGGAATATTCCTCGGAGTGGACAAAGAAAGTCGGCAAGGCTCTAAATCAACTCAGTAAAAAAATTAATGTTTATGTGAGACAGAACTTCTGAAGATGAGCAAATTAACAGATTAATACGTAGAAATGTTGATCGTATTGAGAAACTCCTGAATTCCAATCCTCAGTCATATTCGTATTAACGTGTAACGAGAGGAGAGAGACATTTCAATCAAGTAAAATGATCATGACCTTAGCATGATACATAATTGAGGGCGATCACTAACAAAAATCTACTTATTAACACCAATAATAAGTAAACAAACTAGATTCCTCTTTTCAGTCAACCAACTTGGTGCCATTCGATTGGACTTTGAACGATGTACAAATGTTTTCCATATCCAAATATCAAGGTTTTACTTTTCATATCCAAATATCATACAATTTCTTTTCATATCCAAATATCAAGGTTTTACTTTTTTGGAGGGAACGTGTCAGGTTCCTATTAGTTTGCATTAAATTGATAATCAATTGTCATCAATAATCAATCGCACGGTCAAACACATTTCAACTACTGAGCTTTATTTAATCTCCCATAGTTGTTGTCATGTCATTCAAAACATTCTTACTTCAAAACATGCCAACAAGTACAATTATGTCACAAAGATAACATTAAATCATTATTTTTAATGCCAATAGGTCCAAAATCATAACTATGACGTTTATTTGAACATTAATAACACAACGAAATAACGTTTAGGGAAAAGAGACAGGATACTTAGTTTAAATTCTTAACACTCAAAGGTTATGTGTCACAGGAAAGAATTGAGCAAATAGAATAGGAAATACGATGAAAAGGAGGATGAGGTTAACGAACAGTTTTCCTATGTTGGTGATGTCATCATGACAGCGAAACCAATCGGAAAGTACCTTTATCTCCCCGCAGCAAACGCGCAGGCGACTACTTGGCATTCTGCACTGCGTTTTACGAGCTACCTTGAAAATTCAGAAAATAAATCATAAGTTAATTATTAACATTACACTACGCAGAGACCTGCATCAAGGTACATAAACAGCATCTCAAACGATATGATGGGGTGGAACGATACACACCGTAACCACAGAGTAGCAAAGGCAGCTACTTCAGAGAGTTGCGACATTTTGGATGACGCAAACGCACTGAATACTCGCATTGTAAGTATGCGATGACACGTGTATATCTCTTCTTACTCCAGTATATACTTGTTATGTCCTATTGTTATCCAAATTTGACTTATTACGTCTTGCATGACTAAAACATCCGCCTTGACCACGGACAAAAAAGCGACGAGTTTCGTATGTTTTACTGCTACTTTTGACATGTGAATGTTGCATTGGCAGACACAATCCTTGAGCATGTCAACGTCGCCAGATCGACACTTCTGATAAACACACGTGGGCACGTACGAGCAACGACCAGGAAGCCACAAAAGCATAAACACCAATCGTTCGATTGACGAACCACGACGTCTTGTGTATTACAGGGTTTGTGATTATTAGTCACTTGTGACACTAGAGTAGAGAATCTGCGATATAAATTGCGTATACTATAAAATTAAATCAAGAGAATCTTTACTCACACCTACAATTTTGTCAGGCTGAATTTGGTCTTTTATTTTAAAGACAGAAAATTGTTTTAGGATAATTGTTTTACATAAAAATACAATAAGTAATACATTAAAATGTATCATACATAAGAACAATAGCTCTTTTTCGGAATATGATTATTTCCATCTTCAGGCTGTAACTAAAAAGTCAAAACAAATAAAACAAGTCTGACAAAGTTGAAAAATCTATAGACAGAAAAGAAAATAATTTTAATCACCACTAAAATTGTTGCGAAAACCTGAACTTCTAAAATTAGCTCACCACATTATATGTCTTCAATCCATTCGTTTGTTCCTCACACTGTTTTCAACACAGGAAACAAAGGATAGGTCAGTGTAAGTTAATCAACACTGTTCTTTTTGAATAACAATGCCGCCTATAAACCAATATACAACTGTGTGCATACCCCGAATACCCCGAAGAAGAATGTGGGCATTGCATGAAAGGTTTTCTGGAGTTCTTTCGTTTCCCCTGCCTTTCTGCCACATCTCCATCATTATTCACATCATCATCGTCATCGCCATCATCTACTCATCATAACTCATGAGAATGAATTTAATTATGAAGGGTCCTTAAAAGCCACTAAATAAATAAATTTGTTAGTGTGCACATAGGTTAACAAGCTGACATTGCGCAACTATTGTTGAACGGGTGCTGAGGTTCACAACGGATTGGTGCAAATTCATGCCATCCCATGAAAGAGTTGTGAAAGGAGAGTGCTGAGATCTTATGAGTGATCTCGTTTCCTCTACCGCTCATTTCATGATCATTTATATCAAATTCATGAACACGAATTAATAAAACAATTCGTTCGTCCTAGGGCTTGCAACAGGCTGAAATAGTGCAATCATAATAAAGCTATTGTTGAACGGAATCCACGGGGTCGGAGACCTACTCTAAGTGCCCGGAAGTTATATGCTGATGATGGTAGCGACAGCCGAGGATGAGTCTTCAGTGGAATTAACGGTGATGATTTTGAGAGTTATGATGTACTTGGGCAACAACTACTAGAGAAAATTCGGGTATTCGGATACGTTAAGTCTTTGCTGTTCAAACATTGTGATTTTACAGAAAATGATGAATCATGAACGTTGTTAAAGCGGAACAACAGGACTTTTACCGAGGATTCCGATGGAAGCCAATATTCGTATTAGCAGTAATGATTACAATGGTAGGGGTACTGATGGGATAAGTATGTCAGCGATCAGAGTAACAGCGCCGTTGCAATGTTGAAGACAAGAGGCAAGGAATGTTTCATGTAAGAAAAGAGCGCTGACACAGCTGATATTGTCGCCATCTGTACAGATATGATGAGCGCACGCAATGAAGTATGCCACTGATATATTTGGGTGAAAGAGAAACACATAAACACATTACGAGTCAATTAATATAAGGAATTTCTGGGTTACAGTTAGATTATGAACTGATAGACCGTGTTTTCCTACACATTTCTTAACTACAATCTCTATTTCCAATATTTTTATTTTTCGGCTTCGGTCAGCGGCACGGCGACCCTCATGTCACTGAAGCCATTTCCCAATCACAAATGTCTTCCTAATCACACTCGTAAATATTCGAATAGGATGGCTTTCACAGCCGACTCAACGATTTTACATAGTTGTAAGTTTCAAAGGCGATTTACAAGAAGAGATTACGAAAAAGAACAAATACGCAGAGAGTGAACACGAAGGAAACTTTAAAATGCAATTTAGCAATTATTTTGCAGAGTCGCAACTATTTGTGAATGTTATATATTAATGAAGACTATCTGATTTGGCTCTATTTTCAATAGAAAATGACATTGCAATAAGCATTGATTTTACTGAAATTATAAATAAGTTTGCTGCCCTAAAATCTCGTAAAGAGGTTTTATAAATAACTTACATTTGTTTATAAGTTATGTTTCATTTTAAAATATTTATTTAAAAATTATATTGCAATTATTCTTAATTACGTAGAATTTAATATATTAAAAATAACTATCATGTGCACATATATTTGTATTTTTTATAAAATAATGTACAATCTATGCAGCAATAGATATTTTTATACTTAATTTATGGGGGGGGATGAAACCATTAGCTTTGCCTCCGGTGACACCAACTTAAGGTACGCCACTGCCCCTATGCACCCCCCCTGATTCCACCACAGTCTCCATACTGCGATTTTCGTAACTTTGTCCCTGACAGAAATCAGCTGTTCACGGTTTCATCCAATCGGGAGCTTGAACATCACCACAGTGACGTCACTACCGCGAAATATAAGCTCCTGATTGGATGGCAGCGAAACAGCTGATCCCTGTCAGGGACAAAGTTACCAAAATCGCAGTATAATGACGGAGCAACGCTGCGTGAGCGCTGCCAGCGGCTTGGGGAAGCGCACGAGGAAGAGCAGCGCCACGAGCCAGAGCCTTCCGGGACGCCTCACGTGCGGCCGGCGCCTTCCGCGAACACTGCGGCTGTGACACAACTGGACGGTGTTATGCATCAACCGGCTATGCGACATCATACGAGTTTTGAGACAATCGTGTTCAAAGGTTTTATTACATTTTTCAGCTCACTTACATTTTCAGCCAACTGTAATTTAATTATTTCATTCATTGAAGCGCCAAACTACACAAACATGAGTGGGATATCTGGTGCTTACCTGCATGATGTGAAATTAAGAACAGCAGATTTGAAGATCTAGATTTATAGGCGGGTGTTGCGAAACATAGAATCCCCAATGGGACTGATGGCGTTTACGTTTTTCATTAATTATAAGGCAATTTTTACAGATTTGGCGCCAAAATTTTGCGTACGCTTAGAACATTATCCAATGCAACTGATGGCGTCCATATCCCATTTTTTTTTCAAAAGTGGCGCTTAGTCGGTTGATGCATAACACCGTCCAATTAGGCAGTGTCGCGCGCGACAGGAGAACTGGCTGCCACGGCGCACAAAGCAACACACGACGCGACGCGCCAGAGAAAGGGCTCATGTATCTGACAACTCTCCACGGAATGTATACATCACGTTGTTGAGAAGTTACTGTGATAATATCCATTAACATATGACCCTTCCCGCCGCGTTGCGGATATGGTGATAAAGAAAGAATGCGATCACACTACACTTTTTTTATAAGAAAATGCACACTCTTTTTAGATCAGGATACTGTATTTCTCTTATATAAGGCTGCAGAAATCACACGATTTTAATGCATTTGAAATATTAACAGTGAATTTGTTAAGACGAAGAGGAATTGCAATGTAGTATCTGGTGGACACTGTTATCATTCCAAAGTCAAGGAAAATACGAAACTTTATTTTTCCTTATTGCAATTACAAAAGAAAGAATAAAACGCGTGCATTATTTTCTTCCGTACAAACAATTACTACTTATTTGTAAGGAAACACCTTCTCCAATGTAGTTGGAGCTAATAATGCGAAATTCAGATCATGCGTAATACATTTCATTTACAATGCGTGTTTATACTGAAAAATCCAACGTAACATTGACAAAAATCAGCAAAACAATAAAGTCGCCACAGCCTATCCGACAACGAATACAGGGGAAAGCGGTAAAGGCAGCACCGCACGGCGTGGAAGAGCGAAGGAGGAAAAAAACCCGGGGCCGCTAAGTCCCCGGCGGGCGGTGAAGCCAATGATGATGGCGCGGAATCGGGAACCGGATTGTACTGCGCAGAGCGCGGGCCGGGCCGAGACGCCGCCGAGGCGTCGCCCATGCTGCGCCGCGCTGCGCCCGCACTGCCGCCGCGCGCTCGCTCACTTCCCGCTGGCCTTCGCCCGCCCCGCTGCGCCGATTACTCGCGCTGTCAGGAATAAGCCGGGTGGCCCGGCCACGCCAAAAGCAACTGCAGCGCGCCTTCCCCGCACATCTACAACGTCCTCGGATCTGTGGATTCGATGGTACAACAGTCAGCGAATCGACTTGTTGCACCCAAGATTGCGGGTGCAAACCCGATCGAAGCCGTGGATTTACCCTCACAAAAGTGAGCAATTGGTCTGTAAGGGTTAAGGGCGAAAAAATCCACCGTACGCCTTCCTTCGGAGGGGAAGTAAAGCTGACGGTCCCATGTAGTAGATTTACTTTGCATGTAAAAGATCTTCAAACCTAAAAGAAGCCACTGAGCTAAATTCAAATCGCTTGTTTCGTCGTCCGAGATAATACCTTCTTTCTCCGCTAGGTGAACGGTGCATAGAGAAATTTGCGGGGTCAGACGGAAGAGCGGGCCTGATGGCCTGAGTCTCGCCACGTAAAATAAGGTTATACTTCTGTATATATATATATATCTTATACTCCTCGCGGTGGCTTGCATGCGATGCTAGGAAATTTTTCACCAGTGCATCTGCCGCGATTCCATAAAGCATTCCATAATATGCTAATTATTTCTTAGCATTTCGCATTGAGTTATTTACATCGAAAGCTATGTGTTATAAAATTGAAAATGAAACCGTCTTTACATCATTTTCTTATGTGGTTCGACAAGTTGCGAATAACTTGTCAAGCATATACCGTACATGATGGGAATGAGAAATTACATTCATGAGCAAGTACTTGTTCCAAGTACTTTTTTTCGTTTGGTTCCGATTAGACGAATAGGAAGTACACATGAAACAATGAACATGCAAACAAATCCTTATCCTAGGTAGAAAAAATGCTTTTTACCCACAATCAGCAATTTGTGACCACAAACGTTGCAAACAAACTCAAAAATTAAGGTCTCTCCTCTTACATCCTTATGCATAAGAGCAGAAGTGCCGTCTCACTCCCAATGTTGACTCTGTGCAAAAATACAAAAGCAAGCTTGTTTGCTTTGTAAGTTTTCCTAATCCTCCCGCCTCAAGAGTTCTCCTCCTCTCATCCGGGATTGGGTCTGACGGAGGCTGCGCGCATCGTTTTGATTAGACATCGGATATTGAGGGATATGCCTATTTTTTTCTAGTGAACTTATTTATAGGCTGATAATATTTGTGCAACGAATCATGACATATGATGACATATGACGAAGTTTTATAATGCTTATTTTTGATTATTTTAGGATAAATGCCTTTTTTTGGATTAATGCCTTTTCTTTAGAATTATTGCGAGTTTTTGTCTTTTATGTATTATTTTTATATACAATGCTAAGATATCAGAAAATCGGCCATTGTCCAAATTGACCGTTAATTACGAAACCTTCAATTTACATATTCGTATTTTGAAATACGAGAGAATTTCTGAAAGTATACCAACATATCTTTCTCCATTTCCCTATTTCATAAATATTAGCCACGTTCTGAGAAACTGGTCGATTGACAATACACCGAGGGCACCGTTTGAATGGAAAAAAATGTAAATTTCAGAAGGTTTCGGTATTGCTAATTTTATACTTCTAAAATATATGCCGGACACGTAAGTAGATGTTCAGATATCCTTCTCTGTATTCAAACTGATTTTGTCTCCCAATCGTTGCAGATTTGAAATTGCGATCCTTGAAAAGTTACTGGTAATATATTGGAAAGGAAATAATTAAGAATAAAATGTAAATACGTATGGAGTTTTACAAATAATTTTTAATTTTATTGTGAATGTAATTTTGACAGTGCCTTTTTTTCCTCCTTATTCTTGACATTTTCAATGCCTTTTAAGGCGCCTAAAAAGCTATTTTTTAGTGCCTAAACATCCGATGAGTAGCCGGTCCCGTGGCCGAAATCGCTAAGACAGTAGTGCCGTAGTGGTCTTGGACCGTGGGGTCGCGGGTTCGAGTCCCGCCTTGGGCATGGTTGTACGTGTTCGTCCTTTCACCCCCTATCATCACCATATGGTGTCATCATCATGCCCTAACGTTACTTCCAATAGTGGTCGCTAATGACCGAAGTAGTTGATGTGACCTTAAATAACAAAAAACATTCGCTGTCTAGTTTTGATACACCAATGCGCGTCCAAATGTTTTGGGAGCGAACGGCCGCACGCGCAACGCGACCGGCGTACCCCAAGGCCCCGCGGCGCGTCGCGGCGCGGGGGCGGCGAAGGCGCGGTGGCATGGAAAAGCACTTATTTTTACGCGCCGCTGGACTATTTGCCGACTACAAAACCGCGACCCGCCGCCACGGCCGCCGCTACGCGCCGTCGGCTCAGAATAGGCTCCGTCAAGAGATGCCGCCAAGGCCGCGGGCGGCGGCGCGGCGCGGCGCGGCGCGGCGCGGCGCGGCGCGGCGCGGCGCGGAGTGCCGTGGCGTGGCGTGGCGTGGCGCAGTGGAGGCCGGCTGGCCGGCGAGCGCGCTGCGCCGCGCCGCGGCCGTCGCGTTGGTGACTCGCATCCCCCACGGTCTTTGACGGTCTTCTCCCTTAGGAGGGAAAGTAAAGCCGACTGTCCCATGCAGTAGATTTACTCTGTATGTAAAAGATCTTCAAGCCTAAAAGAAGCCTTCGAGTTAAATTCAAAATGCTTGTTTCGTTGCTCGAGATAATACCTTCTTTCTCCGCTAGCTGAAAGGAGCGTGGCGAAATTTGCCTGGTCAGACGGAAGAGCGGGCCTGATGGCCCGAGTCTCGCCACGTGTGAAGCTCATCCGTGATGCTGTCCTCAGATGTTTGTTTGGAATTGTTCCTGCGAACGCCCCTAACGATTGTCTCATTTGTGGGCGCCCGCGAGATTCAATCTTAACTTTGTTGATTGATTGTGTGTCTTCGTTTGGCTGCTTTTCGATTGCTTTTAAGAAGTGATGAAATGCCGTTTTCCTTTTGTCATTTTCCCAGTTGGTGCACACTACCGGTCTCTTTGTTTTGTTAAGTTTTCTTTATTTACATTTATACAACTTATACACCACTTTTATAGTAACTATATTTATATTTAGAGTGATTTTTTTAATTTTTTTTTATTTTACATTTAAAGACAGTACAACGTTCAGCCGTGAGGCTCTTCAGTTGATTGGTCGAGCAACTTTGCATCAGAAAATTGTGAAGGGGGTAACTGTTTGTTACCTCCCTGATAGTGATTTCATTTGTTGTACCTTCAACCAAGGTTATTGCGAGGGAATTATGTTAGAGCAATGACAGGATTAAAAGAAAATACGATGGGAGGGACAGGTAATTGCTAGAAATGTTTCTACCTTATCTTATATCAGAGAGATATTGAAGGAAAATATGGAATGGGAGTCTGTTTCTTAGGCGGGAGAGTGGGGGCTGATCGGTTCCAATTTCGTACGTGACTGCTCCTTGTACATGATTTAAATTATTGAAAAAATTATGTGCCAGCTTTGTAATAAAGGATTCTTGGATTGCAATTGGTTCTATTGCAAGATCGTTGTGGAGGGTCTTATTGCTGACAAACCAGGGGGCATTTACTGTTATTCTTAAAATTTTGTTTTGGAAGATTTGTAACTTGTTTAATGTGGTTGGGGCAGCTGAAATCCAAACAGGACATGCGTAGGTTAATATTGGCCGAAGAATAGATTTGTAAATGGTTAAAGTGGAATGAATTATTTAGAGTGATTGGTAATCTGACTAATTTTCGAGCTTACTCTAGCATTCCCCACGCTTCGGCGACGTGTCAGTGTTCTGGGCGGCATCGCGGAAGCGAAATTCGGCCGCTCGATGCCTACTGAATGCCGGGAGACCTTGATCTTTCCATGTGGGCAAAGGAACACGCGCTACTTCAGTATCTCGAATAAGGACGGGGACTGAAAAATTAAATAATGAAATATTTCGGCTTATTGATGTGTGAATTACAGAACACTGTGTATACACAGTAAGTTAAGAAGAAGAAATATTTTTTTTAAATATCAAGTAATTTTATAGTACCATGGAAGTGTGAGTTATAGTACCATGAAAGGGTGGAGGTTCTTAATTTAGTCCCTTACAGTTCTTTTTCGTACAAAATAATACTCAGTAACATTCGTGCCGAGCTAAAAAAAACTTGTTGAAATAGATTTAGTATAGGATTTCCGACATTTCAGTAATAGCGACAGATTACAGTCTTACGGATTATTTTGCCTCGTCCGTGTAATGCAATACACATAATAGATTAAACTTTTCAAGATCGTGCACATATTCAAGGCCCCACATCTTTAGAGGATTGATACATAGAAAATTGTCATCAATATTCTCATGTGGGATTAATTTCTTTTGACTACGAGGATGAGTGTTTCCAATTTGTTGCCCGCCATACCTCTGAAGTCTTCCAGAGGTGAGGATACCACAACACAGGTAGTCCCGTATAGCAGGACTTTAACAAAATGCTCTGGATACATCAGGTCGTGTCTACAGGTTCTTAGGGCGTGCTTTACAAGACGCCAGTATGCTACCGGTTTATTGCCTTGTAAAATACTTCGGCAACGTTCCATTTTTTACGACGCCCAATTACTCATGTGATGTAGGTGCTTTTGCAGCCTTCACCTTCAGACTTACGATCCAATTTAATAAAACGGATGGTAAAAATGCCTTAAGTAGTTTAGTAGTAAAATCTATTATGTTGAAACGAATGAAATCGACTAACGTTTATCACTAGACATCGGATGTTTAGGGAAATGCCTATTTTTTTCTAGCTAACTTATTTAAAGGCTGATAATATATGTACATGAAAAATGATGACATATGAAGAAATTTTATAATGCTTATTTTAGCTTAAATGCCATTTTTTTAGAATTATTGTGCGTTTTTGCTTTTTATGTATTATTTTTATATACAATGCTAAGATATCAGAAAATTGGCCATGGTCCAACCTGACCATTCATTACGAAACCTTCAATTCACGTATTTGTATTTTGAAATACGAGAGTATAGCAACATATTTTTCTCGATTTCCCTATTTCATAAATACTAGCCATATTCTGAAAACATGGTCGATTGACAATGCACCGAGGGCACCTTTTGAGTGGAAATAAATGTAAATTCCCAGGTTTCAGTGTTGCTAATTTTGGACTTCTAAAATATATGCCTGACACATCGGTAGATGTTCAGAAATCCTTCTCCGTATTCAAACTGATTTTGTCTCTAATCATTGCAGATTTGAAATTGCAATCCTTGAAAAGTTACTGGTAATATATTGCTATGGAAACTATTAAGAATAAAATGTAGAATAGTTGTAAATATGTATGGAGTTTTACAAATAATTTTTAATTTTATTGTGAATGTAATTTATGACCGCCTTTTTTTCTCCTTATTCTTGACATTTTCTGTTTCCTTTTAGGCGCTTAAAAGGCGATTTTTTAGTGCTTAAACATCCGATGTCTATTTATCACATTATAGGAAACAATTCAAAGACAGAAATAAATGTGTGAATGAGTATTAATTCCGGGTACGTCAACTTCTTGGGTTTTTGTTGTCGTATGTGCAGTGCTCGTAATATCCCAAAAGGTCGCTGTGCGCCGTTCCCGTTGGTACGAGAGATCTGGCGCCGACCTACACGTTGGTTTGTGGACTTTCCTTCGCTCCACGAACCTCCGCCAATGAGGATTACCCCCAACCAGGACCTCTAAGGTCCCGAATGGTCTACCGAAATACGTTGTACTTCAGCGCATGTGAGTGTACGCGTGCGTATAGAAGGGGAGAGGATAGGGGCAGAAAGGGGGAGGAAAGATCGCGTGTGGTTCGTTGAGCGTATGTTAGAGTACTGGTCTGGGATTCTCCTGGTATTGACCGGCGACGTCAAGCCGCTAGAATTCTCCTTCCGATAGTGGCTAAACTTGACTTACGTATGTACGTGTGTGCTTATATACTTGGTGCGACAGCCCGTCAACGGGCTCAGGCCTGCCGGTGACGTCCCTGCCGCGCGGCACGGGCTAAGGGGGTACGTGTGGTTAGCACGTAGACATCCCCACGCCGCATTCCGGTCTTCTCAACCTAACAAGTGAATTTTCTCATCGTCACACAGCAACATATACTAGGAAATTGCTAGGAAAACGCACACTATAGTCTCGCATCGAACTTAGCTATGTAACGTCTCACGAAAATTCGCCACCGCCAAGTCTCGAACCTTAGGACTTCCCGGACAACGACGCCGCAGAAACGGTTTTTACTACAGAGCTACCGTAGCCGGCAAAGCAATGTGCATTTCACTCGTTAATTCAAGTCTATAAATCCGACTTGCCAGCAGGTTAGCAAACGCTTACGACCCTGAACCTCCCAGCGATTTCAGTCACGATATTGTCGAGATTTCATCTTCAGAAAAGAAGCTCCTTCAGGCGCCGCACGAGCCGTCTCCGCGCTTCCTCGTCTCCGACGGAACAAACGCAGCCCATTGCACAGAGCGTAATTGCTATAATGGTGCGTGGAATGCGCGCGTTTTTTTTGTTTGTTTTTTTCTGCACAATTTACAATCTGTTCTTGTTAGAACAATAAGTAAATGGTGTCTAATAAATACATTTTTGACGTGAATTTTGTGACATTGAAAATTTCATTTAAGAAATCGGTATGGCAATTCTAAAATATTCTCTCGTTTCAGTCTATATACATGTTCACTGTTGTCTAGCAGGTTTGTTGAAAGGTAAATTTGGATGCTCATACAATCTCTTCTGGTAAGCTTGGCTCTTCGTGGTGATAATTTCTTCTAGCGGGATGATGTCGAGGTCTCTGTATTTCGTCTTCTTTGTCACGTATCATGGTGCGTTGCATAGTTTTCTTAATGTTTTAGCTTCGAATCTTTTTAGAATTTCTAGATTCGGTTTACTGGAAGAGCCCCACAATTCAATACCATAGGTCCATGTTGGTTGGATTATAGTTTTGTAAATCTGTACTTTGTTATGCAAGGACAGCTTTTATTGTGTGTTTATTAGACATGAAAATTTGAGGACTTTAAGCTGCGCTTCTTTTCTCTTAGTAATGCGCGGGGAGGTACAGCCCCTACCAATTTCAATAAAATACAAGTGATTCAAAATAAATTTCTTGATGGACATTAAAAGCTCCCTGGTTTATTAGTAATGGACAGATACATCAAGAACTCTCTGTTGTACCATTAAAAACTTGGGCAACAAAATTAGCATCAAAATTCTCTACTAACTTACCTTTATGACCTGCAACTAAAACATTTTAACTCGGAAAATCAGCCTACCCTCAACCAAGAATTAAAACCCGTTATGCTAAAGACTTGTTACATCCTTCATAATTTGCTGACAATAATTTCAAACCATTGATAATTATTCAAATTCCAATAATGTATCAAATTCTTAAAAGTATATAAAATATTTAATGTGTGTTAGAGGTCCCTAAATGGTCTAACCTCCAAAATGTTATTGTGAAATTGTACAGTGCAAACTAAGTATGTAATTTCCATACGTACAAATTTTGTATGGAAAACAATTATGTAATTATAAAAAACCTTGAAATACTAAATAAGTCGAACAAGGATAAATATATTTTTTTAAAAAAGTTATGCGCGCGTACGGGGCACAAATGCAGCGGCGCGGCGCCAAGGAAGATCCCCACGGCGCGATGTGGTAACGCCTGCCGCCAGCGCGTCCTCAGCACTGCGTCCACGAGCGGCATCCCGACGGGCTCGCAGCAGTGAAGGATGGTGCTATTCGCGAGTTTGCGTCACCACGGCAATTTAATGATATGGTACTTGAGCGTCCTATTTCTCCTGCCGCTCCTCTCACATGCGCGAGTTATTTATCGCTACGCCTTTCTCTCTCGAGCGCGAGTGAGCGAGGGAGCGGAGAAAATTGTTTCGACCGGCAGATGGGGTTCGTACTCGAGCAGGTGTTTGTGGACTCGTCAGGCCAAACGCGGCGTGTTCGGCTGCCGGAGTCGAACCGACGTGCGTCGCCCAATGGCCTGGGGCGAACACAACGAACGGAAACCGCGAAGTCGCCGCCGCCGCCGAACCAGTCGCGACCGCAGCAGCGACGCCTTCGGGGCGATGCCTTGGCTTCCGGGATATCTGCGAGTGCATTGTGAATGGAAAACTTCATCTTTCCCTACGGTGTTATAGTATAAATGGAGCTTTGACCTGACATTCAAGTACTCGCAATACTCCCAAGAATCTTTATTATGACCTTCTGAACCTAAGTCTTTTCGGCCTAAGATGAATGGATTGGTAATTGGATTGGCCGTTGTGAGAACTACGTAATCTAAGGTTCTATGACACCTAACGGCGCCATTGTCGGTTCAGTCGGTTTCAGGATAATTAAATTTAGAGATTTCCTGGTAAAGAACAGTCCAAACCAAAAGTTTGCAAGCTGAGTTCACTTGAACGAATACAAGAAGCCTCGATTCCATCAGTAACGTATCCAACAGCTTGAGTTGTTCATCCAAACTAGTTTGATCACATTCTTTACGTCATTTTCCTTTGGGTTTAGGGCATTTTTAAAACATTTTTATAACATTTTAATGGTCATTTTTGGTGATGTTTTAAGTCATCAAAATCCGCCCCAAGTGATTACCATTTTTGGAATGGATGATCTCCATCATCTCCAGTGGTGAAATGAGGGGCAGGAGAAACGGGAGGACACTGATAAAACCTGCGGCGGACATTGTTCGCCAAAAAATTCCACATGACTCGACCGGTGTTTGCACTTCGTTAGCCAGAGAAATAAGTCAATGAGACGCCCTTGCACTCGCAACACGGTCGAAATCTATCAAGATCTCAGGGGTTAGGCCACATGGAGTTCGGCGAACAGCCCTTATCCCGGCTCTCGGATGGGAGTCGGGCAGGACGGAGGAAGGACGGGACGCTTCGCAATCCGCAGTCCGTTTTGTTGAGGTACTGCTCCGGCATCCGCCTGGAATTGAGTTAAGAGAACCTCGGAAACGGCCGGCCGGAACAATCAACCTTATGAATCCTCATCCAGGCAGTGATCTCGTTCGACCCAGCTTACATAGCGGGTTTCGAAATTCGCATCGATAATCGAACTTCAGAGCTTCAGTAACGAACATAATACGAAATATGCAGTTTGCCTAATCCGAAATACATGTGTTGAAGACGAATGCCTTTGTGGAATTACAAAGACAAGCTGGCCACGTTGATAAAAAAAATATCCTCCCGCCATGTTGCTTTCCTCGGCTGTATTGACGCAGCGCGGCCATGACGGTTATGTTGAGTATACACTAGCGCTTGGCTGCTGTTGGGTTTGCGTTTACATTACAACGCAAACAAACGCGCGTTAACACACAAAGGAGATTCCACGCCAGAGGGTTGGGTTCTGTGCTGCAAAAGGATCACATTCGTTTAGAAAACAGAGTTCAATGCAGATGTTAGCCATTAACGCGATCTTCAGATAAACGTTTGGACTATACTAATCGCGGACGTGTTTTCGATACTCGGGCTCACAGCTGTTCAACACGTTCAGTCCCACGGCAACGCCTGCTTTCTCAGCGCTGTTAACCTGATTCCTTCCGACATCAGTAAATTGTACGGGTCTACTTGTACTCTTCATGCTTTTCCAAGCTCTCTTCGGGCTTTTTCATGCGGTAGTTTTGGCCTTTTCGTGTGATTATACGATTAGACCTTATTATCAGCGCTGTTAACCTGATTCCGAACACTGGCGAATACGGGGGGGGGGACATGGGGGCCATACCCTCCCCCAAAAAGACCTAGAGTTTTCGTTTACCTTGCTTTATTTGGCAAAATTAATTTGAATATTTATATTCGAATTATTTAATTATTTATACAATATTGTATAGTATCATATCTACTTATATAAATAATATGCAATATAACAAACATGTTTACTATTTAACAAAAATTTATGACCCCCCCCCCAAGAAAAGATCGTCTGGAACACCCCCCCCCCCCTGATACCGACATCACTAAATTGTACGGCTCTACTTGTACTCTTCATGAGATCTTCAGGCTTTTATGCGGTAGTTTTGACCTTATCGTGTGTATACGATTCAAATTTATTGCACTGAAATGTACTTGACTCGTAACTCATCCTAAATCTTAAGATATCACATTGTTTATGAATCTATAATGTTGAACTTTACTCAGTAATAGTCGGTAGCTGATTTACGATTAAGGCCAAGCCTTCTTCTCTCCATGGGGTAGCAAGTAAAAGTGTATAGATACTGCACAAAGGGTTGTTACAGATTCAGCGAATTATGAAGGCCTTGCGTATCAGAAAGCACTCGCAAAAAACACACAATCTCACCAATCAGTTAAGAAAGGAAAACCTGAATGCTTTGTAACTCATGGCACAAGATACCAATAAAATCAGAACTATCCTGTAACTTACTAGTGAATATCATTTTGATATTTAAGAACTAAATTTTCGTACAGCTGGAATCGGTCACTCGCCCAAAGCAGATCGTTATCCATCCATTTTTTGGTTCAGAAAATTTCAGGTGGGTAAGAATCAATTACAGTGAAATAAAACCTACCGCACTTTCTTTGATCAGATACTTATTTTTAAATCGAAAAAGGGAAGTTATTCTAGAGGTCAGCTGTGATGGCACTGATGATGCATCCGTATCGGAAAGCTCTTAATGCTTGGGCGTTCCGGTGATGTGTGTGACTGTTGTACAAGGGCATATGGTAGTTTGCGGTCTCTTATATCAACAATATTCAAACGTTCTGAAACTTATTGGAAATCTTACGAGTGTGCCTCTGGATCGACCCAAACACCATCGACCCGATTTTAAAAGACAGATTAGGGAGCTTTTGCAGCTTCGAACGTTAGGCACTATCGATCTTCTGCACATGCGCAGAGACACTAAAGTGATGCGAAACTTGAACTGCGCATGAGCAGAAGATCGATAGCGCTTACCGTTCGAGGTGGCAAAAACTTCCAATTTCGTCGAACAATTTCGAGAGTTTTCGCCAACGCGTACATGCGCACAGCGGCATTTGTGGGAGGGGCGGCAGAGCCGGTCTGCGCATGCGCGTTGGTCAAAATCTCCCGAAATCGCCCGCGAAACAGCTCGTGACCCGCCACAGATTGCGCGAACCGTTCGCAGAGCATCTCTCGCGGGCCCTGCAATTCGCCATGAAAACCGGGGACAAAGCTCGAAGGTGCTACTATAGGAGACGCTAGTGTCTCCGGGTACAGGCTCGCTAACATCCGCACACAAAAATTGGCTAAATTGTGAGAATTACGAAAAGTGTCTTCTAAATGTTCAATTATTCAAAATATATACGTATAAGAAACCGCTGAAGAAAGCGCGAACATCCACGCTATCTTTTGTAGCATTACGCGCCTGCTTGAACGTAATGCGAACCTACGTAGTAGCCACACACGGTTGAAGTATTGTTGGCAGTAGTTCGTAATTTAGTTCCTGTAAGAAGGTGCTGCTGGAGAGGGCGCCACTGTAATGGTCTCCACCATGTTTTATGGGAGTTGAAGGGCCGTGGTAACGGTGCTCCTGACAGGAATCAGGTGCTGACGATTTCATCCAATCGGGAGCTTGAACGTCACCATAGTAACAACACTGTAACGAAATATAAAGCAGTTTTGCCACCTCGAACGGTAAGCACTATCGATCATCTGCTCATGCGCAGTTCAAGTTTCGCATCAATAGGGAGTTTTTGCACCGTCGAACGTTAAGTACTATCGATCATCTGCTCGTGCGCAGTGCACGTTTCGCATCGCTGTAGTGCATCTGCGCATGCGCAGAAGATCGATAGTGCTTCACGTTCGAGGGTTCAAAAAATCTCTAATTTAGTGCATCTGCGCATGCGCAGAAGATCGATCGTGCTTAACGTTCGAGGTGGCAAAAAAAACTCCCCTAAGCTCCCGATTGGATGGCAGCGAAACAGCTGATTCCTGTCCGGGGGCACAGTTACGTGAAAATCGCAGTTATAGCGGCGGGCTAGCTTCGCATTGATTCGCTTCCAGGAACGCGGCGCGGCGGCGGCGCGCCTCCTAGAAAGTTCGCTCGCGGGCTAGCGCCGCCGCCGCTTCAAGGTCACACGCACCACGTGTCGACACCTGGGCTGGCGCGCGCGCGAGCGCAACCGCGTGGGCGGCGAGCGGAGCGGGCAGGGCACGAGGCCGGCTGCTCCTCACGGCGCCCGTGCGAGCAGCTGCGCTCGTCTGCGCCCCGCACCGCGGCCCACCGACAACTGCGCTCTTCCAACATCAACAATGGGAAAATAGCAGACGACAACACAACAAAGAAGCTAAGCAATCCCGCCGATAAATCTTACAGAACTTTAATACAGACGCTTTACTTCATTCAAGCTTCCTACAAGAAAAAAATTTAAAATTTTGTAAATCAATTAACGTCGAACTGTAATATTGTTTTTAAGTATATGTATTGTGTAAATTATCACATGTAGTGAAATATGGAGTAATATGAACTGTAATGTCTCACTATTCACTGAACAAAAATGTATAATTGTAAAAAAAACATGTAACCATGCTACGTAAACTTACAGAACTAACGCTATGTAAACTTAAAGTATGTACCTTATTGTAAACTTACATAATAGTCGCTAATATCCTCGCAGTTGATGCGATTATAAATAAATAAATTTAAAAAAAGCTAAACTGTATTCCCTTCTGGTTATCGTGACGCAGAGATAATTACATTTGTAAAACATTAAGAGGCAATTGTTTAGGGCAGGACATCCCTGGTTTAGGGTATTTGTATTTAGTCATTATATGTCCCTTAAGGGCAATTGGCCTCAGCGCCGTAAGATCCGGCGTTCTTGGTCGGTCACCCAACCAGGAAACCGCCACGTCTCGAATTCGCTTAACCTTCGTGACTTCACGTAGTTAACGAATTCGGCCAATTGTTTAGGGCGAAAGTGTCTAATTTACACGGAAATAAGGCATCTCCGTGGCGCGAAGTTTGATCGAGTTTGCAACGCGAGGCTTGGTACAGCCACACGTGCGTTAACATGCACACATGTAGGTTTCTCGAACACGTGACGAGCTAGAAAAACAAGACAACCGCGCTGCGCCTTCCAAGGTCACAGAGCCAGAGGCTTTCTCTAGCGAATACGAGCGAAACGGTCTCCCCCCATCACCCGTCGGGCTGCCGCAGGGGTCAGCGCCGGGGAAGGCGCACGCGGAACAGGACGCGCGCATCCGGAACACGCGGTTGGAGAGCGTGCGCACCCGGACGCGACGGCGCCGCGCCGGCGGCGGAGGGACGCTCACGCGCGGCGGATAAGACGTCAATTACGTACGTACCGGCGTCGGCGGTAGCAGCGGCTGCGGCAGCGGCGTCGGCGCGAGCAGCTCGCAGGCGCTGGCGACGGCGGCGTCGGGTCCCGCGTGCGTCCGCATGCGCGCGAAGCGAGGCGACTGGCCGGCAGCGGCGGCGGCGGCGGCGGCGGCGGCGGCGGCGGCGGGTGCGGGACCCGGGGACACGCGGGCGAGCGGCGAGCGGCGGGCGCGGGCGCGGGCTCCGGCGCGGCGCGGAGCAACTCGCGAAGGTCCCTGACAGCGCTCCGCGTGGCCCGCCGCCGAACTTCGTCGCGAGCACCCGCCGCCGCCGCCTCCGCCGCCGGGCCTGTTTGCCTCTGCTCACCCACCCCGCCCCGCGCCGCGGGCCTCGCGAAGCGCAACAATCGATCAGACAGCTGCCGCGCCACGCGCGCAGCGGAGCCGCTAGGGGCGCGGGCGCGGGCGCGGGCAAGTGGGGTCAGGGCGAGCGCCGCGCCCGTGCATCCTGCCGCGGGCGACGCCTCGAGCGCCCACGCGAGGCGTCAAAGGCCCCCGAGAGAGAGAGTCTGCATGGCCCCTGCTCGCAACTTGTGTTCTAGCGCAGCTTGGCGCGAAGGCGGCTTCTGCCTATACGCCATTATATGAAAACGTCATTTATTTATAAGAGGGCAGGCTTCTGCGGTCAGAAAGAGTAACTACTTGACAGTCCGGGAGACGCCGCTGCGTCCTAGGTATTATCCGCGAAACGTTTCTTGAGACGCCGCGTCCTAGGTATTATCCGCGCACGTTTTCTTGAGCCCTCGTTTCGCTAGATGCGAGAGGAGTGGGAGGGTTGGTTATTTTGACGTCATGATTATTATATAAAATCTGTGGATCGTTTGTCATAGAAAAATAGTTCCTGTTATACGACATTTCTGGTTCAGGGGCGTCCGTAAATTGAGTAACGCAAATTTCGAGTGTTTTCAATACTCCCCTCCCCCTTGTAACGCACTTCCCTATCTCTATGTACGCTGCTTCAGATCCCCCCCGCACCCCCTTTAGCGTTACGTAATTTATGGATGACCCCTTCTAATATTTTGTCAACAACCCTCGTTGTTATTATTTATGCGTAATTCAACTGCTGTTAGTAAAGGAGAGGGAGCAGATATTCCGGGGCTCAAGAAAACGTGCGGATATAATACAAGTGATATTGTTTCGACCGTTCTGCGACCTTCCTCAGGGCGAAATGTCTTTCGCCCTGCGTGCGCCCTTAATCATAGTCAAATGCATTTCTCTCTGAGGAAGGTCGCAGAATGACGGCCGAAACGTTGGCACCTGTACCTACGACGCGGCGTCTCCCGATCAGTCACTAGCTCTTTATATAGCCAGATAGATGGCTCTATCCAAGTCGCCCGTTACGCGAAGAGATATGATGGTAATGATTTAATGACATGAGAGCAGTGATGCTCAAGGAAGCTGATATTGTGGAAAGCAGTGGACACGGGATAATCCATGAAGCACCTACCAGTAACCTCTATTTAACCACAAGTTGTGTACGGAGAGACGGAATTTATAGTGAAAATCTAGAAAATCGGATTCTACACTGCTGGCTGAAAATGGAAACACACAGTAAATTCTGACACCACTTTTTATAATGTATAATAAGCTTAATTTTTCTGAACTGAGATTAGGAAATTGAGGGGCGGCACCACTGACACGTGTTTGAGCAGCCTATTGTTAATGTGCCATTAGCATCTCATTCCCACTCTCGGGGAAAAAAATAAGGCCACGGTCTAGCCTTAGAGCCAAATTGGAAATCATCCTTCATAACGCTCCGACATTTCTCCGGCTGGGTGGCTGGCTGCGCTGCGGCCGAGGCGCAAGGCACCCTACCGCGTTGCTCTTTTTCTTTGGCGCCGCCGGCGGCGGCGGCGGTGGCGGGCGCTGCATTACGCCAGCGCTAACGAGCCGCGACGCAGCCGCCCCCGCGCGGGCCGTCGGGGGCCCGGAGGTCGCACCACTGCGTGGCCCGGAGCGGCGCGCGCTCTCCCACGCGCGAGGCGTTTCTTTACAAAATGGCAAACAAGTCCAAAATTTCTTCTTCGACCATAATTAACCGTCACTCCACTTTAAAAAGATCCATTCTGCTCTCCTTATTTATAAAGCCATTTTACGTCCCCTTGCTCACGTACGCTTGTCCAGTCTGGTGTAACGCCGCCCGCCACCACAATTAACAAAATTCAAATATTCCAAAATAAGGTCCTCAAATTGGCAGTTAACGGCCCCTTGGTATATAAGCAATACAAATCTCCACACTGACCTAGCATGGAATCC
>JAHLJT010009436.1:39613240-39679821 GCA_031308135.1 Acheta domesticus | reverse complement strand
AGCATCCATGCGTTTTTTGGCATAATCGAATTCACATTCCTACACAAAGGCGATTTCCACGCAGGCGTTGGTATTACAATTCATGACACATAAAACAATCCTGGACAGTCTCCCCATGCGCAATTCGCACCCTGATGTATGTAACAATCCCGAATCAAACACGGTGAGGGACTATTTTAAAAACGTCAAAGTTTCGTTGCATAAGATAGCTGTTTCCGAAACTGCCAACGGCACTTGCGTCCTGCCCGCTTCTCGTCCGCGCGCGTCTTGCGAGCGCCACGCGGCGATACGTGTCCCCGTTCGCGCGCCGCTGCCCAGCAAATGGCCCCTCCCCCCCTCGCGCAGCGGAGGAGGAAGGGCCTGGCGGCGCTGACCGCCCGCGTCCTTGCCCGCGTCTCTGGAGATCCGGGAGAGGAGCCGCGGCCGGGCGTGCTGGCGGGCGCGCAGGCGGTCGGGCGGGCGGGGCGGGCTGGCGTTGGGCGGGTGGGCGGGGCGGGCAGGGAGGGCGGGTGGGGCGGGCGGGCGGGCAGGCGTGCGTGCGGGCGGGCGGGCAGGCGTGCGGGCGGGCGGGCGGGCGGGCGGGCGGGCGGGCGGGCGGGCAGCTGGCAGGCGGGGCAGGCTGGCAGGCGGGCAGCTGGCAGGGCGGGCAGGTAGGCGGGGAGGCGGCAGGTGGGGCGGGCGGGCGGGCGGTAGGCGGGGTAGGGCGGGCGGGCGGGGGGCGGGGGGCAGGCGGGCGGGCGGGGAGGCGGGCGGGCGGGCGGGGAGGCGGGCGGGCGTTGGGCGAGCGTTGGGCGTGCATTGAGTGGGCGGCGAGCTGCAGGTGGCGGGTGTCGTGTACCAGGCGGCTGCTGGGGGAAAGTGGGGAAGCCCCACTGCAACGCTTGCCGGACGCATCCGAGAAAGTTCGCGAGGGAGCGGGAGCGGGGCCCGGGCCGTGAGCTTCCGCGCCGGGGCGGAGGTCCGGCTCCGCGCTCGGACCCCTCGCTCGCAGGTTTTGCGCCGCTGGGAAAGGCCCGGCCGCCGGATCTTCGTCTCGGGGGACGCCGACGTTCCGGTCTCGGCGCGACGCCTTCGACACGATTCTCAATGGAATCAGGAACCCAGTAGCGGAGATGGACAGTGAAAGTTGCGGCAATCCACGTCAACTTCAAAAAAGAACATGGAAGTCAAAAGATGCTCCTCCTTTGCTTTTATTCGTAGAAATCCAAGGACAAAAATTCCCATTGAAGTTGAATGTTTGCAAACAACAAAGTTTTTTTTCTCAATAGCTAATATCCGTTTGCTAGTATTCCTAGAGATAACGAATGAAGCAGTTAAGATTAGTATACCCGTAAGAAACCCCGTAAGTAAACCCGTTTGTAACGCAGTCATATCTGTGTAGTTCCTAATATATCACTCGGCCATTACTCCTTCAATTGATATTCATCTCTTTATTCTCGGCTCAAACGAGTCTCAGACTAACAATCACAATTCATTGTTCCACATTCTAGTGAAAAGTTTATTATTGGTTCACGAGCTGCACTTTCTGAGGGGCAATTAAGAAAGGAAAATGGTTACTTGTATTTTGGCATTGCAGGCTAACGAAGTCATGTGTTACCTGTCAGATGTCTATGAAAAACAAATATAAGTATGGCTAGCACTTGTATTTCGTCATAAATCATCAGCTGTCTGCAGTAGAGAAAGAACGTCTTCTATACGTACTCCCGCGAAACCGGAACTGCTGCCAAAGGATGAAATTAATACGCATGGAACCATCAGCTCTGAAAGACTTGTTCGAAGCAGACAGTATCACCTATTTTCTGTAATAAGTAACGATAAATACAGGACTATTGAAAAATATTCAGTTAAAAGTAAAGAACACAAATTTTTAAAAGGAATAACATGTAAACAAATAATGTTGTTAACCTCATTCAGAAAGTTCATTCATTTCTCTTGTTTGAAATGAGAGTGAATGAATGAGCGCTCGATTGGAAAATATATGAATACAAATGAAGTAGTAATTAAATGAAGTAGTAATTAGATGAAGTAGTAATGTTGAACCCCGAATTAAAACAGTGAGCATTAATCGAACCACGAAAACTCGAATACCTTGCTATCTCGATTTTTGACTCTTTCCCTTCTTTTTCCACATCCTTCTGGATGCCATGCCGTCATAATGAGATAATCAATAATTTCAATTATAGAATATGTCACCTACTCTTTACTAATATATCACTGTAAAGGGTAAACTATTAATTGAAGTTCAAAAATCTGAAGGACAGAAAATAGTCAGGAACTGGGAAATTGAATTATTAAGTTTTTATATTTGAAAAAGAAATGGATAAGCATAATAGATAATGCGGAACATGAAAATCAAGGGACATTTCTGGTAAAAAAAAACAACAACTGACATGATACACAAAATGTTCCGCAGATACGGATTCAGCACACCAACATAACGCGTACGTGTCTTTTAATCGTTCTTTAATGATCTGGCCAGATTTGTCAAACAGCGTTAAGAGTAAACGGAAGATGGCTCAATTAAGTTTTCATATTGGCAAAAGGATTGATGGCCGCGAGCTTTTCGTGCATGCCCAGAGGTTCAGTTTCTTTCAGATATTCTACAACAGAGATCTGATCTTTCTTCCAGATCTTCTACAAGCCCAGAACATTCGGGAAAGATAACTTTTAAGACACCTGTTGAATATCGTTCAACAGAAAAAAAATCGTAGGCTCATGTATACTGCGATTTTTGTAGGAAGAGCTCTCAAGATAACTCAAATTCCATCTTCGCGATGGAATATGTCACGGCATTGCGTATCATTCACAGTCGTTCCGCTAGATTTCGCACGATCGCGACCGTATGAAGCAGTGCTTGCGATCATGCGACTTCTACCGGCAAGACCGAGAAAAGACGCGAAATGCCGTGACATATTCCATCGCGAAGATGGGATTTGAGTTATCTTCAGAGCTCTTCCTACAAAAATCGCAGTATAATGAATATCTGTAGGCGGAATGTTTAATATCAAAACATACGACTTCTTTAGCCAGAGACTCTGGTACAGCCGCAACGATACTTCCGTTCGCCACCGCCCCAGCCGCTGGCCTCATCTGACACGAGGTGTTTTGGCGTCAGGTAGTCGGCGGAGCTGCTTCTGGGAAGCGGCCGGCCGAGAGTCGCGCGTCCAGCATTCCGAGCGGCGGGTGGCGGGCGGCTGCTTGGCGAGTCGAGTCCCCTTCCTGGCCTCGCTGAGCGGGCGGGCGCCGGAGGCAGCTCGCCAGGGATCCCCGCGGGCGCCCCGCCCCCACCCTCCTCACGCCCCGCCCCTCTCCGCCCGCGCCCCCCCTCCACCACGGGGCGCATCCGGGAGCCCAATACGCCGCCGGCGCTGTGGGCGGTCGGACACTGATGCAGCATTACCTTAGTACTGTAACCCGGAACTCTGGTAAAATGTCTTCTTCTTGTAACTATTTTAAGACACTTAAATCCCTCTGGAATTATTAGCAGATTATTTTGTTGTTATTTTTTTCTTGCTATTTGAACTCCAAATGCCTATTTTAAGGGTTCGGCTAGTTTGGCGTGTTTCCGGGCGCATCAACTACTTTGCTCATTATTCCCGTGAGTGTAGTGGATGTTGTGCAGCATCAACTAAATATTGTAACCCGGAACTTTGGTAAAATGTCTTCTTCTTGTAACTATTTTAAGACACTTAACTTTAGGAATCACTTAACTCCCTCTGGAATTGTTAACAGATAGCTTTGTTGTTTTTTCTGCCTATTTGAACTCTAATTGCCTATTTCAAGGGTTTGGCTATAGTTTATAGTTTCCTACCTTTTTTTGCGTTATTACTTTTATTTTCTCTTCGGGCACAGATCACTGTGAACTTGGAAGCCTGTTTGCAACCGTATTTCGTGTCTCCGGGTGGGTCCCGTGAGTGTAGTGGACGTTACCACCGGGAGGTTGGGACGGGGCGGAGCGAGGCGGGGCGGAGCGGGGCGGGGAGGAGCGGGGCGGGGCGGGGCGGCAGCAGCCAGGCGCCGTGCGTAGGGTGGTGGGCGTGGCCCGGAACCGCTGGAGGCCACGTGGACAGCCAGGCAACCGGGAGCGCGACAGACATACGCAAAGGGTTGTCGCAACGGTGACAGTCGCGGTAATTACTTCTTCTAGTAGAATGTGCATTTTAATCTTTGAATGTGCACGGGCATAAGTGGCAGGGAAATAGTACAATTCTCAGAAAGATGATTAGAACGTATACTAACGAGAATTCGCATGCGTAATACTTTTCTATATAATTTTAATTTGAGATAAATAGGTATCGTTTGAGATTTTTTGTGTTTTGCAGACTGTAAACTCTTGTTTAAACTCAGGAGACACATTTCTCTCGTTTTAAGACATTCCAAACCAAGAATTTGAACTTTTAGATACTGTATGGAGACACGAAATTGCATTGACAAAGTGGGAATTAGAGATTTGTTCCAACAAAAGTTCCATGGTAGACTCTATGAACCATCAACATCAGAGAATACACCTACTTGAAACAATTTTTTTTATAAAAGAAAATGTTCTTCAAGCGTAGACAAGAACAAAGAAAGCGATCATTCATCAAGTTCAACACAAGAAATGCGGACGCGGAGACATTTCCAAGAGGCGGAATTGGCACCGACGATGCGAAGAATGACATATTACGACAGGCATCTCCTTTCGAAGAAGGGCTCACAATGGTAAGATCGAGGCTCACAATGGTAAGATCGAGGCTCACAATGGTAAAATCGAGGCTCACAATGGTAAGATCGAGGCTCACAACAGTAAGATCAAGGCTCACAATGGTAAGATCGAGGCTCACAATGGTAAGATCGAGGCTCACAATGGTAAGATCAAGGTCCACAATGGTAAGATCGAGGCTCACAATGGTAAGATCGAGGCTCACAATGGTAAGATCGAGGCTCACAATGGTAAGATCGTGGGCATCGCGGCGCACGTGGCCCGATGACAAAGGGGGCGTCGCCGTAGTGATTTTCGCCGAGGCAGGAGAGGGTGCCGGTACCAGGCCCAGTATCGATCCGGGGCGGGGCGCGGCGGGGGTCGGACGGAGGGGGGCGGGGCGGGGCGGGGCGGGGCCGCTTCCGGCGCACGCGACGCCACAGTCGCCCGCCGCCGGGACGCCCGTGGCGCCGCGCGTCGCGACGCCAGGGGACTGGCACTGGCCTCGCGACAGAGGCTGCGCAATGGCACGGGCGATTTGTCCTTGTTAGGGCATTGCAGCTCGGGACTGGCTCTGATTGCCACTATGAATATCTAGCTGATGGCGTGATATCTTCTAACTGAACTATTTCTTCGCGTCTCAACGCTGGCAAGGCCCAAAGAATTCTGCGCTCCTTTTTACTGCGATGTCAGTGATACTCACATTTAAGTCTTGCCTCTTAACCTAAAATATAATTGATTTCTGCATACCTTTATTTATTGGTGAGTTATTTCATCTCTTGGTGGAACGTATAACACAGATTTAAATAACTTGTAACACAATCCGTTTAATATTTCTTAATGGTCATTTCAAGAAAATACTCTATAACAAGGTAAAGAAAGATGATGGCTTTGTACCGTTTATAACTCCTTTCTGAGTTCTTTTTAAATCTCTGAATCTCTCTCGAAATCTCTTATTCGCGAAATTCGATTTCGCAACTTCAATATATCAATCATAATAACACGGAGATCGAAGAAGTCTGCTTGATGGGTCGATGATGGAACATGACGATTTCGTGATGTTACATTTCGAGTTAATTGGAAGCATCATCCTTTACCGACATTTGACGCTCTGGGTCTTGTTCAACGTAAGAAATTATTTATTTTATGAGCCCTAATAAAAGATTAGCTTCAAGTGCTCCCAAAGTAATATAAATAAATTGACACATCCATTATTGAAACACATACCAACAATAACTCTCAGCAAAAATTGACATCAAATACAAACACATGCACGAAAACTATTTGTAAGGTATTCGTATGTAATGAAATGTGTATATACACACAACAACATAACATTTCGCCATGAACACGCAGTTAGAAATAATGTGTATTCCACAGACTAGAAGAAATTGATCACTGCCTTGCAAGGAAATGGTAAAGCCAACAGTAGTAATACCCTTCGGAGCGAAATAAGAGGTTGGGCAAGAAATATGCATGAAGGAATTATACGTGGTTGCGCCATAAACTCACGAGATTACAGCAAATTACGTTTCCGTTACCATTAATTAGTTCCATATATCATTTCATTTCATTAAAGGGATTCCTTTTGGTCAGTTGAAAAGAATCAGGAAGTCAATTTACCCGCGTACCGAATGAATAAATAAATGGTTGCATTAAGTATGTCAACAGCAATTTTTCCTTTCTTTTACTTTCCGTCTTGTTGCTTTGCTTCTGTAGATGTCGGTTTTTTGAGTTAAGTAACGTACCTGATACTACACTCAAACACAATTTCTAATTATTTTCAAAGCCATAGTTCAGAAAGAAACGCACATAACCAACGAATAACATTGGTAAGGAGATTTTCATTGAATTGGAAATCGATACACCATATTAAACAATTTACCACAAGTTGTCATGTAGACAATATAATGTATGAGACAAACGAGTAATTCATTACCACGTTTTTGCATTTTTACTTCATACAAATTATGAACGAATAGAATCGAAGGATATTCTTTCTTTGAAAGATGATGTGACCCTTGAACTATGAAAACCTGACCTCTTCCCACATTATTGCGATTTTGAAAAGGTTGCAGAACCATCTCAGAAGAGAAGACAATAAAGATGTCTGACATTTCTTGCAGCACCACACAATGCCATTCGCAAGTGTCAGCACAGCTGCATATGCTGGAGGTTCGAAGCACATGGATGCAAGCAAGGAAATAGTAAATGCAAAGAGAGTAACATTGCTCTAGAAGGACACTAAACACAAGGCTGTAAATAAATGTTAAGCAATGATACCTTGTAGCACCGTATTTATAAAGTACTTGCAGCAGAGGTTCGAGTCAAAGAGTTATGTTGTAGGTGGGGTTAAGCTTTTCCTTATGAAGAGAGAAATGATTATGACAGCACAAACCAGCATTGTTTTGTTGACGCTGATAAATATTAAAAACTAAAGAATGAAATGATTGGAGTACCTGGGAAAGAACAAGGACGCGGAAGGAAAAGGGGCAATTGTGAAGAATCAAAGGTAAGCTTATCGTTAGAGCCTCCATTGTATGATATGAATGTATAAATGTGTAACTGAAATCAGTATCACGTCTTAAAATACGATAATACATAATGTACTAATTTACTAATTTCTCATTCATTTCGTTATAGTAGATTAATAGCTTCACATCTTTTTAATTGCCTTTTGAGGTCATCTCAATAACCACTAAATTAATGGAAATTTCATTATTATACTAGAATTTATCGGAGTAAACTATCTTTATTTGGCCTGAACGAGAAGATTTCATGAACTAATCCAAAACTTCAAACGACATTTTATCGACTGTTCTTTGCGTCTTCAATAGACAAAACGAACATGAATTCCGATGAGTCAATTAAATCAATACCGCATTTACTTTTCAGAATTTCTCCGCACCTTATCTGTATCTGCATCTCAGGGCTGACCTACCACGATAGGTGACCTCATCTATGAACTTCCTAGTCAGACATTGATATTATACAAAGACCTAGAAATCCAAACGATGTAGTCTTTCCTTAACTCCAATTCATCATTCTTCTGTAATTTTTCAGAAAGCTCCAACCATAATTGCAGCAAACGAATCACAAAATTCGTAAATCCACGTTCAAAATAAAAATTGAAAACGCTTCTCAGCAACAATCATTCTCAAAAACTCACATTTTCTCCAGCTCAATTAAAAGTAAACATTATATCTCACAACTTTTTCTGTAGCTTTTACATGTGAAGGCACTGGGCTGAAAGAAAGAAAGAAAGAAAAAAGAATGAAAGTAATAAGAAAGAAAGAAAAAGAAAGAAAAGAAAAGAAAGAAAAGAAAGAAAGACCGCATCCAGTCTAATCTATGATCCGATTAAAACAAGTTGGTGATTGACAGCTGTGCTTCTGAAACTGTATCTTCATTCAATATGAGTATATGATTTGGTTACTTTTATAAGTATTAATTTCAACTGTTTATTTTCGTGTCCGGGGAACACGCGCTCTGTAGCACTCAACCTGTGAACTTCGCTCCTTTCCAATCGCAGCTGTCAATCACCAACTGCTTTTAATCGGACCATAGAGCTCAGTGACCGCGCCCCCCTCTACTGTGGGCCACCACGCTTCCGGCGCCCGCCCCGCGTTGCGGCACGTGGCGGTTCTCTCCATTGCCCTTCCCCTCCCCTTCCTCCCCCTGCCCCTCCCCCTTCCTCCCCTCCCCCTTCCTCCCCCTCCCTCGCACGCGCGCGCCCGCGCTCACCCCAGCCGTCCCGCCCACGCACTCACTCGCAACGCGCGCGGCTATTTCGAGGGCGCGCCTCCTCAAGATAGGCGCCGGCCACGCGGGTCGCGCGCAATTCACGCGCGTATTTATACCCGCCTGGCCTGGCGGACGCGGCGGCGGCGCTCGGACATGTCACCGGATTACGACGCCGCGTCGCGCGGTCGGTGTTGCCAGGTGGCCTTCGTCATTTCCCACTAGAAAGCGCTACGAAAACTACCAAAACGTCAAAAAAGAACGTTTTCCAAAAATTAGCACTTTATGTTTAAAATATATGAGGTATGGAAATTAAAGAAATACGAAAACTATGATTAATTGTGTAAGACGATATTTGTATTTTACAGTAAATATCCATATTTATAATGCATAAAATTACATATAACAAGTATTTGTATACTAACGTGCATACAAACACAGCGTAGAGGTTGTTTTAAAGAGTTTCACACTGAGTACGAGTTGTGAAACTTACAGGTATATTGGTTTCACTCATTTTAATGACTGAAAGAGATAATGATCTCTCTTTCTAAAGAGTTTCTTTCAACCGAAAACTATCATTGTTTTCATTACTTGTTTATTGCTGTGATTCATTCATTTTCATCAAATGATCAAATGTGTTGCTTTCTTCTACCAATCTTTGGTTGTGACCAATAACCGTCCAATTTTAAACGAGGGAATTCATTCAAATAATATTACTCTTCTATAAGTATTTTTTAATAGGCTTAGTTAAATTTGAATAAATCTACCTTCAATAATCATAGGGAACTATTTTTGGGTTTTGTGATTTTGTAATAAACAGTAGATTTTTAAATAAAATTAACACTTAAAAAACTCACCGAAAACACCCAACAACAACCCCCAAATAAATTTGCCCCTAAAATCCTCCTAAAGATCTCCTCCTCCAAAACAATAACATGAATTTAGGGGGGGGGACCCCAAACCTGGCAACGCAGGGCCGAGTCAACAGTAGGAAAAGCGCGCGGCGCTTACGACCGAGCCGATTGCGGCTGCCGCAGGCCACTCACTCCCGCGGCGGGCGCGCTGAAATAGCCCCTCGGGGAGATGCGCCGCCGTAGTGATGTAGGGCAGCGTTCGGCGAAACCTCCAGACGATCTGATGTCACTGCAGAGCCTCTGACCGCGAGGTCCTAGGTTCGAGTACCGAGGGTGTCAGAATATTCGACATTGGGGAGTTTTTGCCACCTCGAACGTTAAGCACTACCGATCTTCTGCTCATGCGCAAAAGTGATGCGAAACGTGAACTGCGCATGAGCAGAAGATCGATAGTGACCAGCGTTCGAGATGGCAAAAACTCCCTATTAGCTCTAGAGCGGGGTCGATTTCAGTCGCTGTCTGCAGGAGAATTCTGTAGCAGGCCGGCTGCTCTGATCAGTAGTTTTCCGTGGTTTCTTCGAATGCCGGATCAATACCTTAACACACGAGCCACGGACCGCGATCTTTCCTTCCTCTTCCTTGTTCTATCCTCACCCCTTACAAACACCCCTACATGCACTACACTACCACACAAGCCGGGAGACCGGCCGGAGGCTTAGAGCTTGTTTCGGCTGAGGCGGTGCCCCGCTGGTGAGAGATACCTGGTTACGCCGGCTAGCGAGATTTTCCCCAACCAGAACTCTCCCACCAGTTTGGCACGGCCCCAGGTGGGACAATCTCTTAACTCCCGATCGTTTCCCGGCATGTGTGTAGTGCATGTTAGTGTGTGCAAGGGGAGAGGAAAGGACAAGGAAAAGGAAGGAAAGATCGCGTGCGGTCTGTGGCCCGTTTGTTAGGGTATTGCTCCGGCATTCGCCTGGGGTTTGAACAGTAAAATCACGGAAAACTACCGAGCAGAGCAGCCGGCCGCTAGAATTCTCCTCCAGAAAGCAACTGAATTCGACCTAGCTGACAAGCTAGTGTCGAATATCCTGTCACCGTTGGGACTCGAACCTAGAACCTCCCGGTCAGGGGTACTGCAGTGACTACAGCTGATGCCCTGAGCCTTCTCTCCCAGTCGCAATACATCTGTCAATTCATTTACGGGTACGCAATTTTTCGTTAAATCTGCAACGGGTATTTAGAAACGAAATAAGGCTGAAAGTAGTTCAAACAGTTCTCTTGGACGTATTCGACCGTCAAGTCTCGAACGCCTCGATTATTTCTCTGAAAGCTTCGATCTACGGAAATACTTAATAGCCTGATTTTTTTCCCTGTTCAGATTCGAGATATCAATGGTGAATTTAAATTTGTATTTGAATGCATGTTTAAAATGCCATTTATTTTACCCTTTAGATTCAAGTAGCACCGAGAACGAAGTGCTGTCATGTGGAACGCCCACGAAGACCTGCGCCCCGGGGTAACGAGTTGTGGGCGAAGGTTGTGGATTTGTTCGCTCTGCCCGAAGCCTTTTGACTGGCAGTTGTAGGCCAGGGACTCCCAGAAAACTTTACTCTCTCCCGTGGTTGCGCTCTGTTCCAGTGAATTTACATATATTCGAAAATGTTTATTGCGCAAACTATTTGCTCATTCACTAATACTAGGATGGCTGAACGATCAACCCGTGAGCGCTGGTGACATGACGTCACTTTGGATTGCGACGATTGCCTCAGGGGCATGTATTTCCACCAACCGGTAGCTTAATACCAATAGTTTGCTTACCTGCAAGAAGTAATAACAGGAGTGCTAGTTTAATGTTTTAATGGTTTAATCTTACACTTTCCATTATATGTAATACATTTTAGTTTTGAACGTCGCTACATTCTCGAAAACATTGTGGTAAGCCAGTTCTTGAGACATAGATTTAATATAAAGAAAAACCAATCCCTTACAAAGAATATGGAAGTTTCCACGTAAACTTCGCGAAAGTTGTTATATACGAACTTGCGTAGTATATCGCAATATTTATTGCTAAACTAGTGAGCATATAAGACCATATTTCAGAAGCGAAATGTAAAGTCTACAAACTATTATTTACCTTTCCAAAACTATCACTCATTATAAACTTGCGCATAAAATAACAATGGAAATGCATATTTTCACCAAATTTTTAAGATAATAGTATTTTGTACTCACTCAAGCACTACTATTAAATTATTCTGGGTCAGGTTTCTCAGCACTCACCTGCAACAAAGAAAGTATGCACATGAAAATCCAGCTCGCACTCATACTTAATGAATACAGGGTACATTTTGCCATAACATGACTACGTTAAATGTTGAGAGATCAGATTTTATAACGGAACTTACGACTTTGAGGCAATAAATTAACATAAGAAGCATTCTTAGTAGTTGCCGGGATTATTTGATTTCGATTAATGAAATCCAAGACCAACCTTCATTTTGACTTTGATAGCTCTAGTTGGCGTCTGGATGACGCTGCGTCAAAGGCTATGCTGCCAGCGTATCGAGGAGTGCTATTAGCATCATATCGTGGCTTTCCTTGAGGCTGAATTGTCGCTTAAATGTCGACATTTTTGCCCCGAGGAAGGCCACGATAAAAAAAAAAAAAACGCGCAAACGCTGGCAATAGAACGTTCGATGCGGCTTCATCCGTATATTCGAGAGATTTAGCATTCGAACGTCTGACCACGAAAGACTACAACAGGAATGTCACGGTCCATGCTATCCGTGACACTACTTGGCACAATTTCATCTCACCTCCCCGCTTGAACACTCAGCTGCAGCTTTTGACAGCACCATCACTATAGGGCAACTGAGTGACTAATCATTTTCTTTAACGGTGCTAATTGCGATGGTTAACTCGTGTCATGCCATGGTGGCACGAGACTTGCTATTGCCACCAGTAGGCAACCTTGATGGCCTACAACATCTATTCGTCTGAGATGGTTATATAAGACCAAAGGGTTGGATATTTAAGCCATGTTTTCAATAGAACGTAATAGAACTGTTAGATCTTAGCTGCATCAACCCCGTCAGCTTCGGTGGGTATTTACTAACTCCGGCCTTTTCTATCGGATTTAACCATTGCCGTATTTGCAGCTAAGGACGATTTTAGAAGATTCGTACAGTCGCAAGACATGAATGTGCGTCCTAGCTAGGAACGTACAATGCTTTAACGATATCGACTAAATCAATATCTAGCATTCAGAAGTTTCAGGACTTGTGTATGTTCCAGTCCCCAAAGAACACTGCACATCAGTTGAAAATGCTCTGGATAAAATACAATACACGGTTACAAGAAACACTGTGCATGCCACGTGGCGCGAGGGGTGCCATTGCCACCAGCAGGCCACCTTGGCATCGCGGCCTGCAACGTCTATTTCACGCGTGTCCAAGTGAGTGTGTTGCCGCGCCCGGTGGCACGCGCCATTCCCTGTCTCAAAGAGCTGGAAGGCGCGTGCGATGGCCTCTGACCTCAGGTCACCCGCAGCACGCCAGGCAGGCACGCGCGCTCTAAATCCGCTCCCAGTCATTAGTCAACGCCCGTGACAAAGCGCGCCCTTTCCGTCGCTTTTTGCCGCCTTCGACGTCGTGCAATGGGACGGGACGGGGCGCGGCGAGGAAGGCGGGGCAGGGCGCAGCGGTGGAGGCGGGGCGGGGCGGGGCGCGGGACGCGGGGACGAGGAGGGGCTGGGCGCGGGGCAGGGGGTGAGGATGGGCGTGGCGCGGAACAGGGGGGAGGAGGGGCGGGGAGAGGAACGGAGGGATGGGCGGGATGGGCCGATGATGGGGCGGGGAGTGAGCGGGAAGGGCGGGGAGGGGCTCGGTGGGGGGACGGGGCGCGGGGTAGGGCGTGGGGGTCGCGATGATGGGCGGGGAGCAGGGAGTGGCAGTGTCGGGCGGTGAGGGGCAGGGAGCGGCGGGGGTGGCGGGGTGCAGCGTGGGTGGCGGGGCACAGTGGGGCAGGCGAGGCGGGGAGAGGGGGACCGGGGCGGGGCTCGGCAGGGGGACGGGGCGCGGGGCAGGGCGTGAGGGTGGCGGTGATGGGCGGGGCAGGGAACGGCAGTGTACGGCGGGAAGGGGCGGGCAAGAATGAAATGGGTTCGAGGGCGGGGAGGAAGGAACGAGGGGCGAGTTTTTTATTTTATTTTATTTTTTTGTCTAAAAGCTTTTGAGAAATGGAACACGTGTTTCCCAACGTACCCGCGTTTCCATCCACTGTGTAGACGGCGGTGATTGAAAACTGGTGCGTGTTAAGATAGTTGGATTACGTTGGCACTTCAAAATAACCGCAAATTTTAGACGTCGAATTTGACTCACATCGGTGGAGGATTTCGAAGTCACCGGAGCGTCTCCGACCTTCGACGGTCTTCCGCAGGCAAACTAAAATATCCTTAAGTCCAACCAATGCCAAATTTGCAACGCATTTTAATGCGGCTTAATTTAATTCACTCTTGGAACTACCGCTAATATATATCTAATTGATTAAATAACGCTCATTCCCTATGTCTTGTTCTTATGCTTTCGCTGTTTGTCAAAATAATTCTGGTTAGTAGGGTAAAGGAGGAGGAGTAGATGGAGGAGTAGGAGTACAAGAAGGAGGAGAAAGAGATGGAGAATGAAGAGTACAAGAAGGAGGAGGAGAAAGAGATGGAGGAGGAGTTCAAGAAGGAGGAGGAGAAGAATATGACACACTCCATATGACTTGTCCTAATGCTTTCGCTGTGTGTCAAAATAATTCTCGATAGTAGGAGCGCAGGTTGGGACGGGGCGGGTGGTGTCGGGGTGGGCCATAAGACGGTGCGCGGGGCGAGATGAGCTTCAGGACTCCGTTTCCCGTCTTTGTCCCGTCGTCGCTCTCCCCCTGCCCACGGCGGGGGGTGGGTGGGAGGGGAGACACCGCACCCACACCGCGCTCCACCACTCCGCTCCACGCCGCTCCACGCCGCGCCGCGCCAAAGGTCAGAGGGCGGCGGGCGGGGCGGCGCGAGCTCGCGTCTGAGTCCCCGCGCGTGTCCCGTGGAGCTTCACACAGTTCCCGTCTGTTTCCTAAATGTCAGGACGTGTTTTGCAAGAGGGCGCGCGCTCTCCCGTGGCGCCCCGTTGCTCAGACCGGGCGGGTGCGGATCCACCGCTCTTATTGCTCATGGGAGGGGGGGTGAGAGACTTAAAGAAAAGGTCCCTAACTTGAAATTCTTGGTAGAGATGCGACATCAATTCAGAGGTTTAGGGTCCCTAACTTGAACTTCTGGGTAGAGATGCGACATCGATTCCGAGGTTTTCAAAACGTAGATGTTTCTATAAAATTATCAATGTTTTGAATCATTCATGTATTAAAGTATATTTTTGCACGCAGATGTTTTGTGCTTGATGATTTTACGTTTTCTATGTTTTGTTCGTGGATGAAGTCCCTTCACAATGTTGGAAAAGCTAAAATATGAAATAAGAACTGATGGTCTATGAATTTGAACCACGTTGAGATGATCCTGATACTTGATACCCTAGTATTACCCTGGGATACCCTGGTATTTCCTTAATCTTTCTTCGAATTTCGCACACGGAGAGGCGTTTTTAACTTTGTATTTAATTCTATTTTCATTATAAATTCATAGCCACTATCAAATTAAATTATATTGCGCACGAACTTAATGTCAAACATAACCAAATCAGCTTTAAAACATCAATGTTTAAAAATATCGTTGGGTTTTTATCTACGTATTATTAACAATGATGTTTTAATGTCGAACTTCGATGTTTTGCTGTCGATGTCGCATCACTGCTTCCGGGAGGTAGCGTCTGCGCTGACGCGGAGAAAGGTTTCATCGTCTCATGAGATGAGTTTAGGAATTTTGGACGTTCAGCGGCTTCTGCGTCATAACCTTTGTTGCCATTTGAGAAGATCAAGAACAGGGATTCACCTGCGGAATTCCAAGTAGTCATTTTCAAAGGGTAGTGCGATGACATCAGGAATACTTCAAACGTAAAGTTTGCTCTGCTAAATCACGATATTTTTCAAGATAAAATATAGTAAATTCTAATTTTCAGAAATTGCCACGATAAAATCTAAATTCTATTGTATCGAATTAATGAAAAAACCTTGTAATTCCATCGCTGTGAATGTTGCAATACTATTTTATAAGTTTTACATTGGAAGTTCTTTTTTATTATGTTTTCGACACTTCATATTCGGTATTTGTTGTATTGCTAAAACAATGTATTTTATTAATGATGAATCAGTTACAGGACAACCTGCTTTACTCCCTGCATTTAATAATGCACGTTTACTTTTAATTAAATATTGATTTTCTTATGTGGCTCCAATTTGGAACGTTCATTCATATTGAAAGCATGAACGTCATTAATGGTGTTTAAAGATGTGATACTGAATGCATCAAACACAGATATAAGCGTCAGAGATTAGGTTTCACTCTAATACATGTATGTTTATTATGTGCTTAGAGTACGTTAATATAATCAGAGGCTAAAACTACGAGAAACAGGATGTTTAAGGAACACTGGGATTAGTCACAACTAGTAATTTCCTGCATCGTCCTGACGATTCTATGCCTAACATTACTCTGTTCCATCATCGCTGAAGAAGGTATTTCAGTCATTGGAAGCAATGTATTCACAACATACGTCGAAAAGACATAAATAAGTTTCAATCTGCCCAGGAATTATTCTATTTGGAAATAAACACTTTTCATTCACAATTTTAGTGAACATTGTTATGTATATTAATCTTTCGTGCCAGGACGAAAAACAATGATAGCTTAATCAAAAATGCGATAGTATATCAGTTCCTTGTGTGTTATCACCTTTCTGTAGAATTTTTAAAATGCTAATTTAATCAATTCTCAGAAAAGATAACAACTGATCCTTTTCCTGAAAGAACTAAATACATTTGTGTGACAGAAGGTTAGGTGGAATAAGATGGGACTACTAGCTGTGTACTGATGTCTTTCTCCGCTACCTGGCAAACCTAATCACTTCAGATGACTTTTCATGAACGGTGAATCATGAGTGAAATTACCCCTATTAAATGAGTCCCTGCCGAGAGATCATTAAATGTCAAATCTATAAATACCGATTCCAACAACTCAAACATCAAATCACAAGAAGCATTCATCATCTTACGTACGTCAGTGACAATATTGTCTGCTTATTTCTGTGACTCAGAGATAAGAGTGCTTCATGACCGGTGGAGATCACGATATGAGCGAATCAATCACTTTTAAACTAACAACCTGCCGCGCGAGGCATCGTTCTTTCAGAACTTTCCGTCAGTGGTCGTGGAATGCGGTACAACCATCAAGTACGGCCTTCGAAAGGAGTTAATGCCTCGATAACGGAAAACAAAGCGTCGTGCGGCGAGCGCTATCGACCGCGGTAACAATGCCTCGCAAGGCAGCGGGCGATCGGCCGCCCACTTGCACGGGTGGGCGGCGGGCGGCGGGAGGTGGCGGGCGGCGGGACATGGCGGGCGGCGGGCAGTAGGCGCGGGGGGCGGGCGGCGGGCGGCGGGCGGCGGGCGGTGGGCGGCGGGCAGGGGGCGGCGGGCGGGGGCAGGTGGACGGGAGGCGGGGGCGGGGGCGGCGGGGGGCGGTGGGGGCGGCGGGGGGCCTCGGGGGCGGCGGGGGCCGGGCGGCGGAGAGTGGGCGGGGAGTGGGGGGAGTTAAGGGGAGTAGTGGGTGATAGGCAGTGGATGAGGGTGGGCAGGAGTGATTAGCTGAACTTCAGCGGTCAAGTTGGCCGGAGCGGAACTGCGCCGATAAGAGAATGCTCCAGCGGGCATTAGCAAAGTGGGTGGAGGAGGAAGATGTGACGGAGGAGCGGGCGGATGAACAAGAATCAGGTGGAGAGAGGTGGATGAGGTAGGGTGGAGAACTAGGAGGGTCGGGTCGAAGAATCGCGGCGGCGACGGGAGGAATAGATGGAGGAGGAGGAGAAAGAGATGGAGGAGGAGTACAAGAAGGAGGAGGAGGAGACGGAGGAGGAGTACATGGAGGAGGAGGAGTACAAGAAAGAAGAGGAGACGGAGGAAGAGGGGGAAGAGATAGAGGAGGAGGAGGAAAAAGATATGGAGAAGGAGGAGGAGGAAGAGATAGAGGAGGAGGAGGAGAAAGAAATGGAGGAGGAGGAGAAAGAGATGGAGGAGGAGGAGAAAGAGATGGAGGAGGAAGAGTACATGGAGAAAAGACGGAGGAGGAGGAGGCGGAGTAGATGCAGGAGGAGGAGTACAAGAAGGAGGGGGAGTACAAAAAGTGCAAGGAAGTGGAGGAGGCGTAAATGGAGACGGAGGAGGAGGAGAAGGGAGTGGAGTCTGTTGAAGAGAGAACACCGCAGTCGGAAACGGCAGGCTCAATGGGGCAGAAGTGGAGCTATGTAGGCCACTTGAGACAGCGTCAGTCAAAGCAAGCGTATAACGCGGCGATTAGTGGAGTGGATGTTGGTCTAAGCGAGATAAGTATCATCGGGCGCGGGGGAGAGAAGCGCTACGAGCGACACTAGTAGAATGAGATCAAGCAACAGGAAAAAGGAGGCACAAGTGGTTGTACGGTTGGTAGTTAAGTGGGCGCACCCTGGACCCAGGGATCTTTGGGGCCTCTTTCTTCTGCTACATGAGTGACACCAGGAAAATATCATCGTAGTAGAGCAGCACACAAGGGAGGTGGTTAGCCCTTGACGTGCAGTATTCAGTTGCCTTGACTGCAACATTATTATACTCGCAGGAACTCGCAGGAGCAATGCAAATACGGCTTCTTTAAAAAAAAAAGAAGATTGCCAATGTAATCTTATATATTATTTCTCAAAGTGTTGTTTGGTCTTTTCAATAAATTCGGCGACATACGAAACCGATCAGTATACAGAAGCAATGGATTGAAAAATCGTGTTTCTTTTCAGCTGCACATGGGACATTCGTACTGAAATCGTGCGTTGACAATACGTAAATATTAAAAAAAAAATAGTAATTCGGGATATGTAATTTCTGACTGCCGCGCGATCTTTCGGAAGAAAATTACACTGTCGGACGGTGGCGGGGGACAAGTGAATGTTGCACATCTCAAGCATTTTTGTTTGTTTCAATTTAGTGTGGATTGTGTAAGCACGTGAACGTGATTTTCTACATTGAATTGAAAATAGAAGAGGTTAGTGATCTTTGTTTCTGCATACATTATTTTATTAACTGATTCCAACAACGTGTTTATATGGAGCCTTTGAATGAAGGTTAGAGAAGTTTGGTTATTTGACGAACCGTGCGATTTAATCGCACGGGTTCTCACCAGCATAAAAGGTAATCCAATATTTAAGAATAGGTTGCTGATAGTTTTGTAATTTTTAAACCCAAATGGATTTCAATCGTAATTCTTTTGACGCCCATTTCCTTCCTCCTGGGCTCGCCTTTTATATCGGGGCTTGTGAGGTCGGAAATGACTGCACCGGCGTGTGGATTGAGGCGGTGGTGGCTGGCCGCGTGTGGGGCCGGGGAGCGAGGCGGAGGAGCTGACCTCGCGATCGCATCGGCGCCGAGAGCTCGTTAACACGGTTCACTCGCGGCCAGGCGCGCCCTCGAAGTATTAATCGCAGCGCCAGACTGGCTGGCGGCGACGCGAGCGCAGCGCGTGGCCAAGGCGAGGGCGGGGGACGCGGCCGTGTTGGCGGTGGAGGCAACAGATGAGGTACCGGAGGAACAGGCGACGCCGGCTGTGATGTTGATAGTGGAAATGGCCGTGATTGGTTGTTTAAGGATTCCGGGTGCGTCAACTGATGAGGTCATTAGACCCGTAGGTGTAGTGAATGTTCTTCCTTAGGAGGAGGAGGAGGAGGACGAGGAGGTGGTGGTGATGGTGATCTTCCCCCGCTGGATGGTGGGATCCGGCGCCGACCTACCATCAGCTAGCAGGGTTTTCCCGAACCAGGTATCTCCCACCAGCGCGCCCCAGCCCGACAAGCTCTAAGCTCCCGACCGGTCTCCCGACAAGTGTGGTAATGTAGTGCATATTAATGTGTGTGTGTGTGTGTGTGTGTGTGTGTGTAAGGGCTGAGAATAGGACATGGAAGAGGAAGGAAAGTTCGTACGGGGTCCGTGGCCTGTTTGTTAGGGCACTGCTCCGGCATTCACCTGCAGTTGATCGGAGAAACCACGGAAAACTACCGATCAGAGCAGCCGGCCGCTAGAATTCTCCCCCAGACAGCGACAGAACTCGACCTATAGCTGTATGGCTAATGTCCAAAATCCTGCCACCGTGTGGAGTGGAACCCTAGGACCTCCCGGTCAGAGGCATTGCAGTGACAGTTAATGCCCTGAGCCACCTTTCCCGGTGTGGAAGTGGCGGAGGAGTTGGAGGTGAAGATGTAGAGGAGATGACGGTGGCAGAGATGGTGACACTGGCGGTGGCGGTGGTAGCAGCAGAGGTGGTGGTGGCTGTGTTGGAAAAGGCGTATCTAGGTATTCAGGCGCCCATGGCAAGCATAGAATTTGCGCCCCTGTCAGGATACCTTAAATTAGGGTTGTGGTTATTTCCGTGGACTCGGGGTAAAAGTTCTTAAGTACATTTTTGGCGAAATTGGGTTAAGGACTGAAACTACAAGTTAAGTATCTATTTTTTATGTAAAACGACCGAATTCAAATGCTGCCTCCTTAACGCCAAAAAACGTTGAGAAATAGCATTGAGCGTAGGAAAAAGCTTTGGCTCAAAAATCTAACCCTTGTTTTCTGCAAAGTAAGATTTTTGACTTAAGAACTTTTACCTTGGGACCACAGATTTGTTTTAGCGGGTATATTCTAAATAGAGCTCCTTGTGAGTGGCGCCCATGACACGTGCCATGTCTGCCATACCATAGATACACCTCTGGGCGGTGGTGGTGAGGTGAAGATGACTGCGATGGCAGTGGCGGTGGCGGTGGAGGCGGTGGCGGCGGGCAGCGCGCGATATGCGGGGGGCCGTGGAACAATGGGCGGCGGCTGCGGTTGGGCGTGGCGCAGGAGGCGAGGGGAAAAGGGCGGTGGGGGCGGGGCGCCGACCCCCGCCGAGGAGCTGCCACGTGTCGCTCGAGGCCCGTTAAGCCTCGAGCCTCCTTCGGAAAGAAGCGGCGATCGCCGACCGCACAGTCGGATAATATACGAATATCTCGTGCATGGATAATACCGTTTCCATGAGGAAGTTCTGTCGAAATTACAAGTTCTGAAAGAATATCTTAAACATTAGAATAAAGAAGGAAAGTAAATTGATAAAATCATATATTTTTTTTAAAATTTAAATCAGCCTATGGTTATCGTAACTATTTGTCACTTATCTTTCAAAATTGATTCAACTTCTTAGGATTAATGTTTTTGAAAAACTTCCTACAAAATATCTCACAAATAAACAGATACTTATAATAAAATTACGATAGACAAAAACAAAATCCGAGGTGATGGTTATTGAAAATATTGCCGTATAATAGTTTCTGAAATAAATGAATCAATATTAATCTAAGTGCCTACATTAGTTGCCCGTAAACGTTACAAAGTTATTTTTAGGAATTTTCACTTAATATTGGTTGTTAAATATTACCCTGACGTATCATACATTTATTTCGTGTTTTCATCAAAAGTCAAGAATTGGCGATGTCTTGAGATCTTCACTGTATGTGGGTAAAGATAAGTGAATTTTAATAACTCTTCTTCAAAACCTGTTCTTAACCAAAAAATATTCTCGATTGAACTTTGTTCGAATACTAACCATTGATGACATATTACATCTCATCTCAGAAATTGGTCTTCAAACTTATATTTTTAAATATAATGTAGTGATGCCCTGTACATTTGAATATAGTTTCCGAAATAGTTTTCTGTACAGTGTTTGACGATTAATAAACGTGCAAGAACAGGTTTGTTGGGTCTGTAATTCTAGAGTTCAGTAGCATTTCTCGTTTTGTTTACTGGCAATGTAAGTAACCCATCATTCGATCTTTAAACATCCTTAACACCAGAAATCCTGTTCTTACGTATCTTTTACGTCCACGAACTGTCGTTCTAACCTATAGTTCGCCTCCATCCTATGGACCATATGAAGCCATAAAAAGCAATTCAAATCGCGTTTACCAAAGCAACGAATCAACGCTATACAAGGGAAACGCATTACAGTTCCACAGCGCCGCGTCCTGCGGAGAGGCCGTCGAGCGGAAAACACCACATTACGAGAAAGATGGCACACCTGGGTGGTCTCAGTGGTCCGCGGCCGAGCGGCCACCACTAGAAGCGGCGTACTATTTACATAACCACCAAATGCATTACGCCCACTATCGACCGACGGGGCGGTCGAGGACGCGAATCTCAGTGCTTCGCATTAATGCACGCTGCGGGCCGCATCGCCGCGCTCTTATCCTCAGGGCCGCGTCCTAACGACGCCGCCGCCGCCTCGCTCCGACCTCACCTCCGCCTCCGCGGGGATCCGACGATAGAAAGACAAGCTGCGTTGTGCGCGCGATTTGTGAGAGAAACCTTGGCGTGACAGAGGCAGTCTTGTGTAATGTTTGCTTAAAATCTATTTGACCAAGCAATAATTTTCCACTAAAATTGAGGACAAGGTATTTCGGCTGGGGTACTATTGATGACTAATACTTTCGTAATATGTTAGCTACTCGTTTTTTTTGTACGAATACGTCTGAACAGAAGGCAGATGTAAACGATTAATCATGCTACTTAATATTTCGTCAACATTATCTGCACTTAAGTGGTGGGCATCAGAAACTAGTACCTGATAGGTAGTCAAAGCAATAAACCTTCAACGTTATGAGAAGTAACCAACAGGTTACACACTGCGTGACATTCTCTTTAAAACGCGGAGGAAGCGAACTCAGTGTTTCATACGACAAAAAGTATGGAATTTAAAACAGGCTATGGCTTCTGCCTTTGAGTCATTCTCAACGACTCTAGAATGACAACCGCTACTATCACATGAATACTACGTTTGTCTCTTAACAACTCTCAAAGCTTCTCTTTCGATTCGCCTAAAGCAACGGTGCTGCCACCAAACCCACACACATTTGAATCCTCGAATCCAAGATGCAAATGAAAACTCTCCATTAAAGGGACGTCGTTTCTACGAGGAAGAATGGACAGTAATGAGAACACTTCAGCCACGCAAACTCTTTCAATTCCCGATAACCACGCACTGCGCTAGATCTGCAACGAGAATCTGCTCGGTGTTTTGATGCAAAATAAGACGTAACCTTGGGCGTCCATTGTCGGCAATAACACATCCGAGGCTGCCGGTAATCTCTTTGCAGGCGATTCGCACAAATTCTGACGGGCCACGACGACCGAGTACGCGAGCGCCAGGCGCCGTGATGGCGGGCGCGCGGTTCTTTATGCCGAGTCGGAAGCCAACATCACGCATCGTCCGCGGGCAATTTCGCAGGATCGCGGAACCGCGGCGCAGCCTTCGCCTGTCGTATTAGCGGGCGAGAGTGGTGGGGGATGGGGAGGGGGAGGGGAGGGGAGGGGAGGGGGGGCGCTGCCGACATCCGCGATGCGCCGCGCCACAAGAATCGCCTCATTAAATCGCCGATGCGCCGCTGGCGCGGCGCGGCGCTCAACGCGCACCCGCGGGCGAGTGGTAGACGGCGGGGAGGGCCTGGCAATTGGCGGTTCGCTAGCAGGCGCCGCCAGCAGGCGGTCGCTTGTTGCTAGCAGGCAATAAGCGAACGGTTTGGATTCCTCAACGCACAGAGGGCCGAAATGGCTCTAAAAGCAAACGTGGGAGTTTTTTTTTATTTCGAACGACAAAATAAAATGTAATCCTGCCGTAATCCGTGCATGTTTTGCATACTTCCCTACAGCTTGTAGTCGTAGAGACCGTCCGACAAGTCTTTTTCTTCCTCTTCAATAGTCACCAAAACCCGTCTTGGTTTGAGATACGAGATATGTTTGGCCTTAGCGCCAAGGAACGATTCTTGTGGAACGTAATATTATGTCTAAAAAAACTGTGAGTAACGCTTTAGTGAAAATAAAGCAACATGAGATGAATGTAAAATATTTTTCATATATTTTATTCATAATTTCTCTTTATCTTCAGGAGGGCAGATGGCTGAATTAAAGTCGTCAGGATGTCATTTGCCAAGAGTAATATTTCCCTTTTGCATGCAGTGCGAAGTGTATTCTATTTTTCTTCAATAAATCGGGCAGGCGGGCGGGCGTTTGGCAGGAAATCGTGCGGTTTGATTGATTCATTCGTGTTTCTGGGCGCGTCAAGGTCTCGTAAGTGTAGTGCGTGTTTCTTCTCGGGCGGTGGCGATGATCTTTTCCCCGCTGGATGGCGAGATCTGGCGCCGACCTACCGTCGACTACCGGGGTTTTCCCCTCAACGAGGTATCTCCCATCAGCGGGGCACCGCCCCAGCCGGGACAATCTCTGAGCTCCCGACCGGTCTTTCGGCATGTGTGGTAGTGTAGTGCATGTTAGTGTAAGTGTGTGTGTAAGGGGAGAGGATAGGACAAGGAAGAGGAAGGAAAGATCACGCGCGGTCCGTGGCCCGTTTGTTAGGGTACTGCTCCGGCATTCGCCTGGTGTTGATCTGGGAAACCACGGAAAACTACCGATCAGAGCAGCCGGCCTCTAGAATTCTCATCCAGACAGCGACTGAATTCGACCTAGCTGACAAGCTAGTGTCGAAAATCCTGCCGCGCGGCGTCGGGACTCGAACCTAGGGAATCGTGCGGTCGGAGGGGCAGAGGCGGCGGCCAGCGTCCATTCAGTTAGGCGCCTCCGAGGGGCGAGGCTTCGACGCTGGGCGAGCGGCATGCGCTCAGTCGCCGGTCACGTTTCGCAGTGGGCCACCGACCAGTGATGGCAACGTTGAACAAAACATCGATGCATCGCCAAAATATTTTTCATGTCGACAAAGACATCGACGTTTATAATATCGATACATATGATGAAACAGATGGTATTTTTTTCATCCTGTTTCCATTGTTAATTATAATAATTAAATAAGTTATATTTTATTGTTTGGTTATGTATACGAAATGTGTTAATAATGTTCATTTTATATTTCCTTCTTTACACTCGATAAAGGTCATTGTGTTTTGATATTTTTCCATTTGTTCACTTTCATTCATAGATCGTCCAAGTAAAATGTCCTGGTTCTGATGTGATGCACAACTCGTCAATATTAGGTTCAAGGACATTCTTCCTTAAATTTTACTGTCAGCTTAATATTTTAATCAATGTTCTATGTTGTCAAGGTTCAAAATACAGTTTAAAGACATGATCGCGTCCAGAATAATCAAAAAAGGTAACAACACTAGAGAGGGTTTGCGTGAAGGAACGATTTCGTGCGGCCTGGGATAACAGTGACCGACAACAGTGACAGTTGTCAGTCGCTGTTGATTGTGATGCAATCAAAAGAAGCTGGAAATTTTATTTATATCATGATTTTTTAAACAGCAATGTTTCTGATATCTGGACAAATATATCGATCTGAAGAAAACATCGAAAGCAAAACATCGATGTTCATGTATTGATGTTTCTGCTTTAAAATACCAATGTTTTTTCTTGCTCTCCTTACACCGATTCCTCTATCGCTTTTCGTTCTCCAATACCAGTGCAGACCATGGATTAACACAATTTATTCATTAATCTTAAGCAGCAAACTAGTGTACAACGTCATTAATGAGCACTATGATTTTACATTCTAATTTTTTTGTCAGTATTCCTTATAATTACGCAAACATGCAATACATTGATTGTAACTCAAGATTAATGAATTTCTAAACGAAAATTGTAATTAAAGAACACGGTATCTAATATGAACTTAAACTATTTATCATCAGCTACAATATTGATTAACGGTTTCTTATATGTAGGTTTTATTAAAGTATAGCGCTTGTGCGTATTAATACATATTTTCAACCTCCTCACATGCTTTCTTTTCTTTCTCCTGTAAAGAAGGGTGTCACCTTTTTAAAACTTAAAATCCTAGTTTTTGCTTTGATATTGTAATAATGAAACAAATAATATGTACACCTAAAGAAGAAGGTGTATCCTTCACATAATTTCGGAACATTCACAATTTTTTCAGCTAAAAAATTCGTAGTAGCTTACCTACTCTACACACAACGAACTTCAGAGGGCGGTGTACGGATTCGTCTTGTAAACAACGCTAATCTCACCAAAAATCCAACATAAGTAAAACATACAAATTCAATTATATAATTAAAATATTTTTACAAGTAATAGGAAGACAGATATGAGAGTCCAATTATTTCGCTGTATCTCACAGTCACACGAGTTTGAAGGTCCGTCAGCAAATCCATAACTGCGCTTGCAATTCTTGTTCCTCCCAGAGATTTTTTCTCTAAAGAGATAAATAACACTCACGGTCATCATCTTTAAATGATTAAAGGCAAAGCTCTGGAAATTGCTACGGGCATCAAGGACGATTACATGAGTATCTGCAGATCGTGAACGAGAAGTATTGTACTATGATTGCTTAATAATATGGTATTATAAAGATCAGCACAGTCTTATAATAGTTCGCACCTTTCTTATGACCATAATTCGAAAACAAAAGCAATGCAAAATGAAAACGATTTGTTGGACGACTCTCTGTTTTCTAGCCGACCTCAAATGCAAGTTCTCATAGTATTTTTACTGGTGAGCAAAAGCTGAATGTTGAAGAATTGTCCAAGGTCTTCCTCGAAAGGACAAGCATTTATCTGCGACAATCGAATAGGATACAAACGACTATACATGTTTTAACCACTGATAAACATTTTTCTTGTCCAACATTGTATGCCAGCTCCGACAGCGTGTACTTTAAAGAAAAGAATCCCAAATCGTAATATTTTTATTTCCTCGCCAACCACACACGTAGTATAGAATAAGTTACGTAATACAGCGAAAAAGGCAATTTTTCAGCAGAAAAATTGTACTGTAGGTCACTTGTACTTAAAAGGAAAAAAGTCTTCCTTCTTTACATTGCTTCTGACGCGCTAAGTACTTTCGAATCCACGTGTTGCCGACCCTTCCATCCGTCCGTCTGTGAACAGCTAGCAGGTACATCAAACGCAGGATTTTCACAAAAATTGACACTTCCTGATCGATACGGCTTGTAAATGGTTTGCGTCACCTTGCGTACTTTTTGCACGGCAATAAGAAGCCTAGCGGCTTGCGGGGGAGGTGAGGATGATTATATATCACATTTCGAATGCTGTTACAAAAAGTGGAATTCATAATGGGCCTATTGAGTTCGCGATAGATTTTATCCACTGTCCCGTATTTTACCCTTCGATATTATTATCTATCAACTGACGCGTTCGTGTGCAATGGTTTCACTTTTCGCACGGAAATGGAATCTGAAACAGCTATTTCACACGCCAATACATGCACTATAACGTACGAACAAAAGTATCACTACCATTGTCTTCTTGAAATCAATAGGGTTGTCCAGTCTTGAAATCAATGACTGTAAGGAGAGAGAAACTTCATAACTTTCTTAAAGACCAATAATCTCCATTGTGACCAAAATGTCCGGCAGAATCACTAACAGCCGAACGCTCTAATTCAGTGGTGTCAAGGTCTTCTACTGGTGGCAGTGGCACCGTATTATGCCACGAGCTTCTCTGCGCAACTAGCGTCGGGAAGGGAACTATTACGAGCGGTAGTAACTTTTTTACTATAGGGGTGGCGTTGTCTCTGGTGGTGGGGTAACGAACTCCGTGGAGGGGCGATTTCGTCGTGGCACTCGTGCCACGGACTAGCGCTCGTGGCATCGACCTTGACAACACTGCTCTAGTTCATATTCCATCCAGTGTAACCGCCCCTCCGACTGAGGAATCGAGGGCAAAATGAAGGGCCTCGCACACGAGAGCCTATGGGATGCGGCGCGACCCACTGCAGGTGGCAATTTGAGCGCCGGGCGGGCAGGCGGGCGGCGTGTCCTCGTCGCTTGTGCCCCGCTGCGCGCTTTGTGTAATAACGTGAATTCCCCCAATTACATAAGCAAAGCGGCGGCGGCGGCGCCTGATGACAGGGCGAGGGTGCCCCTCCTCCCCTCCCCCTCCCTGAGCGGCGCGGTGCGGCGGACGGCGCAGCGCCGCACGAGACAGACCTGCATTCCGAGCGGCGTCCCCGCCGTTCACGTCGCCCCGCGCCGCCCGGTGCACGGTGTAAGATATATAGGTGTGTTCACTCCCAGTTTAAAACGGAAGTTTATGTGACTCTAGTTCCCACAGTTCTCGCATATGTACTGCGATTTTCGTAACTTTGTCCCTGACAGAAGTCAGCTGTTCACGGTTTCATCCAATCGAGAGCTTGACTGTCACCATAGTGACGTCACTGTCGCGAAATATAAGCTCCTGATATCTGTCAGGGACAAAGTTACGAAAATCGCAGTATAAGCGATGCGATCTTTGGGTCTCAGTTGGCAAGGTCGTGATTGGTCGTCATCCCTTCGACAGCTCTGTGATCAGCTGATTTATAATTTCAAGTCAGTAATTTGTCGCTTCGCGGTGGAATTGGTAAAGTGTAAATCGAACACTTCAGAAAATGGTTAGGAAATATTTTGTAAAACTGTGTAATAGCCACATTTAAAGATGTCATCTTAAGATGTATATCTTATACTGTGACACAAACCGATCGTGCGCACCTGACGGACAAGTGAGGAACTAGCCTCAAACTGGCTTCAGAAAGCGAGCGTAGGCTCCCGCGGCCGGAGTCAATATTAAGTTGGCTGTTGCATGCATTACGCCCTGAGGAAGGTCGCAGAATGGCGACCGAAACGTCGGCACCTTTGCCATGGACGCGGCGTCACCCGGACAGCCAACTTAATAATGGCTTCAGAAACTTTGCCCCAAAAGCGGCTAGTTGACACACCTATATATCTTACACCGTGGCCGGTGCACGTGCGGTTGCAGGCGCAGGGGGCGAGCGGGTCAGGGCGAGGGCCGACGCGTGGCTTCAGCTCCAGCAACCTGTTGCCTTTTGCTTCTGGGGTGCCGGGCGAGTTGGCATGCGGTTTCAACGTGCGATTCGTCAGTTCGCTGGAGGGGATCCCGTAAGTATTTAAGGCAGTGTTGTTAAGGTCGATGCCACGAGCGGGAGTCCGTGTTACAAGTGCCACGACGAAATCGCCTCTCCCCGCAGTTCATAACCCCGCCGCAAGAGACAACGCTATCCCTACTGTAAAACGGCGGGGATACTAATAGTTTCCTCTTCAGACGCTAGCGACGCAGAGAAGCTCGTGGCATGGCACGGTGCCGCGAGGCGTGCCACTGCCACCAGTAGACCTTGACAGCACTGATTTAAGGTCTGAGGGGCATTTTTTAATCGGACCTTCCGTACGTTTCTTGAAATTAAACATTTGAAATAAAATATTCATAATGGCAATACTCCTTCGGGTGTGATGTGATCAATATTTAGTAATTGTTTTGAATGTATTGAGTAAAAATACAACAAAAAGTGCTAGCTGAGGGGGGGAGACATCCCCTCTCTCTTCGTTGACACTGCCACTGCTATTACTTCTTCCGTTACGGTTTGTGCTCTTGTTGGTGGAGGCTCTGGAGACCAGAGAATGTTCCTCCGATTTCTCGTCGTGGCGACGCCCAGCGAGGTGGGTGTGTGGAGCCTCAGATGCTACTCACGACACGTCTGTTCTCTTGACATTTTGCTTTGCGATGACAGTGAAGGCGACGGGGTCACGGAATATGATTGACACTTCTCTCTTCGTCGGAGGCCTTGTTCCTTGCCTGTTGGACGACGAAAGGTTCGGGCAGATTGGAAAACTTGACACTGCTTGACCCGTCAGGTGGACTGCCATTTTTTGTCAATTGATGGTTATCAGGGTAGGTGGTTGCCACGTGCCCCCGCTTTCGACACCAACTGAATTTAACTCAGAGTCATCAATGCCGCTGTCTCGGCAGTGTCTCTGATCGGGAGGACCTGTGGTTCCACCCCCCACGATGGCAGGATTTGCGACACTAGCTTGTCAGCTAGGTCGAATTCTGTCGCTGTCTGCAGGAGAATTCTAGCGGCGGGCTGCTCTGATCTGTAGTTTTCCGTGGTTTCTCCGATCAACACCATGCGAATGCCGGAGAAGTACCCTAAAAAACGGGCCACGGACCGCGCGCGATCTTCCCCACATCTTCCTTGTCCTATTCTCATCCTTTACCCCCCCCCACACACACACACCTAGATGCACTACACTACCACAGATGTCTGGAGACCGGTCGGGAGTTTACAGCTTGTCGCGGTGAGGGCGGTTCCCTATTAGGGGAGATAACTGGAGGGGAAACCTCCAGCAAGCCGACGTATAGGTCGGCGCCGGATCTCATCACCCAGCGCGGAGGAAATCACTGCCACCTCCCCTGATAAAACATTTATTGCATGGACTAATGACCATAGTCTGTGGCGGATCCGGTGGGGCCCTGCCCCCCCTTAAAAGGCCCAGAGTTTTCGCATGTTACATAGTTTTATTTGTCAAATTTGATTTAAATATTTCCTTATCTTTTAATTATGTAATCATTCAAAATTAATATTGTATAGTATCATTTATACACTACAAAAATAGTATACAATATAATAACCAATGTTTTTTATTTAACAAAAATCTATGATGGCCCCCTCCCAAACGATCGGCTGGATCCGCCCCTGCAGTTTGCGTACCCTCAATCATCAAGGTATCATTCAATCCTTTTCTGAGATTATATTTCTCAGTCGCAGAGTAAATCAGCTGTAAGAAGATGAAGACTAAATCAGCTGAATGGCTCTCACGGTCTGTATTCGTGAGACGTCGATCTTTAGTTGAATAAATTTTCCTTTTTAGTTTGAGCTCACCTTGAGACGTAAGCTTGCGTGAACCCTGTTTTATCCTTCGCCTTTCTCATTTAACCTCGATTAGATAGAAGAAAGTGGCGATGTTTATCGTACCATTAGCGTTGTTTCGATTTTCAAACACTGAAATTCCTTGTTATCTCGCATCGCATTTCGAAATTCCTTATTTTAGATTAGTGGCCCTTAGGCATAAGGTGTCAGGATTTTTCGAAGCTCGATATGTCGAAATATTTGATTATTAGAACTTTCAATTTTCCTCTTAGGATTCATGAAACATTCGATTGTTACTATAATTTCAAAAAGTAATAAACTTCTTTCGTACTACATTAAGTTGCATTAGTCAAATTTAAAATATCACTTCTTTGTGAACTAACACTAAATTTGGATTTAAGATGCAAACAAAAGTAAAGTGAGAGGTTCTGGCGAATAATCAGGGTGAAGGCAATGGCAGGGAGCAACTACTGCAGCGTAGGGAAATAAATGGCAATGGGGGCGGTAATGAGGTTTGTGGTCCTGGTGGTAACAATGGTGGAAGCGCTTGCGGTCGCGCTGCCAGCGGTGATAATGGTAATCTGGAGCTGCGGGATCGGCGGGTGCGGCGCGTTCCATCAAAACTGGCCGGACTCCTATCCGCGCGCGGATGCGCCGGCAGAATTTCTGTATCGTCGGTGCACATTAAAGGTGGCACATCCCGAAACTGTCGTTTCGAAGGATAACGGTTTTATCCTAAACTCGGAAAACCGGCCAGACGTTGTTCTGCCCTTTATCTCCCTCTTTCCCTTCCCATATCCCTTTCTCACTCTCTCTCTCTCTCTCTCTCTCTCACCCTGTCCCTGTCTGTCTGTGTCTCTGTCGCTCTCTGTCACTCTCATTCACAATTATTTGTAGATTCTGCACGTCTCTGAGCAGGTGAGGTAAGCGCTGGACCAGCAAAAATGTAATAGAATGTTGAAGAAGAGCTCATTATGTAGAATACGGTGTGAGAAACGTTTCTTTGAGACCTCCGGCCTGAAAGTTTAGTTTTCACGGTCCTAGAATGCCTCGTTTAGGAGTTATTTAATGATGTAGATTCAAAATGCTGCCGAGTGTGTTGCGGGTTGCATTTGACGTGAATATTTAGATTTGTACTACAGCGCCATCGAGTGACAACAGAATTAACAGTATATAAACCTTCAGGGTGAAAAACACGTAGAAGTACCAACTTTCATGGAGATCGGTCCAAAAATGTTGGAGTTTAGCTCTTATATATATATATATATATATATATATATATATATATATATATATATATATATATATATGAGAGAGAGAGAGAGAGAGAGAGAGAGTAGAAAGATGAAGCAAGATTTCTGTACAGAGGAAGGAGCAAGCGGAGTCAAAGACAGTTTCGTATAACGCCTATCTTGTGAATTTTAAGGAATGTTTACTAGTAAAAATATACAATTTTCTAAATGTATTTCACTTAACTGAAAATCACGATTTTTTAGATGTGTCACGTTTCTTGTGCACCAGCGAAATTAACTCAGTTGACCGGAGCGCCACATTTTACAGCGAACAGAGCAAAGAATTCCCAGTCGATTTGGTAAAGGAGCAAAATGGACACGGGACTGTGCCTTTATATACGGTCGCTTCATTTCCAGAAACTCGATGGCAGTTACTCAGTGCTCTACATTTTACAGCATTGAAAGGGTTTTGGGGGACACCGCTGTCGAGATCGCTGCTTTTGTTATTTAATTAAAATAAAATGAAAATAGAGATTAAAACCTTTTCTAGACAATAACAGAGTACCTCAACGAGAAGCCGACTTTTTTAGAAGCAGTGGTCGGGAACTTTAAATCGCGCCTGGCCTGTGCAAGTGCATCCTTCAATGCAGGGCAAACCTCTCCGCTGGCTAGTGATGGCAAATTTCAGGAAAACACCGATATATCAATACATCAACAAACAGTTTTCGATGTCGAAAATATCGACAAAAAACATCGACGATATTATCACGTCAAAAGTAATTAAAAAAGGGAATAACACTGGAAAAAGGTTTCGTGTTGTCTGGGGATCGACAACAGTGGCAGTGGTGAATGGCTGTTAATAGCCAGGCAATAAAAAATACTTGAGACTTTTTTTTTGGAAACATCGATATTTCTGAACAAATATATCGATCTGAAGAAAACACCATAAACTACATAACGCAAATTTCGAGTATTTCCAATACTCCCCTCCCCCTTGTAACGCACTTCCGTATCTCTATGTAACGCAGCGTAACGTCTCCCTTCCCGCTTAGCGTTACGTAATTTACGGATGACCCCAGAAGCAAAAGATTATTGTTATAAAATCGATGTTTCTGCTCGAAAATATCAATGTTTTCAAAAACAAACACGCCTACCGCAGGCGCATCCGACGCCGCGTATGAATGAGTCTCCAGGAATGCAGGTGCGGTTGGCCGCTAAAGGGCTTCTCCCGCGCGCCCGTGACTCAAGGCGCGTTGCGTCGCGTCGCGTCGCCTCCCACTTGCGACGCCCCTGCTAACGACGCGCGCCGGCCAGCGCGCCGCGGGAGGAAATGCAAAAGCGGCTTTTCCTCGGCGCTCGCCGCACCTCCAGTGTTTCTGACGCAAACGCATTCCCGTGCGGGGGAGACGACTATTCTCCGCGAAGACCGAGCGGGACTTTAATGGAGGTTTTGGCCGCTTTCAAATGAAGGAAAAGCGGCGCGGCGTTTACTTGTCGGCTGATTCAAAACGTTTCGAAGAGTTAAAGATCGTCAAAGTCATTTGCGGACCCTATAAGACATTTTGTGCCAGCCATCGCACACGTAACGTCAGTGATTTTGAGTTGGTTTCTCTTTTGAGAATGGAAAAGGAAATGTTATAATGCCTTCTACATTTCATCAATCTTTAAGTACAAGGAAGAACGAGCCATATTTAACACAAAATTTATATTTCGCAAACTGTAGTTCTCTCAAAGGAAAAATTAATGAATTAAAATGCATTGAAAATACACATTTGGATGATTTCGCGTTTTGATTATGTTTTCACCATGTTTATTGCTTCTGAATAATGAATTGTTAACTCTTTGGGAACGAACGATGAAAACAAAAAACATAACAAACAAACAAAGAACTGTTGGTTGACACAAAAGTTGGCGAAATAACAAGACAAAATAACTGAAATTATTTATCAATTATCATAAATTCACATTCATGTCAGTCTGCAGTGAGAATAACCAAATACGTGTGACTCCATTAGTGAACATTGGGACATGATGGATTAATTGAGGGAGTTTGATAAGGAATGCGACTATAATATTTCTTGGAGTATCACCACACAATGAATGAGTCACTCGCTTGCGCTGTCCATCAAAAGGCCAAATTGCCTAAGCGCGCTCCCTCAAACCCGTCGAAGCTCACTTGAAAAGTCAGTAAACAAACGAGGGATCGCCGGCGCAGATGCTTATCTGCAGTCGTTAACAGTCGCCGCACGCAGCGCGCGGCGCGGCGCGGAGCGGCATATTTCCATGCTGCGAGTGCCGCTCGCCCCACCAGGTCACCGCTGGGAGTCCCGGCGCGACGGCCTGCGCAAGTCTGGGCATGCAACGCTGTGTGCGAGTATGCAAGCTCTGCACTGAGCAGTGTCGTAACAGAGCAAGTCCACTGTGATGTAATTCCGTTTCCTAACTACGTGACGTTCATTATTTGCATGTAATTATGATGCTACAATTTTGCATTTTTTTTGTGTAATAAGGGGCCGTCCATAAATTACGAAACGCAAATTTCGAGTATTTTCAATGCCCCCTCCCCCTGGTGACGCACTTCCCTATTTCGATGTAACGTAGCGTAACGCTGCCTTAGACCCCCTCCCTCCCCCTTTAGCGTTACGTAATTTATAGATGGCCCCTTATGAGTTTTTTTATTACGCAGATCATGGAGATCAAATGCAATGGTTAAAAAATATCAGTGCTTGAAAGCTCAAAAATCAAATGTTTCCTTCTATTTTTAAATACATGTTCTTTTCATGTTTCAAAGATTTGAGGCATATGTTTTATCTGAATTGTTTCAAACAATGCTTAAAAATGAAGAAAAAGTGTACACGGTTCCTCTAAGACAATTCATTAAAACTAAAAAAATGTACATTTGTTTGTGTTTTATAAATGAAGAATATATACGCAACGTAACGAAATATTAATTGAATCCATTGTTTTGAAACGGTCCCAACCAGAATCTTTGCAAAAATAAGTTAAGCTCACTCTCTGATTCAGAATTTACTCTCATCTTGTATGATAATGTGAAAATACCACATATCCGCCACTCGTTAACATACGCCAACACTAAGCAAGTGGGATTCCGTGTTTACTTCGAAAACGTAACTTTCGTGGAGATGTGTCGTTTTGCAAAAGCATGCGCGCGCAGGACTGTTGATGAAGACGTGCCCTTTTCGAAATTGTAGCTACTTAAACACGGAGCGTTTCTGTATGTAAGGTTGCAAGTGCAACAAGTTTAATAACATTGTAACCCCCGCATTTCGACTACGACTCGTCATAGTTGTTTCTACTCTTCTCCTGCGCTCTCATGAGGTAAGCTTCATTTAACGCTGATGACATTATCATCTCAGCTATTAGAGCTCGCGACCCGTACGACTCCGTACGTACGGTGCTTGGGGCCTGGGTTCCATTCGGAGTTTGACACCACGGCTTTAAATAAGCGTGCTGTCAGCCGCCGCGGCGGCGCGAGAATATTATACGAATACAAACAAGTCGGCGGCGCGTCGGGCTTCGGAGAACGCGCGGCGCGGCGCGGTGAGGCAGGCGCGAAACGTCACAACAGCCAGTGCGTCACGGCGACGGAAACGACTATGACGCCGCGGAACCGTGACGTGTTAACACGCGCTTTGCCGCGCCGCACTCGCGCTTACGGGGAGGGGGGAGGGAGGGGCAAAGACGGTGGTGAGGGGCGGAGAGTGGGACGGGTGGCAAGAGAGGGAAAGCGAGAGGGGGAGGGACAGCATGAAACAAGACGTTGTGGGGGCGGAGCGGGGCGGGGTCGGGAGTCGGGGCGGGGACTGCGTTGTTCGGGAGCGGAGCGGGGGCTGGGGAGGGACGGCGGGCGGCGAGGAGAGACGGGGCGGGCGGGGGGAGGGGGCGGGGCAGGGAGTACGTTGTGGGACAGTGTAATGCGGAGCGGGGGGCGGGGGCCGGAGCGGTGCGGTGGGCGGGTGGGGGAGGCGGGGAGAGAGAGCGGGCGGGGAGCAGGGGGCAGGGCGGGGAGTGCGTTGCGGGGAGAGAGAGAGCGGGGCGGAGCGGGGGCGGGTGGGGGTAGGCGGGGAGAGAGGTGGCGTGGCGGGGAGAGGGGGGCAAGCGAGCGGGGCGGGGAATACGTAGTGGGACAGTGCAATGCGGAGCGGGGCGGGCGCGGGGGCCACGTGGGGGGGCAGGGGGAGAGGGGGACGGGCGGGGCGGGGAGTGCGTTGTGGGACGGTGCAAAGCGGAGCCGCGGGGCGTCGAGGGAGGGGGGCGGGCGGAGCGGCGACCGTCGCGACGGCCGTTACATAAGCGCGGGGGCGTGCGGGGTACCTGCCACGCGGCCCCGGCGCGCCAGCGAGCGAGCGAGCGGCTGATCGGGGCGCTGACGTCACCAGATCCGCCTGCCCCGCGGGCGGTGGGATGAATGGAGGCTGACTCACGCCCCGAAAAGTGACCTCTGGGAGGCCAGCCGCGCGGCGCAGGCACTTGTTTTGGGACGCCGGCGCTGTTCGTGAGACACTGGCGATTCCCAAACGTCCGTGACCTCATCGACTGTGATAAAACGGTGTTGTCTTGGAAGAAACGGGCTTTGGACACTTTTGGGACGCTGACAGCCTGATAAACTTTTCGAGCTATCTCCGGTTATAAGACCGATTACGTCTAATGTTTCTCTCCATAAGTATCAAACAACTGATACATTAGAGGGGATATTTCGTTTGAAACCCATCCATCTTTAGAATCGCAAGTGTTTACTGTGACACCGTGTATGTTCTATTGCAACAAAATTCTCCAATTCCGTTTTCCGGAATAGTAATTGATGTAATATTGAGAATTTGAAAAGTAAATATGGGTGGTAAGCACTCGCATGTTGATGAAATTCAATATCGTTCGGTGATACAGCATTTACTCTTGAAGAAGATGTCCACTAGGAAATGGAGTATACTGATATCGAAGACATATTCGATGATATCGATCATTACTCATTATCCATCGCACGCTTCCGTAAATAATTAATGGCAGAGATCATAAGAGGGAGCACGGACGGGAATGTTCATGTGGGGAAGAGCCATTCCTGCGCACTCTTCTGAAGATAAAAGCACTGTTGGTATCACAACAGCGCAATGTAGCCATATCCCTCGTTATTGCTCTCAGTCTGACCTCGATATGTCAGCCACAACTGCCCACAGAACCATTTCCATCAATTACGTTGCAATGAAACATTGTCCGACTAAAAGGAGCGTGAAATGGACATTACTGATCATGAAACCAATAGTGGCATCAGATGCTCTGTTCCTGTCATGATTGACACTGATAGCATTGTAAGTTCCATTGCGAACTTCGTTGCGTATCACTCGACCTCCCCACATTTATTTCTATCTGATCTAATTCTTGGTTTGCTATCATTGTCTCCCTTTTATTCCCCTTTAACATAAGCTACATTATCTGAGGAGTAAACTCAGTCAAAAATTGTAGTAACACGGCTATTTCATTACCTTTGTCATAGCCTGGTACCATTTTGTCGTGGTCGTGACCACCTAAACTGTCACCTCAAACATTTCGGCAGCCACCTGTCGCAAATTATCTCCTAACGTCAACTATTATGAAGATAGCACTATTCACACGGCCTCCGTCATTTCCTCTCTATTGTTCGTATTTCTTTCTGGAAACGACTGTCGTAATTTGTTTTTAATTAATTAATCTTCCTTGCTGTGTGACCTCCGGCAGTCATGTTCGACTAATACATTGCTAATTATATAATTAGATTAGATTACATGATTATTATTATGGGTAATATATTTCAGGTGTACATTACGTTATTGAAAAGGCTAATCGAATCTAATCAGTGTAGACGTTTAACAATTGTAATTACAACATTTATTTTTCGCTGTTGCTCTCGTAGTCTCTCGTGTCCTCTGCAGTGTTATCTCAGACGCTGTTGTCCGATCTCAGAGAATAGCACCTTGAATGTTTATTATAATTATGTCAGAGGCTAAGCCTAACGGCCCACTGGGAATATAATAGTTTGGATGAAGTTGTTGATTACGATGTCGTAACAAGAATGACGATAGAGCAATAGGGGAATCGGAAGAACTCCGAAAAACTGCCGAAAACCGCTATAAACGCCAAATGGATCAAACAGGGTTTCAAGCCCGATCTTAGCGGTGGATGAAAAGCAAACTGGCCGCTACACATCGGGTCGTCCCAGATAGACAGAAATTGCTATAAGAACGGACGGCTTTGACCAGTGGTGTCAAGGTCTTCTACTGGTAGCAGTGGCACGCGTCGTGGCACCATAGCATGCCACGAGCTTCTCTGCGCAACTAGCGTCGGGAAAGGGAACTATTAGTAGTAACCCCGCCGTTTTACATAGGAATGGCGTCGTCTCTGGTGGCTGGGTAATGATCTGCGTGGAGGGGGCGGTTTCGTCGTGGCACTCGTGCCACGGACTCCCGCTCGCGGCATCGACCTTGACAACATTGGCTTTGACAGCTGCTGCTAGGCGACTGCTGGCAACATAACTGCAGGTTATATCCTTACACTCAATTTATCTACGCGATCGTTTGCAGTTAGCTCATTTGTAAACGGATTCATCACTGTCTCTCGCAATGCCATCGCCATACACGACGTTGTTTCCTGCACTGTCATATTGGTCACTTCTTAGAGCAGTGGTGTCAAGGTCTCCTACTGGTAGCAGTGACACGCCTCGCGGCACCGTGCCATGCTACGAGCTTCTCTGCGTCACCAGCGTCGTAACCCCGCCGTTAGTAACCCAGCCGTTTTACGATAGGGATGGCGTTGTCTCTTGCGGCCGGGTTATGAACTGCGAGGGGATTTCGCCGTGGCATCGACCTTGGCCACACAGTCTTAGAGTAATTTCCTCAATAACAGAACCGCTGGCACCGCCGTAGCCATTGTGTGGCCGCTGCTCGCATTCCATCCCCGACGCGACCGCCACCGCAACCTTTTCCGCCGGCCGTGCCGCGCCGCGCCGCGCCGCGCCGCGCCGCGAGCGGGCGCCAGTGTCATTGCCATTGCCACGGCCGCTGCCGCTCCCAATACTGTGGCGTAACCTTCCAACCTCATTATCAGCGTCTGCGGCGCCATGCGACCGCGGCCGCCAACGGCCAATTGCCCCTCTTCCGCTCCCGACAGCCGGCGCTGGATCCCCCTGCCGCCGCCGCCGCCACCACTGACAACAACGATGCGGATTCGATGGTATAACGGTCAGCGTATCGGGTTGCGGGTTCAAACCCGATCGAAGCCGTGGATTTTTTTAACTCCTTCGTACGCCTTCGTACGCCGAAAAACTCCTTCGTACGCCTTCCTTCGGAGGGGAAGTAAAGCCGGCTGTTCCATGTAGTAGATTTACTGCATGTAAAATATCCTCAAGCCTAAAAGAAGCCTGCAAACTAAATTCAAAATCGCCTGTTTCGTCGCCCGAGATAATACCTTCTTTCTCCGCTGGATGGTGAAAGGAGCATAGAGAAATTTGCGTGGTCAGACGGAAGAGCGGGCCTCATGGCCCGAGTCTCGCCACGTAAAATAAGGCATTAACTAACTAACTAACAACGCAGACGCTTCTCTCTCGCTCCGCCACCAGTAGCCGCTCCACATCATTGCTCTCGCCGCTGCTTCTCTCCTAGTCCTTCGCCTCCACCAGCGGCGGATACAAGGAGCTGGCATTGGAGCCATGCCCCGCCCCCCAAACGGTCTAGGGCAGTGTTGTCAAGGTCGATTCCATGAGGGGGAGTCAGTGGCACGAGTGCCACGACGAAATCGCCCCCTCCTCGCAGTTTTTTATCCCTCCACAAGAGACAACGCCATCCTTATTGTGGAACGGCGGGGTTACTAACAGTTCTCTATCCCGACGCTAGTTGCGCAGAGAAACCCGTGACATGCTACGGTGCCACAACGCGTGCCACTGCCACGAGTAGAAGACCTTGAACTTCTGGCCTAGGGTTTATAGCTTGTTACCTTCCTTTATAAGGCAAAATTAATTTTAATTATTTATTCATATTAAATTATTAAAACAATATTGTATATTATCATATATACACTACAAAAACAATATACAATATAATAAATATATTTATTAACAAAAATCTATAATATATAATCTAAAAGAACACGCCATGTCGGCATTCTTCTTCCCCTCTGTCATCAACACCAGTCCCAACCTACCATCTCACCGCCGCCTCCGACTTCTCCACCATCACTCCACAACATCCAATTTATTGGCGGGCGCCATCACAATCACCACTGACGACAACGCTAACTCCTCTGCCAACAACCACACCACACCACCACTACCACTACCCTCGCTTTCCTCCCCTGACAATAAGAGCTTCGCCAACAGCAACAACAACAACGACGACGACAAACACAAAGCAACCACACTGCCTCCTTTGCCTCCGCCATCACGAACTTCATCACTGTTCAGTGGCGTAGCTTCAGTTGGTGTCACCGGGGGTGAAGCTGATGGTGTCACCCCCCCCCTAAACAACTAAGTATAAAAATATATATTGTTGCATTGATTGTACATAATTTTATTAAAAATACAAACATATTGGCACATGATAGTTATTTATAATATATTAAAAAATTCTATCTAATTAGGAATAACTGCAATATAATTGCAATTAAATCATAATTTATGCTTATGATTTAAATGTATACTTATTAAATTAATATAAATAATTTTTAACTAAACCGTGAATATTATATAATTACAATAATAAAATTTTGAAACTACTAAAACTAAGAAAACTAACTATTAATACATACAATTTTTAAGTAAATAATTTAAATTATATAATTGCAACTATAAAATAATTTAATTGGAGTCACCCCTACAATGGTGTCACCCTTCGTGGGCGGGTTACTGACTCCTTCGCCACGCCATCACTGTCGTCTCCAAGGAGATGTCACCGCCTCCGCTCTTCCGCTCCCGCTGTTGCTCCCGGTCCGCTCCGGCGCCGGACGCAGTTTCCGCTTTCTTTGTTTTGTTCGGCGCTTCCATTCCCGCTTCTCCTCCTCCTCCTCCTCCTCCTCCTCCTCCTCCTCCGCCGCCGCCGCCGCCGCCACCGCCGCCACCGCCGCCTCCGCCGCCTCCTCCTCCGCCGCCGCCACCGCCGCCGCCGCCGCCGCCGCCACCTCCGCCGCCTCCGCCGCCTCCTCCTCCTCCGCCGCCTCCGCCGCCTCCGCCGCCTCCGCCGCCGCCTCCGCCGCCGCCTCCGCCTCCGCCGCCGCCTCCGCCTGCCGCCGCCGGCGCCTTGTTGAGCCTCTGGGCGCCCCGCAGCGGCGCCGGCGGGGCCACGAGGCCAGGACGTGCTCCTCAAGCGCCAGATGAGAAGTGATGATGCTTGATGGGCTGTATTTCATTTCGGCCCCCAAAACGAATCCGTATATTTGTCACTGTCTCGCCTCGCCTCGGGTGTCACTGAACTTCATGCGACCACGAATGCAGCAGTCACATGATACGTATCCCGGCCCCTTCAGTCAACGATGATATGTCTGTTTCACTGACACGGACATGCACTTTTACTCCCCATTTATGGCACAATAAAAGCCGGTCTTTATTAATGCGGAGTGACGTGTAAGTACATGTACGAAATTTAACACCTATCGTAACAGAGGTGAAAAGGTCTCCGCTGTTTCGGTGTTGGGCGAAAAAAATAAAAGTCAGACAATACATCATGAAACCAGCAACATAGAAATAAAACGAAATAAAAACGATTTCTTTATACTTTTACTTCCACCTATAAAAATTAACGAAAACAAAACGACGCCCGTAAGCTGGCTTTCTGAGAAGCCGGAATCTTTTAATGCGCAGGCGCAAGACAAATTAGGCACGCAGGGAGCGCTGTCAGCGGGTCGCAAGAGTTATGGCGGGCACTCAAAATCCGTCTCGTTAAGCAGACCCACTTTGCACGCGCGTCGCGTCAGGGGCGTTTAGCTGCGCCCCCAGAATAGAATAGAGCATCGCGCTGCGAGTCACGGCCGCCCCGGCCTTTGTGCCTCGCGCTGCTCGACGCCTCGGAGGATCGTAAAGGCGGCGGGGCGCCGGGCAACGGCGCTCTGCGGGGACGAGATGAGGGCGAGGGACAACAGCGCGAGGGCCGAAGGAGCGCCGGAGGATACGGGGCGAACGAGACCACGCGAGGAAACGGGACAAGGGGGCGAAAGGAGGATTTTTGATTGATTGATTACCAGTGATTCCGGCGGCGTCAACTGCTAATGGCATTAGTCCTGTAAGTGTAGTACATGTTTTCTCCTCTGGAATTAATGGGGAATCAATCGTCGGCTGGAGGGGTTTTCCCCAACCAGGTACCTCTCACCGGCGGAGTACCGCCCTGGTCGGGACTAGATCAAAGCTACCGACCGGTCTCCCGGCATGTGTGTAGTGCATGTTGTTGTGTGTGTAAATAAGGAGTGAGGATAGGACAAGGAAGAGGACTTACACACACATTCACTCCTTCACACACATTCACTCTAACATGCACTACACTACCACACTTGCCGGGAGACCAGTCGGGAGCTTAAAGCTTGTCCCGGCTGGGGCAGCACCCCACTGGTGGGAGATACCTGGTTGAGGGTGAAACCCCCTCAGTCGACGGTAGGTCGGCGTCGGATCTCTCCATTCAGCGGGGAAAAGAGCATGCACTACACTTACTAGACTAATGACCTCTGTAGTTGACGTGCCCGGAATCACGAACAATCAATCTTAAGGAAGGAGGCGGAGAGACGGGGGGAGGGAATGGGGCAAGGGGCAGCACGAGGGGCGCGGAGCTCGTGCGCCGTGTCGGGGTGAGGGAGAGCAATGAAGGAGTGGTGCTGGACGGAGGACATGGGGAGAGCGCGTGTAGCGTGGTGGGAGGTGGGAGGCGGGAAGAGGTGCGGCGAATCGCGAAGCGAAGAACCGGAAGTGTACTGTTCGGGGCGGACCTTGGCCACGTACAGTGGATTCGATGGTATATTGGTCAGCGTAGCGCGTTGTTATACCCAAGATTGCGGGTTCAAACCCGATCGCAGCTGTGAATTTTTAAGGGCGAAAAAATCCTTCGTACGCCTTCCTTGGAAGGAAAGTTAAGTCGTCTATCCCATGTAGTAGATTTACTGCATGTAAATATCCTTATGCCTAAAAGAAGCCTCTGAGCTAAATTCAAATCGCTTGTTTCACCGTCCGAAATAATACCTACTTTCTCACTAGATGGTGAAAGGAGCGTAGCGAAATTTGCGTGGTCAGACGGAAGAGCGGGCCTGATGGCCTGAGTCTCGCCACGTAAAATAAGGCACTAGCTAACTACAAGAGTCCATACGAGTTGAATCCGGGAGGATTCAGGGGACGCAGAACACGTGGCGCCGCGGGCGGGCGAGGCGCACGAGGGCCGGGGTCGCAGCAGGTGCGCTCCTCGGGGCGCGAGGTTCCGAGGCGCCGGGACGCCGGACGCCGCGCCGTCGCCTTGGCCTCGGGGCGCCGGCGCGGCGCTGGGGGCGAGGACGCACTCGCGCCGCTGGCGCCGCCGCCGTTGTTCCGAGGCGCGGGAAGTAAATCATGCCCGCCAGCCTTGAGACGCCGCCACCGGCCGGCGGGCGGGCGCACGGCGCTCCTCGCGGAACCCGAACTGCCCGAACGCACCGTCAGACCGAGATTTGCATCTGCAATTCTCCTCTCAGACAAAATCCACGAGAAGTTCCAATCTCCCGGACTGAAAACCGGGGAAAACACAGAACCTCCAGTGGTATTTACGATGATTAGTTCGCAAATAAAATGAAGCGTTAAAAATTGGTTTGATAATGATTATTGAAATGATATTGATTAGGGTTATTATTGAAAAATGCGTAGCGTAATAATCATGGAGCAGTATAGTAAACTATGTAAATATGTGTTTATTAAATTTATCTTCCAGATGTGGTTCCGATAAAAGAAGATTGTTCCATTTAGACTCAACTATTTAAGAAAAGATATCTTAACAACAAAACTTATTTAATAACATAATTCATTAATTCATTGGTCCTTTTTAACCGTAAGGAAATGATAAAACAACATTGATATGATAAAAGCAATGTTTTGCAAAGAGGATTGCCGGAAAGATAGGTTCATATGATACGAATTCCTGAACGACATTGGTCAGAGAAACATGAATAAAAAAGTCGAAAGAATTCAGTCCCAGACAAGGCTTAAACATGCGGAAACGATACTTATTAATTTGTGCACCTATCTCCAATACAGATTCTGTTATGGGTCCAAAACATCGTAAACCAAAATTTGAAAAAATTCAAAAATAAACGAAGTTTGGAATAATAAAATTTATAAGAGTTCCATGATAATTGAATTAGTTATCAAGGCTGACTGAATTGTTAAATCGGTACACTGTGAATTTACAAACACGAAGAGTGCACATTGTCCGTTTGCTTCGCAGTTTTGCCTCGGGTTGTCACGAGAGCGCCACATTATGTCAACGAAGTTATACAAGCACAACAGTTGGCAAGAAAATGGCTCTTTGATTTGAAAAACTTTCACGTATGATTTGAACTACCCCAAAACAGTCAGACACCTTCATTCGGGCATTTCAATTACATCAATTCCCAGGGGGCGGATTTCGACCCCGTTGGTAACCCCTACGATACACCAACCGCAAAGAGAGCTCCGCGAACAAAGTGTTCCTGCGAGTGCGTCCTAATGCTAATAGCGTCGCCGCTGCTGTTTAACCGCAAAGAAATGATATAACAAAAATAATACGACTAAAGCAATATTTCGCAAGGAGAATTGTCGCAAAGATAGGTTCATATGATACGAATTTCTGAATGACATTGGCCATACAATGGCTGTTTGATTTCAAAAACTTTGATGTATGATTTAAACTGCCCCAAAACAGTGAGACACCTTTATTCAATTACATCAATTCCCACTCTCTGAATCTGAATCAGTGAAATTGTCACTGATTCAATCAGTGAGAGCTGAAGTCACTGATATCTTCAGTCAAAATGGGCAGTTTCGCTGACAATCAGCGAATATGCGAACCTTTTCACAATGACCGCCAGCATTTCACTGGTCGTCAGTGGTAAAAGTGCCGCATCGCTCACTGATCGATCAGTCGTCACGTGTAATTAGTGTCACAGATTTCACTGATTCAAACAGTGAAGTTTCACTGATTCAAAAAGTGAACCCAATTTTCACTGATTTGTTCAGCTCAATTCACTGATTGTCAGTGGCAGGGTTATAACTGACACCATCAGTGAATAGTCACTGTCAATCAGTAGTTTTTCACTGACTCAGACTGAGAGAGCAGGGGGCGGATTTCGACCCCGTTGGTAACCCCTACGATACACCAACCGCAAAGAGCGCTCCGCGAACAGAGTGTTCCTCCGAGTGCCTCCTACGAGCGTCGCCCCGCTGGCCTGCCCCGGGCCAAAGGTCCCGCGCGCCCGCAGCCGGATCTGCGGAGCCCGCGCCATGCGCCGCCGTGGGCGCGCGTAAAAAGCGCCTAATGAGAGGCGCGACGGCCCGATATTTCTCTCAAGCGTCGCCCGCTTCGTTAGGGAGGCTGATCCGCCGAAAAACGCGTCGGCGCCCCCGCCCCGCTCCGCCGCCCACGCAGTCATTGCTACGCTCCCTAATTGGGAAATGTACACGACAAGAAACGGATGACAGCGAAACAGAGAACTCCATGTTGGAGATTTTAGTGTAGACCAGCTAGGGGGCGGTCCATATTTTACGTAACGTAAATTTCGATTATTTTCAATACCCCTCCCCCTCGTAACGCACTTCCCTATTTCTATGTAACGCAGCGTAACGCTGCCTCAGACCCCCTCCCTCCCCTTTTAGCGTTACGCAATTTATGGATGACCCCTAGACCATTGGCATGGAATAAAATATTCAATAAAAAATTAGTCGAAGTATGAAAATAACTTATAAGTGAAAGTACGGAAGAAAGGAAAATGGAATCCTTCACGAAGGGAATTTCAGTACTGAATGGGAAGCTATCTTTTTGAATACTCACACGTCAGTGAATTTAAACTTAACTTTTTAAATATTAAAGAAGTGTTCAAAAGTAAATCCTCCACACCAGGAAGTACTAATCGACGACTTACTCTCTCAGTCTGAATCAGTGAAAAAGTACTGATTGACAGTGACTATTCACAGATTGTGTCAGTTATAACCATGTCACTGACAATCAGTGAATTGAGCTGAACAAATCAGTAAAAATTGAGTCCACTTTTTGAATCAGTGAAACTTCACTGTTTGAATCAGTGAAATCTGCGACTAATTGCACGTGACGACCGAACGATCAGTGAGCGATGATGACGCGGCACTTTTACCACTGACGACCAGTGAAACGCTGGCGGTCATTGTGAAAAGGATCGCATATTCGCTGATTGTCAGCGAAACTACCCATTTCGACTGAAGATATCAGTGACTTCGGCACTCACTGAATCAGTGCCAATTTCACTGATTCCGATTCAGAGAGTAGTTCTTGGTGGATTACCGAGTAGATATCGCGGCTGTGCGCCGGTGAACAGTAAGCAGCCTGCTCCGCTGGGCGGTTGTGGCGGGCACCGCCCACGCGGGTGGGCGGGCGAATGGGCGGCGGCGCAACGGGAAGCTGCCACCGCCGCGCCGCCCACGAGTCTCGCCGCTCCCCCGCCATCACCGCCTAGCACAGCCTGCACCAGAGCTGCCAACCGCCCCGATGTAATCGAGACAGTGCCGATTTTTTTGAATTTTCCCGCGTCCCGGGAGTAACCTAGTAGGGATGGCAATTGTCCCGATATTTTTGGACTTTTCATTTGAAAAGTTAATTTTTGTTTATAAAATTGACTTTTATAATAATTTTTAATTTTTTTTGTTCCAACTTTAAGGCAAAGAAAATGCTTAAAATTACATTATTTTGTTCTTAATTTTCCAAAATTTACCCTGGATCCTCCCCCTTTCAGGTGGTTTAACCTGAGTCTCGATTTCATCTAGACAAAAGTTGGTAACCTTGGCCCTGGCTAACAACGGCCCTGGGACACACGCAGTTCTATCGTAAGACTTTGAAGGCTCTCGCGCGAAAGGGTGGCACCGCGTCGATGGCAGTGATGCCGACTTTTCGACCATCCTATCGTGGTTGGAGTTCCTCAAGCACTTGGCACTTCAACCCTGAAGAAGACCACGGTATCAAGGTCGAAATGTTGGCATCACTGCCCTCGACACGACGTCACCCGGACGCCCGAGAGCCTTCACATGACTCTGGCCGCGGAAGCTTACGATTGCATTCACCGTAAGACCCTGTTTACAAGCTTCCTTTTGGCGAACGATTCCAGAGTTTTAAGCGATCGAGAGATTTTTTAAAATAATGAATAATTAATTATTTAAATTGACTCATTTGTTATCACAAAAGTTACAACACAAATTACTACAATACTAGAATGGGCTCCAATCCTGGAATCCAATCTGCTACAATTTCTAGAATCCGAAGCCTTCGATATTCAACGGCCTTATTCATTATCAATCAAGAAATTGCTGCAACTTCTACTGAGCTACTAAAGCTAGTAATAATAATGATGATAATAATAATATAAACAATATAATAGTAATAATAATGATAAAATCGATTGCAACATTATTTTTATTTATTTTTAAACCAAAACTTCAATATTTATCCCAGTCGGAACCCAGATATTTTCTGGTTGTTAATTTAAACAATTATCCCCTGCATTGTTCCAAAGCGCCTATAAAACAACTGATATGTTACGTCGCTTAGCAAAGCGTGCGCCTGAGTGTCAGAAGAAAGAAGTTCATGTTACCACTGAGAGATACAAACATTTGCAATTATCACCATCTTTATATCAATCGATGCACGTGTTCCAGTTTTGGGAGTTTTTATTGATACGCACGGGAAAGGCGACTCACATGGTCAAAGCCAGATGTCAGAAAAGTCATTAATAATTATAGACGGACAGCAAACTTGTAAATACAAGGTGTGTCCGGAAAGTAAAGCAATTTTTTTTGTGTGCGAACTCAAAAATGACTGCAGAACATTCCCATCCGTTGGGTTAGGTGGGAGGACCCTCAGCTTCAAAGCGATGCCCTTGCCAGTCTGTTCCGAGCAGTCGGGGCGCCAGGATAGCTGTCTCCGCGTACCCCTGTTTACATTTCTGGTTTTACTCTTGGCGCACGGGGGTGTGACAATAAAATGGAATATATCACTGTATTTCGCATCGTTCTCGGTTGCGCCGCTACAAGTCGCATGATAGCGACTGTATCAAGCAATGCTGGAGATCATGCGACTCATGGCGGCACAACGGAGAACGACGCGAAATACAGTGATATATTCCATTTTATTGACCCCCCCCCGAGCGCCAAGAAAGAAAAACCGAAGTATAGTGCCCGTTTCGGGAAACGCGGTGTAATCGTCACTCGAGCAACGTTTTGCCGTAAAGTTTAGTCGGAAATTCAACAAATCTTTTCCGGAGACCCACCAGTTGATTAGTATTCCTCCCAAATGCTGGTACCGAACCATTTTACATGTCCCAACCACCGCGCGTGACTTTGGCACTCCTCACAGTCAGAGGCGACCGTGGTGCCTCCCGCGCGCGCGAAAACTCTGCCAAAGAAAGCGGCTTTCGACGGAGATGGCCGCGGCGCGCGGAGGGCCTCGCGAGAGGTGCGGCCGCGCGGGGGCGTGGGGAGGGGAGGGGAAGGGGGCGTGGGCGGCGAGAGGTGCAGCGCGTGGGCGAAGCGGGGCGCGGGGCGGGGCGGGGCGGGGTGCCCTCCGCTGCGCTGGCGCGTCAGCTCCGAGGAGGAGGCGGCGAAGCGACGTGCTTTTCATAAATAAGCGCCTCGCGCAGGCAGCCTCGGGGTCGCTGACCTCCGCCAGCCCCCGGGCCCGCACCACGCGGCGCTCCGCTCCGATGCAAAGAGAAGGCAGAGGCGGGCTCAAATACCGTGCATTTCCATACAGTCAAAACTTGTGTACTAATTCCGAACAACATAGAGCAATACAGAAGAAGAGAAGTGAAGTGGAGTGGAGTGAAGTGTAATAAAAAGTCGTGTATTTATTACTCTAAAATATCTAGGATCGCCATAAAATGTAGAATTAATGCGGTTATTGTTGTTAATGCCTTTATTCTTATCATTGTTATCACATTATCAGTATTAATATTATTGTCTTAAAATAATTTTAAATTACATTGTATTTAATTCCTAATTATAATATGTAAATTTTAGTGTTCTGCCACCAAGTTGCAAATACCAATCTGAGGAAATAATAAATTTTCTAATCTACGAGGAAATATCTATAACTACGAGGAAATCAATTTCAAGGAACCCGTAAAATTTCACATCCTTGTACAAAATTTCGATAATATCAGATGAATACCTATTTAGAATTTAGGAATCCCTGTCTTCGTGAATCAGGGGTATAATTTTAGAATTGTCCTTGGGTGTCCGGAAGGGAAGCGGGGGTCCTTTTGCTGGCTGCGCCTGCGCGATGCACCCCGCGCCACCGAGGGTCGCGGCGTGTGGCGGAGGCGCCCCCCTGCTCCCCTGAGCCGAGATTCTTCTTGTCCTTCTCCTCTTTTTCCTACATTCCTTACGGTGTGTTGGCGGCCAAGAACAGAGGGCTTGAACTCGGGATTTCCTGGACTGTTTAAAAAATGATTTGGTTTGTATGGGGTTACGAAATGGCTTGTCTGAGTAACACGCCAGGATCACACTCGCAAAACACTCTTGCCCTACCTATTTCCAGAAATGAATATAATATTTTTGGTCTGAGAATATATCAAGGGATTTTGTATCCTCAGAAAGACCTAACAATCTTCGTAGCTTGAAATTTCATTTCCGTTACGACGCCTCGCCAGTGTAGCGATTATTGCTAAAGCACGTTCCTGAATATAAAATACTAGTGGAAAACAGCAGAAGTTGTTCTGCCCTTCGTCTCCCTCTTTCCCCTTCCATCTCCTTTTCTTTTTCTCTCTCTTTCTTTGTCTTTCCGTCTCTCACTGTCCCTGTCTCAGTCTGACTCTCTGTGTGCATCTGTCGGTGCCTCTCTCTGCCCTCTCATTCACATTTAGTTGCAGATTCTGAGCAGGCGAGTTAATATCGAGAAGCTCCGGACCAGCAAAAATGTAAGTGAAATATTTAGTTTTGTTCTAAAGCGCCATGTAGTGGGGTTACAACAGAATTAACCGCACGTAAATCTCGGTAAAAAGACACATAGAAGTGCCAACTTTCATGGAGATCGGTCATACGGTGTGTCGGAGTTTACCTCTTTATATATATATATATATATATATATATATATATATATATATATATATATAGAGAGAGAGAGAGAGAGAGAGAGAGAGAGAATAGGTATCCACCGGTAAGTCGTATTGCCGGTAAATTCGCAATCGCAATCCTGCTTCTGGAGAAGCGTGTCAGGAAGCCAACGAGGCAAGACGTGCGTGTCCGCCCGTCCCTGCCACATGTCGCAACGGCGAATCCTGCTTCCCGAATAGTGTGTCAGGGAGGCGCGCGTGGGCGGTGTCCCTGAGGGTTTGGGTCGCGCGTCCAGCGGCCGTCGCCTCCAGCGGCGCGGCAGGCGGGCGGGCGGGCGGGCGGGCGGGCGGACGGGCGGGCGGACGGGCAGACGGCCGGGCGGGCAGACGGGCGGGCGGGTAGGTGGGCGGGCGGGCAGGCAGACGGGCGGGCGGGTGGGTGGGCGGGCGGGCGGGCAGCGCGCCAGTCCCCGGCCCACCCGCGAGGTTGCAGACCGCGCGCATACACATCGCGCGCGCCGGGCGATCACCGCCAGCGTTCGGTGCCGGTTCAAATACACTGTAGAATTTGAGGTGGGGAAGGAGGTTTTCTGGTGACGAAAAAGCGTTTTCTGCCGCTCATTTCTTCATTCATTTACAATCGAAATTGTCACCTATCATTCAAAGCATAGATTGTGCGATATTGGCTACACAACAGCCGCCACTGGCGGAGGGTTTCCTTAGCTTGTAATGTTAATTAATGTGAAATGCAGTCTGAAACTTGTATTTTTTAGTTAATCTAGTTAAATTTTTACATATTGTTTTGCACTCTTGTTTAGTACAAATTACCTTTTAACTTGTAACACTTGATACACTGAAGCCCCGTAGTTCGCTTTGCATCGTATCACGAGCTTGGAATGAAACATTTTGATGGGAAAAAGGTGGTCCATGCCCGTCTGATACAGAGCGTGAGCTGAATGAGTGGGTCCGGGGCTTCGAGATCCGAATCGTTGATAGCCGGGAACGAATCCCCACGACTCCAAAACCTGTGTTTTGTTTGGATCAATCACAGAATCAACATATATCGCTCGTGTGCTGCTATAGTGGCACAACTCAAAAAGTACGAATTTTCAGTTTAATGCATCCTCCAGAATTGCAGATTGGTCTACCTTCCAGCAGCAACAGAAGCATATCTTAGTGTACAGTTTCCACCAACAAATGGCAATGTGTGAATGCAAGAATGATGCATTTCAATACACAAGGCAAAACTTCAGTCTCATTTATGTCAATACCTGATTTTTTGAGTTGTGCCATTATTGCAGCCACGAAAGAAAGGATAAGGGCAGACCGTGTTCAAATATCGTTCCACCCATGTGGGATATATGACGGGCAAGTTGGGTTCGTAGAAAGTTTTTTCGGGATATTCTTTTTTCCCCTGACTTCCATGCCTTCTATCGTATCATCCTTCACCCATCCATCCATTGATCCTTCCACGAAATATTCATTTCGGGTGTAGCTGAAAAGATTTAAGTTATAATAGTCATAAGAGATATAACTCCCCCACTTTCGATTTCGTGTTTCTGAGCAACTCGCGACTTTCTATTACTCATCGCTAACTTGCAGCATTATTGACATGATTCAAAATTTGTCAGAAATTAATTAGTTATTAAAAGAAATGCAAATGTTGGAGTTCTCTGTTCTGGTCTATGGAGACGATGCAAGTATAGCTAGGTGCCGCTGAATCGATGTTACATTATTTTTTTAATTTGTGAACTTCAAATTTCAAACTCGTCTCTTGAAAAACAACTTTGTAGAGTAATATCTTTGTCGAAGCAGATTATCGATACCCCTCATCTACCTGCTTTCATCTGCATATCTGCAGATACGATCACTCAATATAAAGTGCAATGTAGCCCCAAACCTACGTCGTTATCATTGCGATGGGCGAGGTAAAATTATAGGAATGCAAATGAAAGTCTTTAAATGAAAACCTTCGAAATTATTAATTTATAGTTATTTGGTTTTTCTTTTGATTACTTCTAACTTCAAACATTATCTTTATATTCATACATCATCTTTCCATTCTGTGCTTCTAGAAAATAAATGTAGTTTCATTCTTCCCCAAATATTAGATAAAATAGGAATGACCTAATATGCAAGAGATGTTATTCATATACGTAGTTAATTATTGTTGTATTATAAATCACTGTTGGTAAATGAAGATTCTACAATGGGTTTCCAGACCTCGTGATGGGCATTACACGAAGTAGGTGTATTTTATTACCTAGAATCAAATTTCTGATTGAGAATTACTGAATGCTTTGTATTAACGTGTCCTTCACATAATAGTGAATTACACAAAAAGGAAGATTACTTTCTGACAGTCACTTACGGGCTTTTGCCAAGTGTTTGAGTCATGTTTGCGTCATTTCTCGAACTTTTCACTAAGGGCTACAAATGTTCATTTTTCTATAAAAAAACCTATTTTGGACATACAAGAAACGCAGAAAACCATTATCTGACATTGCATTCATTTATAATTATTTAAATTTATCATTATTTCAACAAAACAAAAAGTCTCAGTATTCATTGAAATTTATTCCCAAAGATTGTTTGATTTTCTTCCCCACTGACCGCACCCCTCTTATACACAACGACTGACAAACGTTCCACATTCGCCCTTTCTTGCTACAACTTTCATTGGGTCTTCCATTTTCGAACCAGTCAGCTCAAAAACAATGCCTTCTTTGGCTTTAAGTATGTCAAGGTTTCCCAGAAATGACGAGAAGACGAAGAAGTACTAAACAAAGTTGAGACGTGAAGTGTTTCGTAACAGGCAAAGCGTTCAGAGCATTCCCTACGCCTTTCACATATGAGTTTTACAGTCGAAGGTTCTTGCGGTAGTGATAGTTAGGAAAATATACTACATGCGTGTACAAGGGCCATTGAGAAGTACATAATGTGTATGCGTGGACACACAAGTGAACCTTGGGGGTTGCCAAGAATCGAACTCGAGAAAGTGAAGTGCGATCGCCTCTCCTTTCTTGGAGACCCGAGGGTGCAGGCCCGCAGCCAAGTCATGAGCACTGCAAAAAAATAACATGTCCCGCGTTTTACGAGAGTCGAAGGTGATATTATTTGCTGCGTACGTGCGGCCTTGCTCCCGTTCACAGGCACATGTGCTGAAATCATTTACAGAGGCGGCGGTGCGGCGGCGGGCTGGCGCCGAGGAAGGAACACCCACGCGGCTGTGAAGCGGATTCGCCGGACTCGGAGAAAAACGGGAGCGGAGTTGAATCAGATCCCTCCCACAGGCCGCGCACACGGATGGGTGCTTGCTCAATCTTCCACGTAGCCATGCAAAAACGGCGACAGTTTAAGTGCAAGCCTCCTTGCTTCCTTTTGCGGAAAGGTATATTTTCTTTGGTGGCTGGAGCGCTGCAGTGCCAGCGTTAACGACTCTCTTCTATCTAAATCTTTGGCAAAAACACGACATGTTGCGCGGAAAAAAAAATCTTCCACTTCCGTGCTCACGTCAGGGTACGATGTAGATTTTATTTATATGTGTTTTTCGCTCTTCTATTTCATATCAGAATTTGACGTAACATCTCTTTAAAATAAAGGTTATACAATGAAGGAAATACTCGTTTCGTTAAACGTGTTAAAAATTATAATCATAAATTCTATGGTCACGAGGTAAAAGTTCTTAAGTCAATAATCTTAGTTTGGAGAAAACAAGGGTTAGATTATTAAGCCAACTCTATTTTTTCCTAAGATGAACGCTATTTCCCAAAGCTTTTTTCTCGTTAAGGGGGCAACTTTTGAATTCGGTCGTTTTACCAAAATAAAATATAGATACTTAAATTGTAATTTCTGTACTTAATCCAATTTCGCCAAAAATTTACTTAAGAACTTTTACCCCGTGACCACAGAATTATCTTTTTGAGAAAAAGAATAAATAATATTTAATGCATTCAATAAAATACTTAAATCGGATCGAACATTTCTTTCCATTTAAAGAATGTAGAAAGGGGAGCTGACACACACTCACGCTCCCAGACGCTAATAGAAGGGAAAACTATTAATTTCCCCCAACGCACGTATTTCTTCTCGTCCTCATTATGATACAATCCCTGACTTAAAGCGGTCAGTAACTTCCTTAATTTTTATCCATTACTTACAAAAGTTTCCAGTCCTGTCTAAAAGGATCAAAAATAGCATCGATAGTCAACCAGGCTTTCCCAATGACCCCCTTTTCCTACCCACAGCGTCACATCAACAGATATTCTCGAATGTTTGCAACGGATTCCCCGAAGGCAATCGAAGGATACTGAGCCGAACACGCAGTTCCTCATGATGCGCGATCCGGGAGGAAACCCTATTGGCAGCGTGGAGCGCTGGCTCAAGGCTGGCGCTTTCCTTCGCAGCAAATTTCCTGCGACTCATACCCACGTCCTGTCGCCTCCGCTGGCGCCACCACTGAAGAACTCCCCGCCGGATGGGTCGCCTCCGACTCGATTAGATCGCGCAGGCCTTCCGTGAGGACCCGGCCGAGCTATTTCGGAAGGCGGAAAATGTTTTGGAGGAACAGTTGTAATCTCTTCGCTTCCCTTAGCGCTTCTGGTTTGGCGGCGACATAAATTAAGATATCGTTCAAACACAAACGAATGAATAAAATTACTACCATCTAAATACGTTTTGAAGCACAAAAATTCAAGTCGTAGAGAAGCTCGGTATATTATTTTTTTTTTAATTTCAGATCTGTATTGATTCAACAGAATATTTTTTTGCGATCGCTTATGTAGGATTTTCAAACATTACGTATTCATTTATGCAACATTTACCCTGCGCATGACAATTGCTTCCTATTCAGAGATTATCTTAATTTATCCAAACAGCGAATAAAACATTAGGTCAAGTACTATATCACAAAGAAATGTACCAACTAATTTCGGAAAAAAAGTTTTCAGCTACACGAAATGTGACACAAAAGAGCAAGGTTCAGACAGAAAAGAGTTATGGCCCATCGTCATTACAGGCGGTGCAAAGACTGGAGGTATTACGTTGCAATAACCACAGAAGGATGATGAACTCATAATTTAGATATTGCCTCAGAACAAATAAGAGGTACAGTGAAGAGGAATTAAGCTTAGTCATTTGAAGGACAATAGCTGTAGTGGAGGCCTTGCTGTATTGACTAAAAGTAGGACATTTTTGTAATTATTTTCGGTGTTTCACAGGTACGAACATAAGGTAGTATACAAGGTAGTACCTGGTGCGAACATAAGGTAGTAAACAAAATGATAATCTTCGGACTGAAATTCACTATATCACTCTTAAAGAAATGCGTCATACACATTAAAATAAACTGAATGAAGTTCTAAGGGAGACTAAGGCTTAAGCAATAATATCCCATAATTATATTTTATACTTCTGTAGAATTTTCCGTAGATCATCGTGTAATATGTAAACGCCTTCCTTACAATGTCTGCTTCTCATGTGCCTTCCTATTGCCTTAAAGCAAAAATATGCTGTATTCTCTAAAAAAAAGTCTAAAATAACTGAGTAGACACCAGTCATTGCACACACTTCCTTTCATTAGTGAATTAAGAGTGAACTATTGAGTGAAAAATTAAGTACGTAAGTCTGCATAAAAGGTCCCAGAGTATAGCGGCAAAAACAAATTCAGCACTCATGTTCTAAAATTAAGCTCGTTCATCCGAAATTACTCTATTCACCGAAATTCCTATCGAACATCTGGACAGTTTCTTTTTAGGCACGATTGGCCTCAGTTTCAACGGGTTGTCGATAAGGCTAGAAAAAAACGTACGAAAAAATAAAATACGAATTAGAAAGTAATATTCTCTCCTCCCGCGAACTAAATTTTATCGTTTTAGTGCCCCAAGCTCAAGATCTTCGTAAATATGAACAAGACATATAAAGTGCGAAAATAAGCTACCCTTAATCCAGAATAGAGATATTAACGATTAGGAAAGAGGGAGCTTTGCTGTGGGAAATGTGGCATACCCTGTGACTGCTCCAATCTTTTCATATGAATATAGAATATATTTTAGATATAAATATTTCTTTAATAGATCTAGAACACTGGGATAGCTTAGATGAAACACAGTCTCGATTGCTTTGCATTTTGTTCGAAACAATCACTGCCCTCTCAGTGACCAGTTCTATTAAGTAAAAGGTACTTAATATTGAACAAAGCTGCCTGTAATGTTTATTTGTTTCGAAAGTTATTTCTACATTTCTCAACTTTTCGGCACGTCATTACGATCTGGGTCGAAACTACGAAGTGTACGCAACGGAATCTCCACTGCGGCCAGGGAGCGCAGGCCCGATGTTCCTTAAAGGATCATCTCGACTGTACGTGGTCGGGTAGGGAACGGGGCGGGGGGGGATGGGCGGGCCGGGAATGGGCGGGGCGGTGATGGGCGTGGTGGGGGGGGGCGGAGGGCTGGGAGGGGGCGGGGCGGGGAGGGGCGGGGGCGGGGAGGGGCGGGGCTGAGCTGGGCTTGGCGGGGCGGGGCTGGGCGGGGTAGGGCGGGGAGTGGCAGGGCTGGGCGGGGTGGAGCGGGGCGGGGCGAGGAGATCCGCGATCCAGCGTGGGGCGCCGGCTGAGCCCAACCGGACGCGCATCCGGGGCGGTCGGGGGCGGGGCGGGGCGGGGCGGGGCGGGCGCGCCGGGGGCCATGTGGCGCGGGTCGGGACGGGCGCGGGGTGGGCGCGCGATCGGGTGGCGGCGTTTGACGTCAGAGCGCCTATTAATACGCGTACGCGGAGGAATCGGGGATGAAGGCGCCCCTCCCCCCTGGCGACTGCCTGGCGCCCGGCATCCCGAGAATCCGACACTGCCACCAAGGTGCATTTAGTTCTTGATTATTACGTTCCTTTGGTTCTTGTTTTTATTTTCAATATATTATAGTTAATAGGCTAAGGAACACGTAAATGTCTATAAAGTTTTGTTCCCCTCCCCTCCCTCCCTTCTGGCGATTGCCATTTACTTCCAGCGCTCGGTATCCCGACAATCCGACTCTGGCCCCAAGATCCACAGTTTCATACATTTAGTTGTTTATTGTTAATTATGCTCTGTTGGTTCTTCTTTTTATGTTCAATGAAGTATCTTTATTATTAATATGTTATGGACCACGTATCTGTCTACAAAGTAGTTCTCCCCTCTATATTTTAAAAATCTGTCGCTCATATTTTTTGAAGAAATATTCAAGTAGTGACCATTCGAGTGGTAGGTGAAGTAGAAAGAGTACTACAACGCCAATAAGCTTGTAAGTCTCACTTTACATTCTAATTTAATACCAGACGTAATACCCGTCGAAGAAAAGTGCATTCTCTTGAGCTGCGTCTGTACAACAAATTCTCGTCAACAACACTCCTATTCGAGAAAAGGCGCCAAGGGGATAAAGGAACTACAAGGGCTAAAATTTTCTAATGTGAAAATTGATCGCAATTACTACAATGTTTTTCTTTCTTGAAATTACTTGCACAATTGCCCTGCTTCTTTTGTCTAAAGAAATACTTTAAAATCTGAAAGCTCAGGCATTTTCTAGGAGAGACCTACTCCAAGACACGTTTCTTGATTTACCTTACAAAATTGAACGTAAACACCCATATATTGACAGAAATGTATAATAACGTTATTGGAATGCTTTCAATTCGTGCTCAAATCACTTTCTTCAAACTACCGGTCTTTTTCGATTTACAGCGATTCACGGAAAGACTATCTATTAATTTTTTTTATCAAACTAAAGATAGTCTACATAAAGAAAGTCGGCTTAGGGTTTCAACTGATGTCACTGCTGTGCCTAAGACAGGAAGAACCTGGGGTTCGAGTCCCGACGGCGGCGCCAGGATTTTCAACACTAGCTAGCGAGGTAATTGAGTTCAGCTGCTGCCTGGAAGAGAATTCTGGCGGCCGGTTGTTCTGATCAGTAGTTTTCTGAGGTTTCTTCGATCAACACCAGGTGAACGGAGCAATACCTTTACAAACTGGCCAAGGACTAAGCGGGATCTTTCTTTCCTCTCTCTTGTCCTATCCTCTCCCCTTACGTACACACACCTACACATACATGCAGTACACTGTCACGCAAGCCGGGAGACCAGTCAGGAGCTTAGAGCTGGTCCCGCCTGGAACGGTGCCCCGCTGGTGGGGCATTCCTGATAGGGGAAAACCGTGTTGGTCGATGTGCAGGTCCGTGCCGGATCTCGTCATCCAGCAGGGGAGGATCACCACCGCCTCCCGCAATGAAAACATGCACTACACTTTCGGAACTAAAGACCTCAACAGTTGACACGACCGGAATCATCAGTCAATCAATACATTAAAAATGTAAGAGATTATAGTGCGGTTTTTCTAACTCTGCCCCTCAAGCCCCCATGGCCACGATGGAATACCACACAGCATTTCGCGTCTTTCTCCGTCGTACCGCTCGAAGTCGCATGATCGCAAGCACTTCTTGATACAGTCGCGATCATGCGACACCTAGCGGCACGACTGAGAACGTCGCGAAATACCGAGACATATTCCATCGTGAAGACCGTCCTTGAGGGGCAAAGTTAGAAAAATCGCAGTGTAGCCGAGTAAATAGCACCTGATATTGAGCGATGGTCCACGGCGGATGCCAGCTGCAGCGTTTGATGCGCAGGAGACCACAATCTCACAATGAACCTCTCCAGCAGCGGCAGGGCGGCGTTGGTGGCGGCGCGAGTGGACTCGAAGGCCGTGGGACGCGGGGGCGGGGAAGAAGCGGAAGACGAGGAACGGGGCGGGGACGGGGGCGGGGCGAACGCGCAAGGCTGCTGCCCAGCGGTCTGTTCGCCTCCGCCAGAAATAACACGCGGCGCGGCGCGGCCGGCCCCGAATCCAGGCCCGCTGCGTAAGCTGCGCGCGGGCCGACGAGAGGGCGCGCCCGGCGCACGCTGACAGATCCCAAGGGGACGGGATCTTCAATCTTCAACCTTTCGATAGGACGTTATGAATAGAGACCGGAAAAATATGTAGTGTTAAACGTCAAAATAAGTACATAAATTTGTAATGAAAACAGTAAGAATATGTAATAAATATGTAAAATCCGATATAATATGTAATACTAAAATTTTCTAATTAAAAACCATTTGCATAGCAAAAAACTACATTTAGAAATACTGCTCACTTTACATCATACAATTTTGTCGTCAGTAGTAAAAGCTTAATCTATTGTAACTCAGGACTGCAGTTTAGTAGCCAGACTAATCACAATAGAAGTTATCGCACAAACTAGCGAGGTCAACGACAAGCAAACATACTCTGCAGCATCTTCTTCGAAGTGTTACACGTCAGTGATCGCAAATTTTCCTCGGAAATTAAGGTTACAGCTAACAAAACGCGGTGTCAATGATGCTTGGGACACCTAGATTTCCCCAATCATGTAGGAAAAATTCTGATTTTAAAGAAATACATCTTTTCATAGAAAATACGAAATTAAATTGAAGAAAATTGATAAAATAAGAAAATATATTGTGAAAACAGCAAAATATGTAAAATATGCAATATAGTACTAAATATGTAAAAATATACACCGAAAAAATTGGATATTGTGTTAGGAGGGCTACGATTTGCCATGATTACAATTTTGAGAACGGTAAGTAAAAAGACAAAAAAATATGTAATTACATAAAAATCCCGTCTCTAGTTATAAAACACGTATCCCGAAAATATGCAAATAGGTAAAAAAAATATTAGAACGCTGAACTTTCTGTATTATTCATCCTATATGTAGTGTACAAAATGTATTTCCGTGAATCTGGAAATTGAAAGAGTCCAAAAGTGATTTCAGAATGAATTGGAAGCATTCCAATAACGTTAGTATACATTTCTGTTAACATGTGTGTGTTTACATTCATTTTTTAAGGTAACTCAAAAACGCCCCACTTCTTGGAGTAGGTCGGTCGTAGAATATGACTCAGCGTCAATGCTTTCAATTTACATTTCTTTAGACGAAAGATGCACATAGTAAATTTGGAAAGGTTTTGAGTAGTCAGCAAGGGAAATACTATGATATCAACTTACTATCCTTTAGAAAGCGAAACATTTTAAATACATTTATGTGCATGAAGGGGTTACGTTTCACGACTACTTGTTTGAAGATTATAGTATTATTTTGTTGAATCAAGAGATTTATTATATTTTGTAAGAAAACCTTAACTTTTTATTCATAATCACAGGATCATCAGATTCAACATGAAATAATATATAATAAACATGTTTTTCTTTTGTTTCTTTGATCGTAAGCCAATGAAAGGAAAGACATATGCATCAAACATTCAAATGTTTCTTCAAAAAATGTTAACAATGTTATTTCCATAAGACGTGTACGACTCTTCATGACCCATCTTGACAGCGTGATTACTTCAGCATTCGAAGTTGTCGTGAAATAAGTGAGAGTTCTTTTTATCGTAATTTACTCCCTTTGACGAGGAAGACATGTGGAATACATCAAATGCCCCTAGCACAATTACATGCGTTCCTGCATAGGAATTTCTTACAGCGCTGCGTTCACTCACTGCGCACTTAATCCATCCGCTCTGCCCCCCTCCCCCGCCCGCCCGCGACCGTGAAGCGGCGGCGGCTGCGAGATATTTACGACGACCCATCGTCTCTCTACTCGCGGCGATATTTCACCGAGAACGCTGTTCCGTGGGAATATATAACAAATGTATTTCTTTCGTCATCCCTCATAATTTCATTTTCGTTAACTACGCATTGAGAATTCTTTATTTCCTTCTTCTTCTTCATCATCGTCTTCTCTTACATATTTTTCCTCACCTTCGCCTTCTCCTTGTCCTCCTCCTTCGTTTTTTTCCAAGGCTCCTCAAACAAAGTGGACAATTTACAGATACATTGCGACCAGGGAGTTATATATTTCTCAACGCGTATACAATTAATGGAAAGGAAGTAAAATTATGGGACCTTCACGCTTATCACAATATTTTGCGATTTTCTGGCATGTTAGTATACTCAAGCATAGATCATCAAACTTAACTATTCAAGTTTTGTGAAAAATCAATGTTCAAATACCATATAACATGTAGGACAAAACACAGGACACATAAGTCGACGGAAACGAATTTCTGACTGCGCCATTAATTGCTATTAAGTACTATACTATATTGAGATTTCGTGAACGGGTATAATTCTTTTTTAAAGTAATGGCCGAAATACAATAATAAATAATAAATACAAAACAATAATAAATTACTAAGTTATAATCATAATATCGCCGAGGTTTAGTGCAGTACAATATACGAACCTATAATAAATGTGAAAATGTGGACGCAATTGGATTAACATAAATTAAAATTCTGAAGTGATGATTTCGACTAACTTTAACGGTGACAGCTCTCGAAGCAGAAAACGAATGCATTTGAACTCAATTTATTCGAACTTACCCAATGATTCTGTAAGAAAAGAATAACTGAATTTGTATTTTTTTAAAGTATAACTTACAGTATGTAGTTTTCTACACCTTATCATTAATAAATTTAAATTAATATATTTAAGTTTCTTTTCTCTTCGTCTGACGTCTATTTAGATTCTAAGTTTTAACATGCTTTTAAAAAAATCTGTGTAAACAAATAATATAGAGGAGGAACTTCCTGAAAGAAGGAAGGAAGGAAGGCAAGAGATATCCATGAAGGCGGAGATGGATGCCAGGGCGGGGCGAAGTCCGCGATGGCGAACATGACCAGACGGAGAACCATGATAATAGTGCACGCTAAAACTTTTTACCAAGAAGCGATCGGGAAGAAGACGTTTAGGCGGAAGGAGACGTCATTCTAAGAATTGCGAGATTCACGTTTCTGATGTGATGGCCCAGTGGCAGTCGGAAGGGGAAGTCGAAAATGTTTATATAAGAGTCAAGTGGTAGTTGGCATACAACTTATCTTCGATGTGGTCGAATTTTCTCCTGTATGGGTGGCTTGTGAAGTAATGTAACGTAAATGTGAACAGCTGCGAAAACAACTGTTTATTTTATTAAAAGCTAGTAGAGCATTCACGGCTAGTTGCTAATAAAATGGAATTAGGACTCTTCGAAGCCGATGAGCCATAAACACAAAGTGTATAATAATTTTCTATAGTAACGAATGTTATTCAATATCTCGTTTGAATACGACATAAATAATTATAAAGGAACAAAAAATATACATTTTTAATCCAGCATCAATGAAAAATTATAACAAAACGACTCGACAATCTAGTCTACAGGAGACTGCACCTGTAGCCCCCACCCCCCAGCATACAAAACGTCTGTTTGCGAATCTATACGAAATAACTAGCTGATTGATTACCATGCGTTGCTCTTCTTTCAAGCGCCACCCGTTCTGCCAACGCCGTGTTAAAATGCTGGAGCATAAATTATCGCTAGCATCCGAGATGCATTGGTTAATGTAAAGTTATGTATTTTAGAAATTATTATACTATACACTGATACATTTTACTCACAAAATTCTCGAGATTTCTGATACACGTCCGTGAAGTAACATCCTTTCAGTAAAAATAAGATTGTCTTATTCACGAAGAGGAGTTTCTAAATTATGTTCACAGAAAATACGTGAGCAATACAGTTTACAAGGTCTTCTTGGTAGTCACATTCAGAGTTGCAGAAGTCAGCTTTCTACTTGTTATAGGTTTTGCGACTCCTTTAAGACGTCAGATTTCGGAAGTATGCGAAGGTTGCAGTTTCGATGATTGTCCAACAATTCAAGCGAACATTGACACACACACTCTCAACCATTTCCGTTGAGTCTACGACCCAAGGCGACAGCGATCACGTCGCGAGCGGGCAGCGGCGGCGGGGGCGGCGGAGATGGCGCGCGGCGCCGCCCACCTCAGACGTCCGTCCGCGTTGCCTTCGGCGGGGAATTGCCGTCATCCGGTCGCCGCGCGGCCCGTGGCCCTCGCGTGGGCAGGGCGGGGCGGAGCGGGGCGGGGCGGAGCGGGGTAGGGCGGGGCGGGGTGGAGCGGTTCGGGGCGGGGTAGGGCGGGGCGGTGCGAAGCGGGCGGGGCGGGGTGGGGCAGGGCGGGTCGGGGCGGGGCGGAGCGGGTCGGGGCGGAGCGGGTCGGGGCGGAGCGGGGCGGAGCGGAACGGGGCGGGGCGGAGCGGGGCGGGAAGGGGCGGGGCGGGACGGTGCGGTGTGGGCGGAGTGAGGAGGCGGGGCGGTGCGGAACGGGTCAGGGTGGAGCGGGGCGGAGAGGGGCGGGGAGAACGAGCGTTTCGCAGCTGCAACCACTGACCAAGGAGTCAGGGGACGAACAAGTGGATGGAACGTGTTTCACGGGCGTTGTCGAATGAGACGCAAGAACAAATGCGGCGATTAATACTTTTATTACAACTACCGGCCAAGATGGCTTAGGACATCAATTGATATCAGTACAGTGCCTCTGATCGGTAGGACCTAGGGTTCGACTCCCGACGGAGGCAGGATTTTCGATACAAGCTAAATAGCTAAGTCGAATTTAGTCGCTGTCTGGGAAAAAACTGTAGCGGCCGGCTGCTCGGATAGTTTTCCGTGCTTTCTCCGATCAACACCAGGCAAATACGGAAGCAGAACTCTAAAACACGAATCACGGAACGCGCGCAATTTGTCCTTCCTCTCCTTGAGATGCGTGGTTGGAGAAAACCATGCAAACCACCTGTAGGTCGTCGCTGCATCTCGCCATTCAGCGGGGGGGGGGGAATCACGTGATAAAATCATGCATTTCACTTTCAGGAGTTACTTCACCTTAGCAGATGACACGCCCGGAAACAGCAATCAACATTTAATTACGAGGCACCGATATCGGAAAATCGTCATCTTACTCATTCAGAGGAGGAATTAGAGTTCTAGAAGTGCAATTTAAGCAGGGGGATCACGACATTACTGGACTTCCCGACTTCAGAGTACCTCACAAGGAAATATAAGTTTTTTGTGAAACAAATTCAGTTTTAGTTAACCAGTGAACCCTTCCATAAGGTCTTTGTCAGCGTATTACAAGAGCCGCGGCTCTCACTATAGCCGGCTTCGAGCTATCACTTCATTCTCATTTAAGAGTAATTTTACTTCCTTCTTGCGAAATACTGACGGCAAGTCTCAACCATTGAGCGAAATCAGGACTCCCCGTTCTCTTTCTATATCACTAAGAACGGGTCCATTGAATCATTGAACGATATTTGTCCCAATGTCCTACAGCCCTGAGGCAGATGGATTCGCCTCACCTAAGTTTGAGTACTTGAGCCTCTTGAAGTCAACCACACATCCAGGTCAAGGGGCTCGACCCAGACGCAAGTGAAGGCTTTCAAAAATGAGTAAGCTTGATGTCCCTTGGATCACAAATCACACTTCATTCAGGACCATCCACACCTTTGATCAACGGAGGCTTTAAAACAATTTGAATCCGCTACCCAACCGTCGGTGCCCCCTCGCCACTCTCTTGCACCGCCATCTGTTTCCCCGAGTTATTTTATTTTATTTTTTTATTTAATTTTGTTTCGCCAAGTGACGTAACCATTGTGTCCGCCTTTTTCTCAGGGCATTTAACTCTAAGAACGGAGTGGGATTGATTGATTGTGATTTGGACGCGTCAACTACGGAGGTCATTAGTGCCCTAAGTGTAGTGCTTGCGTTTTCATCGGGAGGTGGCGGTGATCTTTCCCCGCGCGATGGGCGAGTTCCGGCGCCGAACTTCCGTCCACTAGCGGGGTTCCCCCAACCAGGTATCTCCCACCAGCAGGGCACCGCCCCAGCCGGGACAAGCTCTAAGCTCCCGACTGGTCTCCCGGCATGTGTGGTAGTTTAGTGCTTATTAGTGTGTGTGTGTGTGTGTGTGTGTGTGTGTGTAAGGGGTGAGGATAGTGCAAGGACGAGGAAGAAAATATCGCGCGCGGTTCGTGTCTCTTTTTGTTATGGTATTGCTCCGGATTCACCTGGTGTTCATCGGAGAAACCACGGCCGCTAGAATTCTCCTCCAGACAGCGACTGAATTCGACCTAGCTGACTGAATTCGACTGAATTCGACCTAGCTAGTGTCGAAAATCCTACCACCGTCGGGACTCGAACCTACGATCTCCCGGTCAGAGGGACTGCAGTGACATCAGTTGATGCACTGAGCCATCTCTCCCGGAAGAACGGCGTGGGCGACTCAGGCGCTGCCCTATGGTTGCCTTCGCGGCCGAGGGGCGTGGCGCCTCGATGAGGCTGCGACCTCCGCGAACCACGCGCCATCCCTTTCTGGGAACGCGTTCGCACTCACGCTCGGAAGTACCGCGAGACCCCGTGACTAAGGAAGCTGGCGACACTCCCGTAACGAGACAGACGGGAAATCGACGGGAATTCGGTGCTGATACAACATTCTGGCAGAGAGATTTAAGTAGCATATCAAATGCCTGAAATGTGTTTTATTTAATGTCTTTTATATCTACTATTCAACGTCTGTAACAAATATTGTAAAATACGAAATATATTTGTACGATTGTACAACCCCTTCCTCAATCTTCCTTCATCATTTTTTCTTGATGTTTTGACCAAATGTTTAGTCGTCTGCGTGGCTTCTGACACTAAATGTTGATTCTTATATCTTCTTAATAATAGTTTTTTTTCATTTTTACAGATTAATAGGAACAAAAAATGGACATTCAGATATTCAGTTGTTTTTTTGTCATTTCATTGTGGATGTGGAAAAGAACTGCCGGAAAAAGGTAAAATACGGTTAGGACGTTGAGTGATGGGCAGTAAGACCCCGAAGTCCACCGTTAAATCATAAAGATTGAATGAATTTTCCCCGTTCTCGTGAGTCAGGCCACTTTCGTGATGGTGGCACATACATTGTACGTAACGTGACTTTTAACCATCTCTAACACATAAGTCAGACAAATTTATATTTCCTTGGTGCAATGCGATCTAAACGCAAATAATACATTACTGCTATAAAATGCTTTTTGTAACTTAAATAAAATTTTGATTTCCGTTCGCAGTGGATTGAGCAAGAAATAATTCGTCGTAGAATCACTGAAATGGAAAAATGAACTTAAACTCGCATAAAAATGAGTTGGGTTAATAAAATGTAAACTATTACTGACCAAAACATTTAGAAAATATGTTTGCATTCGTGTCACACACTGGCTTTTATTACACGGTCATTACAACGGTGACTTCAATACATACACAAAATTATTTGAAAATAATCGTATATACAATCAAAGTATCTTTAAATAATTTTTCGAGTTATGAATATATCTACTAATGAGTTCAGGCGATGCGATCTTCACTGTCACAGCGAAAACTACTTCAATGCGCCAACTACTTCGATGCGCAACGGTAACAGGAGTATCACCTAACACAAATCGGCAAATCCTGCTCGACTTGAAAATGGCTTGATAAAAGTCTTCAAAAGAAATGACAGTTGCACTTAGCAACGGACATAATCCGATGAGGTTGTTCTGCCAATCCCCTGGACACGTTCTGATTGCCGCCGCTCGCCGCCGCCGCCCACAATGGTCTCGCGGGCGCTTGCGTGCGCGCGACGGGCGACACGCGAGGCAGGTGGGAGTGGGGGCGGGGCGGGGAGGGGGTTGGGCGGGGGTGAGGCGGGGTGGGACGGGAGCGGGGCGGGAGCGGGGTGGAGGCGAGGCGGGAACGGGTTGGGAGTGGTCGAGGGCGGGGGCGGAACGGGGGCGGGCCGAGGGTTAGGCGGATGTTGGGCGGGGCGGGACGGGCGGGGTGGGGCGGGGCGGGGGTGAGGCGGGGTTAGGCGGGTGTTGGGCGGGGGGGGAAGGAGAGAGGCCGAGGCGAGACGGGGCGGGAGCGGGGCGGAGGCGGGGCGGGAGTGAGGCGGGGGTTAGGCGGGTGTTGGGCGGGTGTCGGACGGGGGTGAGGCCGAGGCGGGATGGGGCAGGAGCGGGGCGGATGCGGGGCGGGAGCAAGGTGGGG